>JAJPUD010000520.1:27366-84138 GCA_023553655.1 Myrmecobius fasciatus
AGACACACACAGAGACAGATATAGAGATACACAGAGAGACAGAGATATAGAGACACACAGAGACAGAGACACACAGACATGTGAAAGAGATAGAGATATAAAGACACACAGGGACAGAGAGATAGAGAGAAATGGAGACAGACAGACACAGAAATAAAGGGGCACAGAGAGAGGGAGAGGGAGGGAAAGTGAGCATGTGCATGCAAGCATTGGAGCCCATTTTATTAAACATCATTTAGTACCTCTCAATTAGCCAAATCACATTTCTATTGTAATTAGCTTTGCCCAAGGCTCTTTCTAGTACATATTAAAAGGACATATCCCTACTCTGGATCTTAAAGGAGTCTGTCTAATAGGAGAGTTGCTATTGTTCAGTCTTTTTTTTTTTTTTTCCCCATTGTGTCTCATTCTTCATGACCCCATTTGAGCTTTTCTGTGCAAAGATACTGGAGTAGTTGCCATTTCCCTCTCCAGCTCATTTTACAGATGAGGAAACTGAGGCAAACAGTGTAAGTGACTTGTCCAGAATCAGACAATTAAGGTCTAAATCTAGATTTGAACTCAGGAAGGTGAATCCACCTGCCTCCAAGCCCAGTATTCTATCCACTGTGCCATCTATCTAATAAAAGAGATGAGACAGCAAATGTAATGAAACCTGTATTTGTTACAGAATCATACTGGTTGTGCCCGTGTTACCATGAGAGAGAAGAGAGCAGGTTACCAGAAACAAAGCAAGTGGCTGGATAATTCTCCCTACCTCAGAGTAAGAAGCAATATATTACCCACTTTTTTCATTCCTCCCAAGGAGTACCCAGACACTTTTATGGCAACAGGGGAGATAAGTTTGTTAGCAAAGGAGATTCTGGCTCCAAGGAATTGGTTCATTCTGTGGAGCAGCAATTTGATAGTTGAAGTGAAGGATCCAGGAGGGATTCCAAGGGAGTCTTCTCCCTCTCCTCTCCAAAGGTAAGATCTGATTACTGATCAAACACCACCCACACAAAGAAACTGAATGGGCTAAGTACTCCCCTTTAAAATCACTTTATTTTAAACAGAGCCAGTTGCAACATGCCTTTAAAGAAGAACTTCTGTGAAGATACAAACTCATGTTGGAGTGTTCCACAGTTACACTGAGAAACAGGAGATATAGCTAGGGCTGGAGTGGCAGTGAGGGTTATTATTTTCTTGCTTTTTACCATATAAATAACTGTTTCATCAGTAACATGTTCTCAGCATATTCCATAAATATTCTTAATGTAGCTCTATTACACTCTAACATTCAAAGCCCCAAGGCACACTTTCTATAGTTTATTTCATCATGCTCCATTTAGAATTACATCCACTTAAGGGACTGTGGGATTAAGGCAACCTATTTTAAAGGGAGCATTCTATATCAAAGCTGTATGATGTAATGGATACAAGGTTGGCCCCAGAGCCAGATAGGGTTAGGTTCAAGTCTCGCCTCTGATACATGATGATCGTCATCTGAATCTCTCAATGTTTCAGGTAACTCTCTAAGACACCAAATTACGGAGCAGGAGTTCATTGCTCTACTCAAAGAGCTCCCTAAACCCTAAACCCTAAACCAATGAAATCATGAGTCTAGTCCCAAAATCCAAGTCTTTATTGAATGATTGTATCAAATGATCATAATAATACCTGATACACGTATATTGTTAAATTTGCACCATGATGTATTTCTATTATTTTATTTGAGCCTCTTCTAAACATTGGATATTAACATTTGAGGGAAAGTGAGGCTGTGAAATTAAGTAACTGCTCTGTGGTGTCAAAGTTGGTTAGCTTCAGAGGTGGGAATTAAAATCAGGTGTGTCTTCTCACTTCAAGGGTATCATTTCTTTCCACAACCTCAATCTGCCTTTCTAAAGAAAATAACTTTTTTTAATGGAAAAAATGCATGTTCAGATCATGCAGTGACATAGCATACTTCCAGAAGAACAAAGATGAAGCAAATTAACCATCTCCTGCCCAAGAAGTGATAAGCTTAAAAGGCAGGAGACACTTTTTTTTGGGGGGGGGCATGGACATTTATTTGGCTTGACTGTGCTTTTGTTATAAGGATTTTTTCTTTTATTCTTCAGTTGAGGCAGGGAGGAGCAGAAAAGAGAAAAATAAAGAATATGCATGGCTATCCAGTTTGTAACACAAAAATAGGTGGGAGAAATAGGTCAGATCTCTTGCCTCCATACACCTTGCCCTTGAGAACACTGGCCTTTTTTACATAAAGGCAGACAGTAAATCTGGTAACTGCAAAGGGATTTTATAGCCAAAGACCTTGGCATCTTTCCTGGACATTTCCATTATAAGCAGATTCCATGAAATAGGGTGAATACATTCTGACTTTTCTCATCATTGCAAAATTCTATTACATTTCACCCAAGTGAATTTTTTACCATGATGAAATTTCACCCACGCTAGGGAATTTCTATTCAGGAACATTTACTATGGGAAATGGAAAGAACAGACCAAAAATATACGCCTATAGACAAAGAAAATCCTCCATCAACTGGCCATACCTCAATCTAGTGTTTTGTTTGCTTCAAGAGATTCTACTTCTGCAAGCTTGTAGTTTAAGATTTGGATTTGCCTCATAGCCAACATCACAAAACAATATCCCCATCACACACAAACCTACATGGGTCCCTAAGCATGCTGCCCTGCAGTCCCCCCATTGCTTAAAATCTGACTTTTCTCACTGACCCACTGCTTTTTTCCAGTCTCTGGCATTATCCACAGACTTATTTCTCTGACTCTTGCTTCCCTTCTCCATATCTATTTCTGCACCTAGAAGCAGCTAGGATACTGGATAAAAGGCCAGTCTTGGAGTCAGGAAGACCTGATTTCAAGCCTTGCCACTGACTCATGCAAGCTGTGTGATAATGAGAAAATCATTTATGATCTCTATACCTCCCAAGTAACTCCCCAAGAGTGTAGCTGAGATATCAACATACTAAGAATTGCCCTCTGTGGATAAAAGTGCCAAAAGTGGGCATGTGTTTAAAATTTTTAATTTAAGTAAAAATTTAAGCTTTAATAGGTTAAAACTGTACTGACTCTTGGAATACTCCATATATAAAAATTCTTATGTAATTTATATATGTATGTATTTATATGTAATTTATAAAATATATATATATGTTAAGGTATGAGTATATATTTTGTGTATGTATTTATAAGTACGGATATGGGTATGTATGTGTGTGCATATATATATACATATATATTATATGTGTATATATATATATATGCAAATATACATACCAGAGAGACACAGACACATGCACACAGAAGCTTTTAAGCTTTACCAAGTTGTTGCTATTGTTGCTGTTGCCAGGCACAATACTAAACACCGGGGATACAAAGACACTTAAGACAATCCCTGCCTTCAAGGAGATTATATTCTGATGGGAAAGGCGGCCCACAAATGGACGGTGGAAAAGGGGAGTGGACACTTTTAAAATTTTATTATTATTATGAATTTACTCAACCAACAGCAACATTTCAATATATAAAAAAGGAATTGGGGGCAACTAGTGGATAGAGCACCTGAAGTTGGAAAGTTGCTTCTAGCTCCTCACTGGAAGTGAGTTCAAATGCAACCTCAGACACATAACACTTCCTAGCTATGTGACCCTGGGCAAGTCACTTAATCCAAATTGCCTCAGCAAAAAAATTTAATTAAAATTAAAAAAAATAAAAGGATTGTATATGAAAGAATCTTTGAATAAATCTTTTAGCCTACTTAAAAATCATTCTTCATCTGCAATGTCAGCATACTAATACCTTGATTGTCAACCCTGTAGGGATCAAAGCTCACACCCGTAAAAGCCCTTTGCCTCTGTAAAATGCCCTAGGAGTCATCTAATGATTTGCAAGGTCACCTGGTCTGCCCTGGGGTCCAGAAGACACATTTTCCTGAGTTCAAATCCAGCCGCATTTACTAGTCTGTGACCCTGGACCCTGTGCCTCAGTTTCCCCATCTGTAAAATGAGCTGGAGAAGAAAATGGCAAACATTTCAGTGTCTTTTCTCGGACCCTAAATGGGTCATGGAGAATTGGACAAGATTGAAAAAATTTTGAAACAAGCCCAAACTGTAGGGAGCCAAGTAGCTCAGTGAATAGAGATCACAAGACCAGAGTTCAAATCCAGCAAATCCTAACCCCAAAAGGTTTAAAACGCCATTTCCACGGATAAGAGAAATAGGATGTAAGGGCTAATGGGAAAGAAGGAAAATTCCGGGGAACTCCAATAACCAAACTTTAAAAGCCTTTCTTTGTGTGCTCCAGACTTAGCGCGTCCTTGGCACCTAGTTAATTACCTAATTGCGAGTTGATTGACAAGGTGTTTAGCACAACTCCTTTGGCACACAGTAGGAGCTTAATAATGCACCTTAGTTGAATTATTGAATTAATGTGAAACGGGTCCTTCAGTCAAAGGCCCCGAGTTTGAACTTGAACGTTCCCTCTCTATGTGACTTTGGCCGAGTCACACTTCCTTCTGCCTCAGTTTCCTCTTCTTTAAAATGTCTTTTGAGGGTCTCTGAAGCTCTGAAATTACAACACACCCCCCACCCCAGCCCCAGTGCTTTCCAGTGTCTGCGTGGTAGGGGAGGGGAAAGATGGGAGGGGGTGGGGTCTCGCCCTCCCCTGAATGAATTCTTCCAGTGAGGAGCTAGAAGCAACTTTCCAAGCCTCCCTGAGGAGCCAAAAGGTGGGCGGGGGCGGGGAGCGGGGGGGGGAGGGCGGAGGGACGCAGTGCCTGCCGGGATTTGTGGTCCCCTACTTTGCTCCAGGGGGCGCTCCTTGCCCTCGTCACTCCGGGAAAAAACTACAATTCCCAAGAGACATAGCGCGGAGACAGTCACGTGAAATGGGCGGAGAGCGTGCCTAAATAGTCGCGTTCGGCCATTTTGTGGGAGAAGCCGCAGCGCCGCCTCTTCTTTCGCGTCTCTT
The DNA here is from genome assembly GCA_023553655.1 of Myrmecobius fasciatus. Lineage (NCBI taxonomy): Eukaryota > Metazoa > Chordata > Mammalia > Dasyuromorphia > Myrmecobiidae > Myrmecobius > Myrmecobius fasciatus. The sequence goes on from JAJPUD010000520.1 coordinate 32,341, forward strand.
TCGCTTCCTGCCCTCGCTGCCTCCTCTTGCCTTCTGCCACCACCGCTGCTCAGCTGCCTCCGTCGCCGCCCTCCCTCCGCCTCCGCTTCGCTCCCCGCCCCCGCTGCCTCTCCTACTTTATTTATCTCCCTTCCTCGCTCCCACAGCCTCCTGACACAAGGTCCTCCCGGGCGCGCCCCGCAGGCATTTTATCCCCTCACCGGCCTCTCACTAATATCGCATGTCCACTATCCAGAACCTCCAATCTTTCGGTAAGTATCGGCCTGGAGCCCCAAGGCCGCCCGTTACTCCCGGCCCCTTCGGACCGCTGTCTCCCCATTCCCGTGGCGCCCCCGGGCTTTTGTCTGCGCCCAGAAAATGGCCGACTGCGAGCAGACCCCGGCCCGGACCCCCGCTCTGGCCCTGAGCCCCCTCCCCAACCAGGCATCCCATCACCCTCCCCCGTCGCCGCTCCTACCCCTCCCCCACCAACCGTATCTCCCGGGCCCCTCGAGCTGCCCTTCCATCCCGGCTCCCTCCTTTGTCCGCTCCGGCCTACCCCCACTCGCGGACTTGGGTCTGGGTTCCAAACGTGCGGGGCATGGGCCCCCGGTGACCTTGGGCAGGGATCTCCTCCAGCTGGGGCCCCGGTCGCTGTGAGTGCAGTACAGGAACCTCCAACTGCTGGGGGCAGTGGGGGAGCGGGAGTCCTGCCTCGGGGGCGCTGGGGGAGGTGGGTACAGGACCCCACATTTGGTTGAGAACAGTGAGTTAAGGGAACTAAAACACTGAACTGGAGGTGTCGGGGCACCCGGGATATTTTTGTTTTTAATGAGTTACGTGTTACCTGATTTCTCCAACCCCAGCTGAGAGAAAAGCATTTAAAATCTGGAAATGAAAAAGGAGACGATTTTGCCCTGTAACGTTTGAAGTTTTATATATAATCGATTATAACGATTTTTATTTAATTGTCAATTTCAGCTGACAAGGGTCTCTTGAAGGTGATGATGGGTGCTTGAAGCACAATTACTGGGGGAGGGGAAAACTTATGATAAGCGAGAATGATTCACATACAGCTAGAAAATTCTTTTATTACTCCTCTGTATTTTCAACTTCTTCCTATATGGTAATTTTCCCCCTCTTATTTGGTTTTGTGTCCACAGACCCCTTTGCTGATGCAACTAAGGGTGACGACTTACTCCCGGCAGGGACTGAGGATTACATTCATATAAGAATCCAACAACGAAACGGCAGAAAGACACTGACTACTGTTCAGGGAATTGCAGATGATTATGACAAAAAGAAACTTGTGAAAGCTTTCAAAAAGGTATAGATACTATTCTTAATAGAAAAGACAAGCCAAGTAACTGGATTCTAAGTTTTGTACTCAAACCTTAAATTGTGTGCAATAGTTTATTCTCAAATTTGAAAAGGAAGTGTTAGTATAATGTCCAGTTTCCAGCAAGTTGAAAGGTTTAAAAAAAAAAAGTAGGGGAGAGAATGGGGGAAGAACCCAAAGGACAGTGAAAATTAATCCTTTAGTTTTTAATATGATCTTCAAGTGGTTTGTCATTAACTTTTGTATTAGTTTGCCAGTATTTATAAACTGCTATTTTAATATGTTCTCATTTAATGTAAAACTGGAATATTGATACTGTGTTATGGTGAAACTTCTTCATTTAATGATTTTAAAAGGTGTAATTGTTTGTGGCTCATGTTATGATTGGACATATTTTTCCAGAAATTTGCTTGTAATGGTACTGTGATTGAGCATCCTGAATACGGTGAGGTTATCCAGCTTCAAGGTGACCAGAGAAAGAACATTTGCCAGTTCCTCTTGGAGGTGAGTGACTGCAGATGAAATAGAGCAATGTTTAGATAGTCATATTTCTACATTGGCGATTAATTATTTTCATAAAAAACAGTACACATCAAGTGAATCAGTTACTGAGTAGTTGTTAGATAGTGGCAGAAGGATAGATGTCCAATTCATTAAAATGCTGTAACATTCTTGTTCATTACAGATGTCTCAAGGTCTTGTTTTCAATTGAAATGTAAGAGATTTTACAATGATGGTTAACACAAATATTTTGTTAGAATTTTTCTGAAGATTTTAGTGCCAGAAATTTGATTCCTTGATTGAATATGGTTCCTGTGTTTCTAAATTTAAATTAAATGCAATAAGCACACATTTAGACAAAATAGAAAAATTTTGTTTTTTGAGGTCTACAAAGAAATTTTCTCCATTGATAACAATACTTTACCCAGTATCCCAATTAAAGGACATTCTTTTATATTGACTATTTTAGGGAGGGATCATTTTTTCCCCCCTAAAAACAGCTTGCTAAAATGTGTTTTGTTTTACAGGTTGGCATTGTCAAGGAGGAGCAGCTTAAGGTTCATGGTTTCTAAAATGAGCAAAAACACATGGAGTATTTCTTGAATAGCTTTGTTCTCTAAGCCAAATTGGCTACCTTGTGAAATGAGTCTCTGCAGTAAACGGACTTTTCATTTATTTAATCATTCAAAGTTCCATTCACATCTGCATGATTACAGAAAACATGTCTGTAGGCTAGTAACACATAAGAAAATTGCAGTAAGATGGTAACTAAGCCCTTTATTCATCCTAACACATTTCCAATGGAAAATATTTTGTTTTGAGTGTTTATTGTTCAGTTTATTACTTTTCATTTGATTTAAAATGTTTTTGTTGTATTAAACCATGTATGTTGCAGCTTAACAATAAAAAAGCTTATTAACACTTTTGTGAGCAGTTATGCTCCCAAGTTTAAACAAGACCCAAGTTTTACAAGCACTTTTTTTTTTAATATATAAACTTTCTCAAATAAATGAATTCCTTCTTCAGCAAGTAGTTCTTTCCAAGAAGAATAGTTAAACTTTATTGTGTGACATTGGAAGTTAATCAGCTGAGCACTGAAGGAAAAGAAAGCATTAAATGCAATCTTGAGCTAACTTTCCACTTCCCTTTAAAAACATAATGGCACATTCCATGATCATTCTTCCTTTACTATAAAATCCTTGGAACAAGTAAATGTGTAAGTACATAGCTGAATTGTATATCATCAGTGCCACAATTCAGTTCCTTGTTAATTAAAAGTTGTCACTATTGTGCTCTTGTGAAAATTAGAATCATCTTTGGATGACTCTGCTTTTATATCTGTTTTATGGCTCATGCCTTAAATAAGCCACAAATCTTCCTTTCCTTATTCTGAAGAATGAGGAAAAGGAGGAAGAGTCCATTTGAACAGTGTTGATAAATTGGAAGTATATGGAGTGATTGAGGGGGGAGGAAGGTTGTGACATGATTTCTAACACCTAGAAATGCAGTTCCTCTCTACCTAGTTATTGTAATGAAGACATTAATAGCCCCTATGTTTTTGTCAAGTGAATTAATATAGTTGCACTGTGTGGAAGCAGGATAACCAAAAGAACTGGACCCAAAAGTTTAAGCTATTAAATAATAAAATCTGAGGACAGGGACCTTGCTTTTGTATTCTCCATAATGGTATGACCATACATAGTAGGTACCTGGTAAATATTCATCAAATTAATAAGCGTCAATTTTGGTTTAGTAGAAGGTTCTGTGAAATGTATATTATCTCACGTACATTGTGTGCCAGCTGAACCTATGTCCATAATACTTGATAAACATACTTGCCTCCTTCATGAATTCATTATGTTCACCCATGATTTTTATAAGGGGGGAAGCTTTCTTGTTTTTGTTAATGGAATAAAATATTAAAAGACTTAACTATTCACTTTATAGTTAAGTTTCGAATTTGCAATGTAGTAAAAGATCTGGTAAATCTGTGGAATCAACAGTCTGGTAATGTGCCATATAAATGTGATATGTCCATTTTAAATAACTGAGAGTTGTATTTATTTTCACGGTATGCCATAATATATGTGATCTTTGATCTGTATTTGAGGACTCCCTTTTTTTTTTTTGCACTTTTTTTCATTCCATAAAAGTGGTTTCCACAGATAGTGTTTGAAATGAGGAAACCTCTTTCTTGAGATGACTAGATCTGGTTTCTGCTTTGATTTGCTAATTCAGATAAGGACGCCATTCTCTGCCTCATTTCTTATCCTATCCTTAAATCTCTGAATAGGTGTTGCCTCAGTCTAACAGGCATGTTAAAGACCTTAGCTTAAAAAGGCCAATATCTCTCCACTGATCCCAGATGCCTCGAGAAAAACGAGACTAACTTTGCATAGCCTTCCACTTCAGTTGCATGTCATGTCTCCCTGATTTCAGGGTCCTTTTGGAGAATGAAGGACGAATAACAATAGTTTACTTGTGCTCTGTACACCTAATAGAAGGTAATAAAATATTGGTTCACAAGTGTATCATTAGCCACTTGGTCTGGGAGGGAGGAAATACCTAAAAAGTCTCAAATAGTGGACTATTTGAAGTAAGTAAGAATTGGTAAATAGCCACAAAAAAGAAAATTCAAATTTTAATAAGCCCTTTTTTGGTATTACATATATGTAAAAGAATCAAAACTTTTACTTCCACTATTTGTCATAAATGGTGGCACATTTGGTTGATTGAATTAATAGCAAAGTGAACCTAAGGGAAAAAAGAATTTGCAGTCAAATTGGTTTAGTGAAAGTTGATACCGAAGGATGAAGTACTGACCAATCCCAGGATATTGAGATTCACCTGCCCATCAAGCCAGGCTATTTTGTCACTTTTTATTGCTTTCCTTTGAGTAACACTTGTTCGTGTTGACCAAATCCCTAGTTAATCCCACTTCAGCTCATTGGGGCATAATTACCAAAGGAGACGGGTTTATAAATAACCTGTGTGGAGATGCAGTCATTTTCAGTAGCCCATTGCTAGCTACCCTGATCTCCCAGCCTTTACATAGCATCTGTGCTTTCCCCAGGTCAACACTACCACTTGGTGGCCATTATTGGAAATTGTCCGGAAGAAGATAGTAAGGTTCTTTTCTCAAAACTGCATGATAGCTACTTCAAGCAACTCTTTTCTACTATGTATACTCAAATATATCCTTAACCTGCTCCTCAAATTTCTACTTTAGAAAATCTTGGCCCCGCTCCAAAACTCTCAGCCATCCTATCTCTCCAGTTAATGTTCTAACAAATGAAGATACTGCTTGAAAGAAATGAAGTGGGGCCCCAAAGTCTTCAAAAGCTCCACGTTCTATTTAAATGTATTCCCAAACTATTAGCATGATTATAGTTTTATTTTTTAATATGTATAGGATTTCAGATTTTGCATTAGGAATAAGTGTGGACTAACCTGGAAACCACAAAACTTTTTAAGAGAATTCTAACTAAGCCATTAATTTGTAGTTTGTTCATTGGACATATCTGAATATTAGATTATCTACCTACTCCCCTCAGTCTGATATGTACAAAATTTGAGTGTGACCAGTGCTATAATCATGAATATAATATGGAATGATTTGAAAAAAATGATTGGCAACATGATATCAGTGACATCAGTTTTTTACAATTGAAACAAACTTTCAAACTACATATACACTATTAGTATAATTATATTAATATGTCTCCATATATGCACTTTTATCAAGATTCTCATTTTTAGGCACATAGTACATTTCAACCCATGTAATTTTCACACCATCTTTACAGAAACGGACAATTCATCCAATTTTTGCACACATTTAAAACTCGAATACCTAAATGCTCTACAGTGGTAGTTCCCATCTTAACTACATGGGACTTAAATGTTTAAGGCAGTTAATATACTTAAAGTGATCAGAATTACATCTAAAAAAAATTGCTAACCCAAAGAACATCTGGCTTTAACATCAATATACATTAATAACATTAATATAGAAACCAAATGTCTTGTGCTAGAAAGCTTAAGTTTTGATTTAAAATAGGTAAACATTACTATGTGCCAGACACAGCTGCTTATATCATTTCTCTAAGTATTATACCAACTAAAAGAATCATAGGGAGATAACTTGATAGATTCACCTTAAAAAAACCTGCTCATTGTTGTCATTGTTTTTTAAGCCCAACTTAGAAGTCCTCTCTTATTAGTCACCTATGAAGCCACCTTAAATGGGCATGAGGGAAGGAAGGATGAATCAGGACCATAAGAAGCCCAATTTACCCAATGGTATTCCATGAAGGTTGTATTTCTGAATTTTCCTTGAAGTTTTGTCTTTACTAACTAAAAATGCATCTATAAGTGAAACATCCAGATGCAAACTTTAAATTATGACAGATTGTGGAAAAGTGAATCAGTGCCAACTGACTGTGAAAGGTTATTAATTGTGCAAATATTCAAGATTACCCTTTGGTTCCCCCTGCAAATTGATGTTGGGTGGCTGAAAAATCAAATTAATGAACTTGCCCAATAATTGTGTTCCATAGTATACTGCTTATTGGTGAGATTTAAACAATATATAGGAGACATTGAAGGTACTATCATACTGAGTAAAGGAAGTGTACACCAGAAAAACAGCTCCACAGGATTTCTGTTCTGGAATCTAGAATTACAAAGCCTTTATTTCATTTTCTCAACAATACTGATTTCAAAGTTATGGGGAGGTTACAGAAGCCCAGTGCTAATTAAATTGCTGGGCTTGGAGTCAGGAAGACCCAAGTTCAAGTTTGAGTTCAGACATTTAACTACTATGGATAAGCCACATCACTTCAGGCAAATTGTTCAACTGGCTATTCAGTGATTGCACACTGCACTCCCCCATCTCCATCTAATGCCTCAGACCAGTCCCCTTTCCTGGAATGTGCTCTCCTTAGCAGCTACCTCCTCCATGAAAGTTTGCCCAGTCCCTCAACTCAAAGTGACCACCCCTTCAAACTTTCCTCTATTCCATACTCAGTCTATTCTCTAAAAAGCTTATGTTTTTAAGCTCTTGTGTCTCGCCCACTGTACCCTACTTCCTAATTTTGAAGTCATAATTAAATAAAGCATTTGTCTAGAAAAAGGATGTCATCCTGTAACCTTCCTTAGGCCTCATTCACCATCTCTGTAACTTGCCATACCAATATAGACCTTCCCAGACAGCTCTTCTAAAGATGGATTGTCTCTTCCATTAGATTGTCATGTTCTTGAAAAATGTACACATCACTAAAAACAAGTTTGACAAATTTGGAAACGGATCTGATCAATGCAATAACCAGCTATGATACCCAAGAACTCATGTTGAAGCGCGTTCTTACCCACTATCATGGTGCTTTCAAGACCCTCAGTCCCAAACTTTTAAGATGTAAGGTAACCAAGAAAAGGAAAATAAAAATTAAAATGTCTTTAAGATTTCTTGTTTGAGAAAAAGCAGAAAAAAAAGGGGAGAGAAGTAAAATAGCCTTAAAAGCTACAAGTTGAACTTACATATGTTAAAAGAAAATCAAGGTATAAATAATACAGATCTGAAGTTTTGTTTATAATCTTCTCTCTGTTTTACTATATATATGAAAATAGCCAATTCTTTGGTGTATATGAAATGCAGAATTAAAATTTTATTCATTTACCTATTTATATGTACATGTATATACACATATGTGTATGTGTGTGTGTCTTAACACCTTCAGGATAAGGGCTGTCTTTGCTTTTATATTTGTATCTCTTAATGTGCTTGCCACATAGTAGATTTAATAAGTGATTTTTGTATTAATTCATTTGTATATTTAGTATATCCTAGGAGTCATTAGATGATAAACACCTTGGAGGAAAGGACTCTCATTTTTTTTTCATCTTTGTGCTTAACCCAACTCTGCATATAGTAGACTTTGTGTTCATTTAATTGAATGAGGTACTTAGCACATTTCAATATTATATTTATTTGAGTATATGCCATCTCCTCTACTAGATTATTAGCTCCTTAATGGACTGCATCCTCTTCCTATTTATCTTTTTATCTCTTCTAGCCTCTAGGACAACACATCACATATATTAGGCATTCATTTTTTTTTCCATGAATAAAAGGAGAGGTAGAATTAGAATTAGCAGAAACACAGAGAGAAGACATGGGTTTTCCAATGGGGAGCATGATATATTTCAAGGACAATGAAAACATATGCTGGGGTGGAACAGAGGGTACATATTGGTTAATGGTCAATAATGTGAGTGATTAAATATATATATATATAAAGAGAGAGAGAGCGAGGGAAGGAGGAGAGAGGATGATTCCTATTAGCTAGCAATAGTTTAGGGAGAAATGAATTCAGTGTCTAGTAGGCATCTTACTCTGAATGGAATGGAACCTCAATAATATATAATTGAGATAAATAATTATATGTTTTTGGAATTAAACAGATAAAGCACATTAACAATGCATATTTCTTTCACCAATACAACATTTATTTTAGTTTACATTTACAAGAATATATCTGGAAATAGTTATCATACATCCTGGAGTAATGTACTCCTAATTTTCTTAGTTTTTTCCTATTGAAACACTTGTGTTTTCAATGCTGCCCAAATGACTACCTTTAATCAGCTGGAACAGAGATTAAGGCAAATTTTTTTCATGGAACTAAATAATCCCTTAGGATGAACCCTGACTCCTCAACTCCTAGAAAAAAAATCATATCCAGTTTATTCTGAAAATCCAGTTTTATTGTGTCTCAAAATGGAAACAAATTGAACCCTTCAACCCTACAAACATTAAGTACTCACCATGTTCAGAGTCCTGTGCCCATCTTTGAACTGTTTTAAATTATTTCAACACTTCTTTTTTGTCCCATTAATTGAATTTTGATCTTCCTAATGAGATACTACCAGCATATCAATAAGTCATTTATTTCAGGACCATTTCAGTGTCACATAAAGACAGTCTCCTTTTGAAGACTAAATCATGCCATCAGCTGTTTTGTGGCAATTCCTCTTTAATCATATCTCATACATCTCATATTTGATATATCGTATCTCATTTATATCATATTTGATATATCATATGTTGATCTTTTAAAGTCAGAATGACCTTTCATGAAGGAATCTAACTCATTCTGTAGCCTGAGTTATCTAAGATCCTTATTTGTGTTCTATCATTGTTATGTTCATCATCGTTCTTATTTGGGATGGAAAGGGTAGGAGGACGGGTTGGTAGTTTTGGAAAAGCCATTTAAGTTACTTAATGAAAAGTGCATTAATACTGCATTTATATCAGGAGAAAATCAGAAAATATTTGAAAGCTAAAGATTGTATTATATATTTTTAAAACAAAAAAGTTATATATAATAGGTTTTAGCAGTTTTATGTTACTTTAAAAATTTGAGACAGCATCTGGGTAATTAATTATTTTATTAATAATGATAGCATTTTATTAATAAAAGGAGTGGATATTTGGCCATCTCTCTTGGTCCAAAGACAAGAGTGGGAATAGGCTCACAGTTTATATGTCCTAGGATGAGTGGGTATTCCTGAGGGTGGCATTCATCTCTGATTGGTTAACAATTAATGAGACAATATTATAATGAGAGATGACCTATTTTAATGGGGGTCTAAGGGAGTTGCATTTACTTCCAAATTATCTCCCATCATTGGACAAAGGATTTGTATTCCCTTACCCAAGCTTGAGGAGAACACAATAGATTAGGGAGTTTCAGTTTAGATTAAAGCTCTTGCAAAATTGAGTGTGGTAACAATACCTAGATTGAGGAGATTATTAATTCTATCTATTATCATCAGTCCTATCCTTCAGAGACTGAGCCTTGAAATGTGATTTTTGAAAAAGGAGAACTCTGGATCTCCCCAAACTACTGATTATTAATAATCATTTCTTATTCTTCTATATGTGAACATTCTTGTTCTGTTAGATGTTTAAGTTTAGAATAAAAATTAATATATTTTTTAAAGAAATCCTTAAAGAGGTCATTGGTTTCCAATTCTACCTGGACCAGTGCCAGGAAGACAGATATTGAAATATCCTATCACAGATTTGGTCAAATCACATTGCAGGATTTCTTTGACTTAAAGGCAGAATCAGAGTCTACTTTTTGAAGTAGAACTTCTCTGTTATTTCTTTTTCATGATTACTATGTCTTTATATGCATAACTTCTGTGACTGTGTAGGGGAAAAAGAAAAAGACTACATTTGGTTACTTTAGAATATTTTACGTGAAAAAGATATTAGTCATGGGGAATGCTGGTAAATGTTTAGCAGCCAACTCTGCAAGAAAAACAATCACAACACATTTTAAATATGCATTTTTAACATTTTCTCTATCATTTTTAAGAATTTAGAAAATAGAACAGTAAATCAAGCCTTGATCTGTAGTGTTTGCCAAGAGTCTCACATTGAAAATTTCATATGAATTAGTAGGATCTGTTTCCAGTTGTCTTAGTATCATGGCAAATGTCCTTTCTGAGCTGAGGAGAGTGGCCATGATTGTCCACAGGCCCATAATGGCTTTCAGTTAGCAGCACATTACCATTCTATAAGGCAGTTCCATTTGTCTCTTTCCAAACCAAAATGACTTTCCTTAGCTACCATTTCTTATGTGTGTTATCTTCAGCTGTGCACTAGACAGTCTTTACTCCTTAAATGCCTAATCACCGGGCCTAGAAACCAAAGCCTGAGGACTTAACCCTTTCTTCTCTAGTCTAATGGAAAGTATCTTTAGGCCCCTCTCCTCCTTTCCTAGTTCTAGAACCATTACTCTTAGAGAAGAATCATTCAGTCTATTCCCTAGTGACTGCCCTCCAACCCTGTAACTTTCTTAATCAAAATAACCCCTCCATGATCATGACTTCCTTATATTGTTATTTCTTTCAATAGAATATATGATTCTTGAAAGCAGGACCTAGATTAGCTTTTATATTTGTCCCAGATTTTAGCACAGTGATTGGTATATGGTTTGATGTTTTAGAAATGCTTTTTCTTCCCTCTTTTCCCTCTCTCTTCCTTCTTTCTTCTCTCTCCCTCTCCATTCCTCTATTTTCTCCTTCCTTCCTTCTTTCCTTCCTTCCTTTTTTCTTCTTCCTTCTTTTCTCTTTCTTCCTTCTTTCCTTCCTTCCTTTTTTCTTATTTCCTTCTTATCTTTCTTCCTTCTTACCTTCCTTCCTTTCTCTCTTCCTTCCTTTTTCTTATTTCCTTCTTATCTTTCTTCCTTCTTTCCTTCCTTCCTTTCTCTCTTCCTTCCTTTTGTCTTATTTCCTTCTCCTTCCTTCTTTCCTTTCTTCTTTCATTCCATGTTGAATTGGTTTTTCAGCTGCATTTGTAGAGACTTAAGTGAAACCATCCCTCTCTAGAAAGAAGCTCCAACATTCCAAAGCTCTTCTGCCATTTGTGTATTCTATACTTTTCAACCTTTTTTCTTCACTTAGGCTCCATGACAAGTCTTCCTGGATGTTTCAGCAGGAGATGGAAGGTGGTCCAAAATCCTTGCCATCTATGTCAGTGAAGTGCAAACTTTGGCAGGTTCTATCAGACTGGAATAGTGTTAGGTATTGGATTTTTTGTCTGTATCATTCCTAGACTGTCCAATGAGTGTCAGTTTTTTTTTTTTTTTGGTTTTTTGGTCAAAGAAACTTTCAAAGATCAAAGTGTTTAGGTACTAAGGCCATGTACAAAAGCATTGCCATCTGCATTGATGGAGGGACTGCATATCCCCAAAGAAATGACCCATTTTTGAAGTATTGATGAGCTTTCCTTACATATGATATACATTCACAAAATTAACTGGTCTCTGTCTACAGTTGCTCCTACCTCCCACAGCTGCTCAAATAATCCGAGCATGTGTGCATTATACAGCAGCATTGTAAACAACTCAGCCCTAAATTCTGGAGGCAGTTGAGCCACCTAGATCATGAAGTCATAGATGTAGAGATTGAAGGGAACTTGGAGGCCATCTGGTCCAGCCCTCTCATTTTTCAGATGATAGAACTGGGGCCAACAAATTTGAATGATGCAAGGTCAGACAGTAAGTGATAGAGATCAGCTTTAATCTGAATCCTCTGATTCTTGCCCCATTCCATAAAAGTGAACAGTCTTTTTATTTGAGAAGAAAATTCAGTGAAACAGATCTGGACCTCTTTTCCTCAATACCCACCTCCCCCAATAAAATCTATAGGATACTTCCATTGGATCCTATGGCACATTTAGATAAATTGATAATAAAAAGTACCATTTTAACTATAGCAGAAATTTTGCTTAACTAAAAAGAGTGAATAATCAAAAATCATGTACAGCTTTGATTGCTTATTTTAGTGGGAAAATGTTCACCTTTGCATTTGCTCATAAGGCAATCATGAAATGTTTCCTTTTTCACCTTCATAATTTCTATGCTTTTAAATAATACATCTCATATCAGATATGAATTTGTCCTAGAAAGTTCTTCACCCTTCTATAACCTTCAAGAAAAACTAGAAAATACTACTTTATAACTTTGATTTGACTTGCTAGATCACAGTCTTCATAACTTCTCCCAGTGCTTTAAACTCCTTCCTTAAAACCAAAAACCATTTTCATTCACCCTTCCTTGCTTAATTGTGGAGCACTGCAGTTTGAGGATTTGTGAATAATTAATAATGAAGACTGGAAACAGGTTTAATTCAAGCAGAGAAACATATTAAATAAAGACTATTCTTTCTCTCTTCCCCAACTCTTGCTCTCATTCTAAGGGACTTCCTAATGTACATAAGTGATATTCTTTCAGATATGTTAATCTCCCAATTCCTCTACTTACTCATTTCTCTTCTACCTTAGATAAATGCAAAGATCTAGTCATACCCTTGATCCTGCCATCCATCACCCACAAGAGTCACATGTCCAAGTTTACAAACTTTGAAATACCTTTATGTGATTGGTCTGTTGCCATTCCACCATTCCCTGTACCTTGCAACTCCAACCCTTATTGCCATGACTACCAATTCCTCAGGTCCTTAGTCCTTTCCCAGGCCACCTTACACTGACCACAACATCCTTCCTTCTACATCCTAATTTACTTGTGAACTAGTTCAATTTTATGATGTCCTCTTCTCTCAACTCTCTTGTCCCATTATCCTGTAGGATATTTTTGCCCTTCCCAACCCCATCTTTGATTTACTTCTACTATTTCTTACCTAGCCTCTTACTCATGTACTCCTGAGCAAAGCAAGAGAAAATCATAAAAGCCATGACAAGTTTACATTACATAATCTCAACTGGGCTCTCACTGCAGCAAGGCAACTCTTAAACACCTCCCTATCAATGCACTATCTTACCATAGCATCTCTTGCAAACTTTCTTGTCCTTCCTTAAGCTATTGACAACCTCTCTTTCCCTGCCTAAAACCTTGTCCATATATCACTGAAAAAAAAAGTTGATTACAGAGAGCTCTCTCTTCTCCCTTGTTTCTTATTTCACATCACCTGATGCCTTCTGACACTATTTTCTCCTATCCCTGTTAAAATGGCAGACTTTTGCTAAGACAGATATCTACATGCACAAGTGATTTATTCCATTTGATCTTGTCCAGCCCATTGTTCCCTCTATTATCTCTACTTTTTCACATTGATCTTTGATTGTTTCCTCTATTGGCTGCTTCTGTACAGAAGATTATGTCTACACTTCCTCAAAAAACCTTCCTTGAGCCATCCATCCTTCTCCCTGATAGTGATTGCCCTGTTTCTCTCTCCTCCCTTTTGGGGCTAAATTCTTTGAGAGGTTCATTTATAATAAGGGAATTACTTCTTCCTCATTCTCCACAGTCTGACTTATAACTTCATCATTCAAGTAAAACTACTTTCTCCAAAGTTATAATCTCTTACTTGCCAGATCTAATGATCTTTCCCCAGTCCTCCTCCATTTTGAGCTCTCTGCAGCTTTTGATATTGTCAATTAATCCTGTCTCCTTTATCCTTTATTCTCTTTAAATCTTCTTTGTATTACCAATGTAGCCAAAATTTTAAGGAAAACAGAAAACTGGGGAAAAAAATTTACATCCAATGTTTCTGATAAAAGCCTCATTTCTAAAATATATAAAGAATTGATTCAAATTTATAAGAATATAAGCCATTCCCCTATAGATAAATGGTCAATGGATGTGAACAATTTTCAGATGAAGAAATTAAATTTTCTAATCATATGAAAAAATGTTCTAAAACACTAGTGATTAGAAAAATGCAAATTAAGACAATTCTTTGGTACCACTTCATGCCTCTCAGATTGGCTAAGATAACAGGAAAAGATAATGATAAATGTTGGAGAGGATGTGGGAAAACTGGGACACTGATACATTGTTGGTGGAGTTGTGAACTGATCCAACAATTCTGGAGAATAATTTGGAACTATGCCCAAAGGGCTATCAAACTATGCATACCCTTTGACCCAGCAGCGTTTCTATTGGGTCTGTATCCCAAAGAGATTTTAAAGGAGGGAAAGGGACCCACATGTGCAAGAATGTTTGTGGCAGCCCTCTTTGTAGTGGCTAGAAACTGGAGGTTGAGTGGATGCCCATCAATTGTGGAATGGAAAATTAAGTTATGGTATACAAATGCATTGGAATATTATTGTTCTATACAAAATGATGAGCGGGCTAATTTCAGAAAAATCTGGAAAGACTTATATGAAGTGATGCTAAGTGAAATGAATAGGACCAAGAGAACATTGTACACAGTAATAAGAAAATTATGTGATGATCAACTGTAATGGACTTGACAAAAATGTGAAAATGAGATGGGAAAGACAGAGGTCCAAAATGAACTACACAGGAACAAAGGAAAATATCTACTAGGGGAGAAGGGGATCTATATCAACTAGAGAGATTGGTATTTCTAAAAGTCACACACATACACAGAGTATTCAGAAAGTAAACTATCAGACAATAATATAGAAATTATTCAGAAGAAATCACCACAGAACCTTTAATTTTAAGAAAGTATAGTAATAAAATAGTGGTAGGAGATTTTAATGTCCCTTCCTCCATTTCAATAAATTTAACAGTAAAATAAATAAAAGAGAAAATATACAATTTAACAACTTGCTAAAAACATTCGAGCAGAAAGACTTATGGCATCTTCTCTCAGCACCACATGGAAGTTGTATTTTAAAATGGCAATGTATTGGCTGATATGGAAATACATTTTACATGACTTAAGATGTATAATAGGTACCTTATTTCTTGTCTTGTCAGGGGGAGGGATAGTGGACAGAGGGAAAAGGAGAATTTATAATTGAAAATAAAAATAATTTGCTTTGAAAATGGCAAAAAAACATTTTTCTTGGTACTTCTCTCTCTTGATTCTTCTGCTACCTATCCAAATATTCCTTCTTTGTTGCCTTTGCAGGATCTTTAACTATGTCATACCCACTGACCATGTCCCCAATACTTTGCCTAGGTCTTCCTCTATATTATTTCACTTCATGCCATGGTTTCTAAATGATTAAGACAGTTGATACACCTGTCCTCTACTCTCACAAATGTAGTTTCATGTTGGACAGCTAATCAATCAGTCAATATTTATTTATTTAGCTCCTAATATGCTAAGTTCTGGGTTTACAAAAGGAGGAAAAAAATAGTTTCTGCCCTCAAGGAGCTTACAATCTAATGGGAGGAGACAACATGCAAATAAATATATATATAAAGTGAACTGTAATACAGGGGAAAGCTAAAAATGAACAGAGGAAGGGGAAGAGATCCCACTCCAATACACACACACATATGCACATTAGATAAATGCTAATTGACTGACTGACTCCATTCACAAAGATAAATTGGAATAATTCTTGTCCTTAAGTACCAGTTAATTTAAGATAATCAGTTCCATGCAATGAAGTTATTATTAAACACTAAGCATAAAGCCTCTGGCCTGGTTTAGGAGATTTAGAAACCAAACAAAAATTTGCCTGCCTTTTAGGAGATTACACCTTCAGGAGCAGATAAACAATACATATACAGATAAAGTAAATACAAAGCAATTTCAGTAAAGAGATTGAAACAACAACTAAAGGAAGAAGCTTGCTCAAAAAAGTAGCACCTGAGTTGGAGTTTTAAGGAGCAAAAGATCTTGGAGCAATTTGCCATTTCCTTCTCCAGCTCATTTTACAGAGGAAGAAACTGAGGCAATGGGGGTAAATGTTTTGCCCAGGTAGTAAGTGTCTGAGGCAGGAGTTGAACTCATGAAGGTGAGTCTGACTCCAGGTCTAGCTGCCCTGTACAGGTGTGCAGAGGCATAGATGTAGGAATACGGATACTGAATTTGGGGGAGAACAATTTGACTGGACCAGTGTGAGAAAGAAAACACCATGAAATCATTCTGGAAGGTAGATTGCAACCAGATTAAAGTTAAATGTCAAGCTAAAGAGTGTGGTTTTTTGTTTTTGTTGTTTCCTCCTGGCAATAGGGAGCTAGTGAAGATTCTTGATATTGGAGGAACATAGTATAAAGAAATTTAAAAAGGAGGAGAGAGAAATATCACCTGGGGGAATCAGGAAAGACTCCCTGGAGGACATGACACCTGAGCTAAGTTGGGTTTAGAAGGAAGATAAGAATTCTAAGGCAAGAGATAAGAAGTGAATTCCAGGCCCCAGGGAAGGCTTGGATCAATGCTCAGAGAAGTGTAGAGAATATCAGGTTTGGGAAACAGCTAGGTTGGAATGGAGAGTAGATAAAGGGCTGCCATGTGATAAGCTCTGTTTCCAAAGATTGGCAAGAACAGCATCCAAGGCCACCTGTTCCCATAGCTAACCCTGAACACTAGGCTGTCAACACTGTATGTTCATGCAGTGCTTTGATTGTGTGGGTTTTGTGAGATGGTCTTTGGACATCGTGCTTTACAATATATACATATATATATATATATTTTTTTTCGGTAGAAGTATATTGCTTCCACTTACTCAAGCTATCAAATACCTCACCCCACACCAGCCCCCCTCAAAAAGGAAAGGAAAGGAAGAGGTATGAGTGTTCATATCTTTGCAGCTTGGCTGCAAAGTGGAATGGATGAAAATTCAGTCATTTTGAACAAATCAGTCAATTAGCATTTGTTAAGCATCCCTTATATACTTTCAAAGAAAGGGGGAAAAATTCTTTGCTCTCACAGTTTAATGTGGGAGACCTGAATTTTAGGAAGTTCAATTTGATAGTTAAGTGGAGGAAGGATGAGAGTAGGGAGGATTGAGACAGGGAGATTAATTGTCCAAAAAAAGGGCCTGCACCAGTGTGGTGTTAATGTCAAGAGACAAGGGGATGTATAGGAGAGATGTTATAAAGATAGAAATGACAAGAGTTGACAACTGATTGCATACGGATGATGAGACAGAGTGTGGAGTCAAAAGTGACATTTAATTGGGAGCCTGGGTGACTGAGAAGGTAGTGGTACCCTCAAGTAACAGGGAAATTAAAAAGAGGGAAAGATAATGAGTTCAGTTTGGGAAAGGATGAGTTTCAGATATTTATGAGACATCCAATTCCAGGTGTCCAACAGACAGCTATAGGTGTAAGCTAGGGGGTCAGAAGAGAGATTAAGACTGGATCAATAGATCTGAGAGTTGTTTGCACAGACATGAAGATTGAAACCACTTTACTATTGGGGTCACCCAATAAAATAATATAGGGGGTAAAGAGAAGAGGGCTCAGGACAAAGTTTTGGGGGACACTATGATTAGTGGGTATGATCTGGCAAAGGATATAGAAAAGGAACATTTGGATATGTAGGAGTTAGAAATGGGGAAATCAATGATAGGAAAACTGGGGGAGGGCAAAGTGTATCCAAGAAAAGAGGATGATTGATATGTCAAAGGCTGTAGAGAGGTCAAGAAAGATGAGGACTGAGAACAAGATTTGGCAATTATGAGATCATAAAATACAATAAAAATAATAAATAACTATGGAGAAAGCAACTGAATGCTGAGGTTAGAAGTCAGATTGTAGAGAGTTAAGAGAGAGGAAGCAGATGTATCAATTGATTATAGACCGCAAATGGCCATAAATTAGACCAAAAAGAATAAAGAGAGAAAGGACAATTACTATTGGAGAAGGGAGAGGTGGATGGATCAAAGGAGAACTTTTAGAAGATAGAGTAAAAATGGGCTTGTTTGTGGGCAGTAGGAGATAGGAAGTAATTGAAGATTAATGTGACAAAATAAGGGATAAAGGTGACAAAGTCCTGGAGAAGAAGGATCACTTCTAACTGAAAGCTAGTCAGTTGCCGTAGGTAATTAGGAGGATGGCCAAGGTGGGCTTAGAATAACAGTCAACAACTCCCCTTCTTTTCCTAATTAACCAATACTTACTTAACACCATGTGGCATCCCTACTCTGTCATGTCCAAACCTCAAATAACCCACAATTCCCTTGTAACTTTATTCTAGTTACACTAGGTTCAAGCTCAGGATCTGGGGCTCCAAGTTCAATATTATTTTTCATGGTACCAGTCAGTTATTATCTGAGTGATTTTGAATTAGTCATTTCACTTCTCTTTGACTCAATTTTTTTTTTATCAGAAAAATGAAAGGGATGGACTAAATGACCAGGGCCTCCCTTGCAGCTGTAGTTCTGTGCTCCATTGAGTCTACTTTTAACCCGGCTCTAACCTGCCTTTTCTCTGCCTCTATTGCCTAATATTTTCAGGAGCCTCCTTAAATAATACAGCCTCCCCTTTCTTGTTCCAAACCTCTAGGTTCCACAGACACCAAAGAGCTCTGCTGCTGGCCACAAAAACCATTTTCCATGGCTTTGCTAGGCCATGTCACCATCGGCTTTGCCATGGCACGAAAGCAGATTGCTGGCTTGGCAGCAATCCTGAAACTCGACTCCACGACTAGTTGTGGAGCCATAGATTTGCCCCTTGCATTTCCCACATTTCTCAACAACCCCTGATTGTTTGAACCTTCTCATCTGATGGGACCTTTTTCAAAACCTTCTCCATTAACAGTCCTGGGGATGGGGAGGTCAGCTTGGGAGATGATGGCTTGGACTTGGGGGGAGAAGGGATGTGGCAAAGAATGACTGAGCATTTCAGAAAGACTTCTGCCCGGTTCCATCGTGGCTTGAGACCTCAGTGTCCAAACCATCCCCTTCCCACCTTCCCTCATCATCCCACCCTGCTTCCAAGGCAAGAAGCAACAGCCGCAGCTTGGCTGAGCACTTCTGTCCAGATCCAAAATAAACCTTTATTTGTTTCAGTCTGGTCTGCCAGCCATCCCTGCCCTGCTTGGCTGCTCTCCTCCCCTAAATTCCTCCAATTCAATTACCTCTTTGTATGTACCACTCCCTCATCTTCCCAATCTTGCATATAGTCTGGCAGTGACTGGTGCAAATTTAATCCACTTTCAATCATTCAGTAAGCATTTATTAGGCACCCACTATGTACCCCCCCAAAAAACAAAAAAAAAAAACAAAAAAAACCAAAAATGGAATAAAATAAAATATCTTTTTCCCTAAAAAAAATAAGTGTAATCTACTGGGAGAAGTAACAAGATGTCCTATAAAAAATACAAGCACCCAGTTTGGCTGAATTGTAGAGTCTCTGAAAGCACATAATGCCAAATAAGTCACAGCCAGATTGTAAAGGGCTTTAAATGTCAGAGACATTTATATGGTCAGACTAATGCTTTAGGAATATCAACTTGGCAACTGTGTGGAGGAAAGAGAGACCTGAGACAGGGAAACTTTTAATTAGACATTCATTGTAATAGTTCAGATGAGAAATAAAGAGATCCTGAATTAAGGGAGTGGTTGTGAGAATGAAAAAAAGAGATGGGAGAGAATGTTGCCTATGGGGGTGGAGTGAGGGAAAATGAAAAACCTTCAGAGATTGCAAAGCAAATGATTGATTAGAAGGATGGCATTGCCCTCAAGAAAACAGGGAAGTTCAGACCACCTACGATCTCCCAAAAAGAGGTTGGTTTTTTTTTTTTTATAATAACATGGAGTTTAACAAATATTGGACCATTTGCCATCTAGGGGAAGGCATGGGGTAAAGTGGGGACATTGGAATACAAGGTTTTGCAAGGGTTAATGTTGAAGAATTGTCCATGCATATGTTTTGAAAAATAAAAAATTTTAATAAAAAATAACATGGAAAGGGTATCCAACAGTGTTGATTCAGTTGGATGCAGGACCCCTCACTGCCTCCACATTTTCTGGTCAGGATTGTGAAGCCATTTAGGGTAATGTCCCAAATGTAGTTGCTGGTCCCCTTATTCTCTTAGACCTTTTAAATTGCAAGGAGAGATTCTATTCCATCTTTGGAAATTATGCTGCAAGGTTTTTTTTTAAGCCACTTTGGGCCACTTTTCAGTAAAATCTAGCACCTGTGCTCCACCACATAGCTCATGGGCATTCAGATACTTTAATTGACTGACAAATTGAGTGGATCACTTCCAAGCTCTGGCCATTTACCTCCTCTCAACCAGGGCTTCTGTATTTATGGTAAAACTGCCTAGATGATCAGCAACTAGGAGACATCTTTATTATCCTTGATGGGGAGGCAGTATGAAATAGTACACTGAGTGTTAGGATTGAATCCTGCCTCTGGCACTTGTGAGCTGGGAACCTCAGGGCAAGTGCTATAACTACTCTCAGCCATAATTTTCTCACCTGAAAAATAGGAATAATACCTTACAAAGTTGTGGTAAAATTCAAAGAAGACAATAAAAAGAAAGCACCATATAAATTTCAGTTACTTTTATAAAATATATTGAGAAGAACATTTCCTATACTAATTTTACTATAGAACATAAGTTAGGACAACTTGGATGAAACATCAATGTTAGTATGGTCTATTTTTGAGCTAAATCAGGATGGGCCGATGTGAAGAATTATAGAACAAAGGAAATAAAGCCTATTTTCTATCCCCACATGGTCAAATCACAAGCATTTTTATGACACCTAATTTTCTACTGAATAAAAACAGAAAACATTCATCCAATGCTTTTTTTTTTAACTCAACCTTTCATTGGATTCTCATAATTTGAAGAAATAAATGCTGTTATTCTCATTTACAGATGAGGAAACTGAGGTTGACAGGCTAAGTTCTTGTTCATTTTCACACAGTTTCTTATATAGGTCAGTGTATTTGACAGTGTCAAATTCAGTTCTCAAACCATTAATTCATGCTGTCTCCCTAAATTTAATATTTTCGAGGGGGGAAATGCTGCTAAGTATGAATATCTTCTCCCAAAACCCCTATTCACTTTGCATAAGGCATTAGGTTTCAGAGAAGAGAACATGGGAAACTCTGATGTCAAGATTATTTACCTCTACAATGGTATTTGAATTACATTGCCAATTTTCATATCATTGCTCTTCTCAGGCAAAGCATGTGGAGCAGGTGTCCTGGGATGGAGTTGGACTCCATTCAAGGCAGAGCAGCAGCTAAAAGAGAGAGAGATAGAGAGAGCTAGGGGTAATTAAGGACAGGGGATGAAGACTAAACTCAGAGAAAGATGAGATAAGGTATAATTGGAGCAAAGCGTTCATGATACTATGGGCAAAGTAAGTGTGTGTGTGTGTGTGTGTGTGTGTGTGTGTGTGATATTTAGCCTTCTTGACTATTTCACACACTTGGTTACAAACCTGGGGAAAATCCCAATGGAAATGACAGCTTTCAGCCCTCACTGAGTTCTAAACTCTATTTCATTTCTGCTAAATTAGTATCATGCAATGTTACAGCTGGAAGGGACTTTAGGGATTAACTAGTCTAGGTGTTCTTAATCTGGGATATCTGAACATATTTTTATTTGTGTATGTTTTGTTAGGGATAACTTTTATTTTTACCAAGTTTAAGTTCAGAAACTTTTTGTTTCTTTTTTAATGATAATAATAGCTTTTTATTTTTCTAAATACATACAAAGATAGTTTTCAACATTCACCCTTGCAAAGCCTGTGCTCCAAATTTTTCTCCCTCCCTTTTCACTTCCTCCTTCCCCTAGACAGCAAGCAATCCCAATATAAGTTAAACTGTGCAATTTTTCTAAACATATTTCCATATTTATCTTGCTGCACAAGAAAAATCAGATCAAAAAGAAAAAAAATGAGAAAGAATAAAAAAACAAGCAAGCAACAAAAAGATGAAAATACTATGTTATAATTCACATTCAGCCCCCAAGTTCTCTTTCTGGTTGCAGATGGCTCTCTCCATCTCAAGCCTATTAGGATTGGCCTGAATCATCTCATTGTTGAAAAGAGCCAGTTGGTCATCACATAGTCTTCTTGTTGCCTGCACAATGATCTCCTGGTTCTGCTCATTTCACTCAGCATCAGTTCATGCAAGTCTCTCCAGACCTCTCTGAAATCATCCTGCTGGTCGTTTCTCACAGAACAATCATATTCCATAATGTTCATATACCATAATTTATTCAGCCATTCTCCAATTGATGGGCATCCACTCAGTTTCCAGTTCCTTGCCACTACAAAAGGGGCTGCCAAAAACATTTTTGCACATGTGGGTCCTTTTTCCTTTTTTATGATCTCTTTTGGATACAGACCCAGTAGAAACACTGCTGGATCAAAGGGTATGTACAGTTTGAGAGCCCTGTGAGCATAGTTCCAAATTACTCTCTAGAATGATTGGGTCAGTCCACAACTCCTCCAACAATGTATTAGTGTCCCATTTTTCCCACATCTCCTCTGGTACTTATTATGTTTTTCTGTCATTTTAGCCAATCTGAAAGGTATAGAATAGTACCTCAGAGTTCTCTTAATTCGCATTTTACTAATCAATAGTGATTAGAGCATTTTTATATGACTAGAAATAATTTTAATTTCTTCATCTGAAAATTATCTGTTCATAAGGGATGAATTAAAAAAAACATATCTGGTTTCCTTTGTAATTCTATGCAATTTAGCTTGTCTTTAAAAAGCATTCTATGAAGGATTTCACCAGACTTGACATCAAAAAGATCCAGAACTCCTAATATGAGACAAACTCCTCATATTTTTTTTCTCCTCATATTTTGAGATGAGGAATTAAGGTCCGTTGATAAGGTAAAGGGGTTGACTCAAGATCACGTAGGTAGCTAGTAGCAGAGTGAGAATTCAAAACCAAATTATCTGACTTCAAATCCAGGGAGCATCCAGTTGTGTTTGAGGAGCTTCTTATAGCTGGGGTGCACCTTTGATGGAGAGAAATCCTGTTTTCCAGTGCTTCCCTCATGAGTCACAGAGATCTATTGGGACTACTGGTCTTTGTGAAGGAGCCCCCTCCTCAGCTAGAGTAAGAAATGGCAATAATTGCCAAGGGTGGGGGTGGAGGGAAGAAAGTCAAAAACAAACTTTAGAATTAAGTAGATGATTTCCTGGTGAAACTGCATGTCGATGGAAAGAAAGGTTTCAAGAGGAATTTTGTAACATTTCCCCTGTGGTCTCCGTGTTCCCTCTCTTAGAAGTGCTATTGACTTATAGGACTTTTAATATGTCAAATAAAAGTACATGGCAGGAGCCTAATACCTATTTCCTCATTAATTCATTCAAATTATTAGCATATTACATAAGTCATCTTTCTATTAAAGGGATGTGGTTGCATCAGTTATATTGAGGTAATTATGCTGTTTATAACCCTGTACTAGGAAATTACTAGCCAGAATTGTTAATAATTTGTGATTTCATCACTGAACAAGGAAAAAGTTTCCACATGTATTTTTCCCACTTTTTCCTTTTTTAATTTTATTTCTTAGAATTATTTTCTCGATGACTCTTCTATAGTGAGTGTGGGTGTTCAGTGGGAGCTAGGGTTTGCTGCTGCTGTAAGCATTCTCTCCAGGGCAAAAAAGGACTTAGAAATCTGCAGTCAGCCAGTGACTTCTCTAGATGAGACTCCAGCGGAGCTAAATCTGAGTGCACCTGGTAGAGATGCTAGCAGCTACCTGACTATTGTTCTTATGGAGTATACATCCTTTGCTTGACTTCAGGCAGGAAAAGATCATTTTCCAGTTTTGTTCTTTGGACAATTAAAATGAAAAATGCTATTCTATAATTACGTAAAATATAAATTGCTCCTATTAGTTGAGGTCAAATAGTATCTCAGTCCTTTCCTTCTCCAGACAACTATTATTCTCACTCAGTCCTGAATACAGGATGAACATGGTAGGAGAATGAGAGTAGGAAAAGCCCTATTACTTATAAGTTATCTTTAAACCCCCAGACATCCTTATAAGAGAGACTTGAAGGTGATGTTTAATTTGTTTTTATCTTTAGTAAGGTCAGAAGCCTAATGTGGTACTCTCAAAACTATCATAGGTAATTCATTCTAGAATGACACTAAATTCTGAGTCCCTGGAACGAATATCAAGAATGGCCTGGGATATCCCAGGAAAGTTTAGGAGAGGTGGAGGCAGATCCCATCATGGTAGCCACAGCTGAGCAAGTGAAAAAAGGACAGTTGTTTGCCCGATTCTTCTCCTGACCTCTTCTTCTTTTCAAGTTTGGTTTTTGGTGAAGAACATTTGGTGAAGTGAGGGCAAAATGCTGAACTCCATATTTTTTTTAAGTCAGCTGGAGAGGAGCTAAGACTTTCTTGCTCTATGACCTTATGTTCTTGTTTGATGTGGCAAGTTTAATTTAAAGCATAGATGAATCTTTGGGTGCTCCTTGAAAGGTAACCCTCTTTGTTTTTAAAGTGTTACATTTATTTTTTCAATAGTACTTTATTTTTTCAAATACACATAGTTTTCAAAAGTATCATTCATTTTTGCAAGATTTTACATTTAAAATTTTTTCTCTCTTCCTCGTCCCTCCTCAAAACAGCAAGCAATCTGACATAGATTATACATGTACAATACTTTAAAAATATTTCCATATTTGTCATGTTGTACAAGAAAAATCAGACCAATAGAGGAAAAATCACAAGAAAGAAAAAGCAGACAAAACAAAACAAACAAAAAAGAAGGTTCAGTCCATATTCATTCTCCATAGTTCTCTCTGGATGCAGATGGCATTTTCTATCAACTCTATCAAAATTGTCTTGAATCTCTCCATTGCTGAGAAAAGTCAAGTCCATCATAGTTGATCTTTATGTAATCTTGTTACTGTTTACAATGTTCTCCAGGTTCTTCTCACTTTACTTAACATCAGTTTTCAGGGCTTTTCTGAAATCTGTCTGCTCATCATTTCATATAGAATTCTTATATGTTCATATAGCCATTTCCTAATTGATGGACATCCATTCAATTAGGAAAATCTCTTATAATTGTATAGAATGCACCCCCAAATAAAAAGTTTTGATGAATGTTTATGTGGCATATATATCCCTGGAAATCAGGAAGCTACTGCCCTAGAAATTTATAATTCTTTTATGGAGTGTTAACTTTCTTCTTTCAAATTTTAATCTCTCCCATTTCCTTCTTTAGGTTTTGCTTTCAAATACCAAATCTCACAGCATATACACTTCAGAAGCAAGAAATAAAAGGTCAACTTTTACAAAACATTCCTGTTTGAAAGAAGGAATATTTTGTAAAAGTTGAACTTTCATTTCTGTCTGAAAAAAGGGAGATCACTGTTGAAGAAACATCAAGATTGGCTATGATGGTTAAACTAAAATTCATACTATCCCATATATTAATTTGGATTTGTACCTCAAGGGTGATCTGGATTGACAGAGATTTTTCATCAGGAACTCCATCTATTAAAACAATCACAATCAGGTCTAGAAATAAAGCAGTTAGATATTTCTTTACAGATCTAATTTTATTTTTTGCCTTCTTTATTTTTATGAAAGGCAGTCAGCAAGGATTGTGTTCTGGGCACTATACTAAATACTGGGGATACAAAAACAAAAAAACCCAGTCCCTGCCCGCAAGGTACATACAATAATGGGGGAGACAATATATCTAAGATATATAAATCCAGATGAAACGTAATCTCCACCTAGAGATCAGTGAGGGAGGGTTAGGTGACTAGCGGAAAATACTTCCTAGAGAATATGAAATTTGAGCTGAGTGTTAAAGGAAGCCAGAGAAACTTAAGTGTCAGAAATAAAGAGGGAGAACATTATGAACATGGCAGACAGCCAGTGAAAAGCAGTTTCATGTTGTAGGAGCAACAAGTTGGCCAGTAAAACCGGGACAAGAGCCGGTCTCTGAGCTGAGAAGCTAAATGTTCAAGACTCACCTCTACTGCCTAATGAAATTATGTCTCTGGGCAAGTCACCGAATCTTGCAATGTCCCAGAAACTCTTTAAATCCTTAAATGACAGAAGTTCTCATCTGCATTAGTCAAGGAAATTCTTCAACTGGAGCTGCCAAGAGCAATGAAAACATAGATCTGGGGGGAAAACAAAACAAATAAGAAACAAAGGAAAATATAGTTATTATGTGAAGCTTAATTGATTTGTCTTCGATTTAGGGATAGAGACTGGATCTGTGATTTCATTGATATTAGGAGCTCCTAGATTGAGAAACTCTCTCCCATAGCAGGTCAGTGCCTTCTTTGTAACTTAAAAGCCTTCAACAGTTGTGTAGCCCCCCTGAAAGCTTACGTGTCTTGCTTCAGGTCACACAGGTTTAGGGGGAAGTCTATCTGACTCTGAAGCCAGGTGTTTATCCATTTTTCTTTAGCTTAACTAATTAATCAATTAATTAAGGAAAGCTATGATGGGTATTGCCTAATACATTAGGCTAACCAACTGCATTTGAGGTCTCTCAGCATCCCAGAACAGAAAAGGACCATAGCATCTTTAATGGAACTCCCTCATTTTGCAGAAGAAGCTAAGATTAATGCACTACATCTCGAGCATCAGAATCCAGGTCTCTTGACTCATGTTCTTGTTATACATATGTGCATTTCTGTGACAAGCAAATGGGAACATTTATTGCCACATATTTGAAATGGAGCTAATTTAAAGAAGTCTTTTAAAATTTAAATCTGTTTATAGGAACATGTTGCCAAAAGTCCTAATACTTGCCCTTTTAAAAAGATGTTGTGATTGAAAAACATCCCACTCTAGGCTTCTGTTTTTAACTTTCTCCACCAAGTCCCTAGGATTCTTTCCTGCTGAAAGCACGAGCCTCAGTCAGCTGAACCTATCGTCTATTTTGCCTTCTCAATGAAAGGATAGAATATGTGCTGAATGACCACTTGACAGGACATACACTGGTCTCCATGACCTCCATGGCTCCTTTCAACTCTGAGTTCTGTAATTCCGTGAAATTTTGCCAATTGTAAATGACAGATGGCATCTTCACCTAAGATTTCAAGGTCGTATTTACGGTAAGACAGAAGATTCACTATGATTCGGGGCTGATTTGATCTCTAAATACTACATTTCAGAATGATGGGATCAGGGTGAAGAGGAGTGGAATTACTCAACTCAGTGAAAAACCTGAATTATTGAACACACTATCACCACAGACCTACAGAATCATGGGATTTCATAAATCCATCTTAAATTTGTTCCTTTACAACTTTCATCCCATTTTTCTTGGTTCTGTCTTCCAAAACAAAAAAAAAGAATTATTCTAAACTTTTTTTCCCCCAATTTTATAGTATTTGAAAGATACCTATGCTTTCTTTGCCTACCCACCTTCTCAGTCTTCCCTTTCCCATCTCCACTTTTTTTCAACTAATTATCATATAACAAGATTTCAAGACCCTTCTGTATTCTGGTTGTCTTCCTCTGAATCTTCTCAATTATCTTCCTAAATTGAAGAATTGGAACGAACTGTCCACGTCAACATTTTGAAAGAGCAAATGTCACCATTGTAGGCGCTCATTCCACTGAAGCAGGGGAAATCACTATCTATTACTACCTGGGCAGAATTCTGGTTATGAATCTACCAGAGGTTGGCTATCTGTTTTTATTTTTATTTACTTTTAATGATGAACACATTCTACCACTGGGTCTTTTACTACCTGGATCTGTTAGAATTTGTACTAGCTTTGGAGAATCCAACTTGAAAGTCCAAGGTGAGAATAGAGCTCACAGTAAAGAGAAAATTTGTGAATCATTTGCATAAAGATAGAATTGTACTAAGTAATCTTGGTCTCCAGAGCAAGTAGCATTTGGCCTCAGCTGCAAAGGGAAAAAAAGGGATACAGCTAGATTAGAAAGTAGTCCAACTGGGGAGAAAGTGAACCATCTGGTATTTTATCTAGTATTTTAAAATGGGATTCAATTCCCTATTTTAAACTAATTATTCTTATAGGTTATTATTATTATTTCTATGCTAAAGTAGGAATGTAAGTGGAGTTAACCCCCTCTAAATTTCATTGCCCCAGGGCAAAGCCCCAATCACACCACTATAGTTTTAGCTTGAGATTGAAAAGAAAAAATGAAAGTGTAGAGAAAAAGGAACTGAGTAAATCTTGTGGGAGAGATTTTAGGGGGACACTTGCACTTAGAAGGCTGAATGGCAGAACAATTATATGATGTTTTTTACAAAGTGTTTCTTTCATAGCCACCCTCCATTCTTTTATTCTTTCTTCCAACAAGTATTAAGTGCTCCTTGACTTCAGAGCATGCTAGGTAATGGGCAGACATTGAGCTTCCTTCCATGGAATTCATTGTCCATAGCCCAGCTTCTTAAACTGTGGGTTTCAACCCCATGAAAATGGGGGTCTCAAAATTGTGATTTAGTATCTGTAAATGTTTGGTTTGTATATCTATTTTATATACCTATATATTCAGGGTCATATAAAAATTTCTTGGGCAAAAAGGGGGAAAAGTTTAAGAAGCTCTACTCTATGAGTATGAGATGTCAATACAGATAACTATAATATATGCTATTACATGAGAAGTGTTATAAGGTAGTTATTGAAAGGAACCATTTCTTGAACTGAATTGAATTAGTACGGGCTTGGTGACATTAATAAATCAGGAATATGGTTGTCATAATGCCAGAGCCACATAGCCAGATACTTCATAAATCTATGTAGATTGATAAGCAATAGAAATTGCAGTCAGGATTTAAATTCAGGTCTCTGGCTCTAATTCCAGCATTTCCCCCACAGTTTCTATCATTCCTGGAGAATCAAAGTAGTTTTCTTTGAACTTTGAGAGTCATTTCTCCTGTATTGTGAAAGAGTTTATCAGAACCTATTCTGAGAACAAGCTTTGCCGGAGGATGGAAAAGGACCTCTTGAGCAAACTTAACATTTGGGAGGCAGGAGTCACTAAGAGAGAGGGAGAGTGAGCAGGACTTTGAAAGGGATAAGTGGGTGATTAAATGTGGACAATTTCACAATTTTGTCAATCCCAATAAGACACACTACCATTTGCCTAGCACTGTTAAGTGTGTATTAGCTTTGGGAACTCAGAAAAAAAGTATAAACTTGCAAAAAAATTGGCCAGACTCTCCTGGAAGTGATCACAGCAATGACACACAGTGACAGGAAACCCCATGGACTCCTGTTTCATGTTCTTCATTAGAGTTTGGATTTTCACTCATCTACTGCCCCATTTCTTTTCAGCCCAACCTTAGTTCTTTCCAAGGCTAGAGCCTGTATATAGCTCATGTTAATTTATTAGCACAGCTGTTCTGGAGACAGGCTTTAGTGGCTCCTTCCAATCCCATGACCCACTAATATTCTGTCACTCCAGGCTATCAGGTTTAAGTAGACATAATCATGTTAAAGGTCAGCTGTTTGTATATCCAGCCAAAGAGAGCACAACACTGCCTGGGCTTTTGGTGCAACTTTGTTTTAAGTCAATTTTACAGTAGCATGTGAAAATTAGTGCCCAAGTTTCTATAACAATTGTTATTATTTTGGTTCAGACCTTTGATTTCATACTGAAATATGTTAAATCACAGATTTAATTACACATTAAAACCAAATAAATTAGTGAGGTGATATGCTGGTTAAGAGTGAATTGTGACAGAAATGATTATTAAGAACCAACTATTATTGGGATTCCAGGTTTGTCCTTTTCATTACTTTTCTCTTTTTTATTTCCTCATTTAAAGTTCAGACCCTGTAGATTAGTCCAGTCTCTGAAGGACAGGACTGACCATGAGATTAATCAAACCCTCTGAGAATATTCTCCTCAATCTAGGACTGGACCTTATCCAACTGGAAGACTTGATTTCTGATGAAAGTGTAAAGAAAGACTAATCTAGGTGATCTCTGGGCCAGTGTTCAACTTAAGTGATCTGTGGGGAGAGAGGGATCCCTTTGCCTATATCCCACTGGGACTTTTTAAACTGTGGATCATGACCCCAAATGGAGTCTCATACTTGATTGTGGGGACTGAGAAATTAGGATTTATTATCAGCAAATGTTTGACTTGGATTCCTATTTTACATACCTATATACCAAGAATCATGTAAAAATTTGTCAGGTGAAAAGGGATGACTGGTGGAAAAAGTTTCAGAAGCCCTGGTCCAGGTAGCCTGAGGCAATTGTTCATTAATCAGAGTTGATCTCTGCTTGTCAGGGGCACCCACTTTTCCAAAGGTATTTATATATTTGATAATATCCATTATTTATCTTTGGTACCAGACCATTGACCATCAATTTATTGATTATTTGCTAGCCTAATGAATAAATTGATTATTAATCATCCAGAAATTCTGCCTCGCTGGCTTTTCATTTTTTCACTTGCAATACTGTCTCAGATACTTAAACTTTCTTATCCTCAGTCTCTTTACCTACAAAATGGACTTAATAATACCATCTTTACAGGGTTGTGAAGTACTATATATATATATATATATATATATATATATGTATATATATGAATGAAGTACTTTGCAAGTCTTGAAGTGTTATTCATATGCTTATTATTTTTTTTTACTGAGACTTCTCAGTTTCTTTATTAAAGCTTTTTACTTTTCGAAACATATGCATGGACAATTCTTCAACATCAGCCCTTGCAAAATCTTGTGTTCCAATTTTTCCCTTCCTTCCCCTACCCCTTCCCCTAGATGGCAAGTAGTCCAATATATGTTAAACATGGTAGAAATATGTTAAATCCAATATATGCATACATATTTATACAATTATCTTACCGCACAAGAAAAATCAAATAAAAACAGAAAAAAATGAGAAGCAAAATAAAATGCAATGCTCATTATTATTACTTCTATTTTATGAATGTAGAAGATGTTTTGCTATTGTTACTGTTATTATTATTTGGATGTGATTGATGCCATTCCTGGTTTTTCCCCTTCCTCAATATCTCCCAAATCAAAGAGTCACAGTAACAATTGGATGAGATCAATATCACCATTACTAAAAAGGAGATATCAATCAATTGTCCTATGATTCCAATCACCATTCCCTCTAATGTCCTGGACACAACTTCCTTTTTATGTACTTCTTCCTCCATTAAAATGTAAGTTCCTTGAGGGCAGATTTTATCTTGGCGGCTTGGATTTTTAGGAAATCCAACTTTTAGGAAAGTGTCTAACACTTTCATTCATTCATGGGCATCAGAATTGGAAGAGATAAACCCTCTGTTGCCATGGACTATTAATTAAGGAGATCAGGTCAGGAAAAAAAGCCATCAGAGAGGACGACTTTCTTAGAGATAGCTCTCTGTAACACAACACAAGACCATAACTACAATAATCACAAGAGCCATAACTAGTCGATTACTCTATTTGGAGATACCTAAGCCATAACCAGAAGTGTCTCTCCACCAAATTGCTTTGCCATCTCTTATTTACATTTTAATGTAGCCTTATAACTCTGTTTAGTGGTCACTTTTAGTATAAAGAAGGAAAATTAAATAATATTTGCTGTTTGCTGACTTTATTATTTTTTGTTTGTTTTTGTTGAGGCAATTGTAAGTGACTTGCCCAGGGTCACACAGCTAGGACGTGTTAAGTGTCTGAGGCCAGATTTGAACTTAGGTCCTCCTGACTTCAGGGCTGGTGCTCTATCCACTGCACTGCTGACTTTATTCTTTAATGGAATGGTTTTAAAACCTATCTCTGCCATTTACTGACTGTGTGACTTTGGGAAAATCCTCTAAAGCCAGCTCCAATTGACTCAAGAACCAATTGTTAAATTTTCAGTGTAAATCTCTGCCTCAGAAATTAGCTACAAATCAGGAATTGAATTATGGTTTTATTAATTAGTTAAACTTAAGAAAAGTGATAGAGAAATAATTAATGATACAGATTAAGCTTAAAATTGTGTACATTTTTTATTCTCAGAGACTAAGTTCAACATTTACCAGAACACCATTGCAATCTGTTGTAAATTGGAGGTTTTTGTTCATGCATTTTTCAATCCCATGTGACTCTTCATGATTTGGGGTTTTCTTGGCAGAGTTACTGGAATGGTGTGTCATTTCCTTAGTTAATTTGACAGATGAAGAAACTGAGTCAAACAAGGTTAAGTGACTTGCCCAGGGTCACACAACTAGTAAGTGTCTGAGGTAAGATTCGAACCCAGGAAAATGAGTCTTTCTGACTTTTGATCAGCACTCTTTGCTCTAGGGTACCACCTAGCCGCCCAGTGCATTTCTTTGTTAAATTTCCTTTCCCTGCTTTGGCTAAATAAATCTACATTTGTAGATTTATTGAATCTGTTGAAATACTTAGTAATACTTCATTCCATTCCATTAACAAATTAAGGTACTCAGGCCACTGGCCTGAGTTATATGCCCCCTCCCAAGGATGAACAAAGAACCACATTGCTATGTTCTGAGTTCGAAACAAGAGACAAACCATTTAAAGATAAAGGTTGTCTGTCTCAGAGGGTACAAAGCCCTTGGTCTGCTCAATTAAGGAGGAATTCTTACTTCTGAATTCCCCCATAGGTGCATGTTCCTGGATAAAAGGGTCGTTTTTTTTTCCACCCGTATCCTAAATTATGAGCTATGGAGTTTTTCCCATTTGATATAGAGTACTAGACTCCGATTAAGGAAGTTCTGAGTTTAAATCCACTTCAGATACTTACTGGCTGTGGACAAGTCCCATAACTTCTCTCAGTCTTAGTTTTCTCCTCTGTAAAATGGGTATAATAATAATATCTACTTTGATTATTACTACTCATAGTAATATTACTATTATGATTATTACTATTTATAGTAGTATTACTATTATTACTTTTTCATTGTTGTAAAAGTCAAGTGTGAAAATATATATAAAGTACTTTGCAAACCTTAAAGTAATATATAAATATATATTATCAGTAGTAGTAGTAGTAGTATGGCAGAAGAGCTGTTGGATCATAGGATGTTTGAATTAAAAGTGACCTTAGAAATCATCTATCTTTTTATCATTTATAACTAAGGAAACTGAGGCCCAAGGAGCATACAGCACAAATATACATATACAATATATCCATGTAATGCATGTATATGTGTACATGTATGTGCTTTTATTCACATAAATCTATTTACACATGCAAATGTGTGTATATGTATGTGTGTAAATGCACACATATATACAATTTGAAATAAGAGGATAAAATTCCATGGAGACCTGAGCTTTATTTTTCTATTTAAATAGAATAGCTTTGAAAAACACAGTCATCTTGACCCCAAAACAGTAGTTAAAGAATAGTAAAATCTGGTGAGGGGATGATAGGAGCTACTCCAAGATTTTCTTCCCTATTTCTGGTGAATAATGTATTAGTTATAGTTAGGAGTTTCTCAATTCATTCTATGCCTAATGGCTGTTGTGATCAGTTCAAAGAAGTTGTTGGTTGAAAAAAATTCACTCCTTATCTTTCTGAGATAATACTTAATTGTTCCAAAGTGAAATGTAGATCACTATTTAGTAATTCATCAATCCCATAAACAGTTGAGGAAAAAGTGTTTTATTTTTTTCCCCTGGATCTCTGATTATTTAAAAATGAAATTTCCTTGATAACAATTTTACTTCCTTGGTATTGACTGTGGTATGAATCAAAATTCTACTTGAGCTAGATTTTATCCAGGGGATAATCCTGTGAAATATGACTTATGAAAACATTCATAAATAATTAATATCATTTACATCCATCAGTCATTAACACCTAGATGATAATTTGTTAATATGAAAGCTGACTTTAATCTAGGGCAAGATCTTGAGAGAATAGTAAGAGGTAAAGAAGGGGGAGAGAAAGAGACATCACAATGTAGACTAGGATTAAGTTGTCAATCAGGGATTCAAAAACCAAGTTATAGTGCTCCACTATCAGCATTCAAATTCAGCGTGACCAAAACAGAATTCACTATCCATTTCTTTGAATCCTCCATCATTCTTCTGGATTCACCCTCTCAGTGTTTTACTAGGGTCTTTATTCTCACTCATGTCATATATTCAATCAAGATCACCAAATCTTGTCATCCCAACATTACAGCATCTCTCTTATAAGTCTCCGCTCAGCTACCACTATAATTCAGGCCTTTATCACCTCTTCCCTTCTCTTTGCCTCAAGTCTCTTGACATTCTAATTCATCTTCAAAAGAGTTATCAAAGAGATTTTTCTAAATTGCAGATTTGACTATGTCACCCTCCCCCAATCCAATAAACTCCACTGATTCCTTATTACTTCATGCTCAGCCATAAACTACTTTTTTTAAATCCCTAGCACTTAGCTGAGTGCCTCAGCACATAGTACGTGCTTCATAAATCTTTGCTAAAAATAATAAAAATAAATCTTTACTGACTGACAGGCTAATCATTTTGAATTTAAAATTCTTCACCACCTGACCCCATCCTACCTTTCCAATCTTACATCACTACATTCTGCTTTTTATGGTTGAACCACATTGGTCAATTTGGTTTTTCTCACACATGATGCTCCATTTCCCAATTCAGTGTTTTTTCCTTTAAGACAACTCAAACATTACTTTCTCACAAATCCTTCCTTCCCCTCCCACAGCTAATACTTTCTTTCTCTTTAAGGTTATTTTTTAATTTACCTTGAATGCTTCTTGTCTGTATCTGTTTATGTCTTTAGAGAATTAATCTTTGGCAAAAAAATCTTACTCTAGAATGCTCATAATTTAATCACAAGATGTTAATTAAATGTTCATCTGTAATAATGTAATCATATCCCAATGATGTATTTATGAGGAGGAAACATCAATTTGACTAATTTAAGAAGGAAAAAACTTGATAAGCTGAAGAAATAAATTAGGTATAGCCCTAGTGACTTTAAACAATTAAACTTGGAAAATTCAGCAATGGGAGGCTTTGAAACATTGCAACCTGTGAACCTGCCTGATAGAAGGAGAAAATTTCTCTTGCTTTCTTCCCCTTCCCATCCTCTCTACTCCACTGTTATGTATGTAGATATTTAGAAATAGCCAGAGTCCTAATTTCCTTTTTTCCCCCTATGAGGGTGAGGAAAGAATGAGAAAGCTTTCCTAAATTAGCTGAAATCCATCTGAACAAATCAGGCTCTGTAGACATCCTGAGCAGCTGCATTTTGAGTTTTTTCCAGAATACATACTGTCAGTTTCCTATTGAGTTAAAAATACGAAATTACCTTCATTGATAATATCATACACTGGTACAGACCTTTACAATTTTTCTTTTTAAAAATTTTCTTTATTTTCTTTTTAATTTATGGAATAAAAGAAGCAACTTCATAACAATATAATAAAAAAGATGATTGCACCTGAAACTGAAAATTTATTATCTACCTTAAATATACATAATGTTATTAAGTATATTATATATATTACATATAACATATATATATACATACATAACAGTTATGTAAATTTCCCTCCTCTCCTTTCTTCTTCCCTCCCCCTGTACCACCTTAGAGATGACTTCCATTAGACACAAATAGGTGTGTGTGTGTGTGTGTGTGTGTGTAAAATTATTCTATATGGGCTTGTATTTATCAATTTTTCAAAATGCTTTTACATATATGAATGTCACATTTGATCTTTATCATACTCACAAGAGGTAGACAGGTCAAAAATTATCATCTTCATTTTAATTTTTATATACATTGCATTGAAATTGAAATTAAGAGCCAAGGAGGAGAATCAATCAACCAACCAACAAGCATTTGTTAAATGCTTCCTCCATGCCAAAAAACATGAAAGCAAGAGGCTCAGGGAGGTTTAAAGATTTAAGATCAGGGTCAAAAGATTTAAAACTGGAAGGAAACTTTGAGGTCATTGAGCTTTGCTTCATTTGATGGATGAGAAAATGACTGAAGGTCACCCAAGTATTAAGTGGTAAAGGCCAAGTTCAAACCTAGATCTTGGCCTCCATAGAGCCATGGATCCCAGGAGCAGAACTCAAACAAACAAGCCAATGGCATTATTTTTGGCCTACTCAAAGTATGTGTATATCCCATGGATTGCATGTGGCTCTATAAAAAGGTTTTAAAGAGCTGACAAATTTTTCATGCCCTTAAATAGATCACTTTGCCTAAAAAGGTTGACTTTTGGTGCAAATTAAAAATCTTCAGTAACTCCTGAGTTCCACTAGAGGATGCTATTAATCAGCACAAGGACTGGATTTTAATTGCCTCTACTACCAGAGAGTCATTGAAAATGTGTTTGTCCTGAGATGCTTCTTTAAGACAAAGGAAGGAGCACGTAAGCAGCAAAGTGGATAAAGTACTGGCACTGAATCAAGAGGAGCTGAGTTCAAATTTGGTCTCAGACACTTGCCACTTGCTGTGTGACCCTAGACAAGTCATTTAACCCCAATTTTCTCAAAATAAAAGTAAAAGAAAAAGGAAATAATACCTTATTGCATGGCTTATTATAGATCTTGTTCTGGAAGGGACTTCAAAGTTCATGTATTCCATTAGTGTCAAACTCAAATAGAAATCAATTGACTTGGAGAACCACAAATTAATAATATCTAGATTGCATTTTATTTTTATTTATTTTGTTAAATGCATCCCAATTCCACTTTAATATGGCAACACTGTGGAATCTGGATCCACCTTGAATGCACTCTAATCCTCTCATTGGGCAGATAAGGAAAATGAGATCCAAACATTTATAATAATAGCTAGCAAGGCACTTTACACATACTGTCTCATTTGATCGTCATCATAATCCTGTGAGGTTGGTACTACTATTACTCACATTTTATAGATGAGAATCTGAGGGAGATAGTGGTTAAGTGACTTGCCCAGGATCACACAGTTACTCAGGAGTTCCTGCTTCCAGATCCAAACTTTATCCATGGTATCATCAAGCTGCCTGGTTGAGGGACTTAACTAGGTTACATAACTAGTAAGTGGCAAAGGAAGGACTGGGAAAGGAAATTATAAATTATTCTACTATTTTTGCGAAGAAAATCTTAAATGGGGTCATGAAGATGCTTACATGATTGATCAACAGAAACTAAGGTTTACAAAACACCTTACACACTTGATTACATCTGACTGATCAGTCAACAAGCCTTTATTAAGTACTTTATTTATTGATAAGCATGAACAGTACTAAGCACAGTTCCTGGCATATAGTAGGCTCTTTAATAAGTGCTTGTTGACCATTAACTAGCCAACCAAAAAAGCAAAAATAGTCCTGGTCCTTGAAGAATTTGATTCTAGTCCATTCAATTTGATGAATCTAATGCTATGTATGAACTGAGCTAAATTGTGAACTTAATCTGTCCCCACTCCAGAGAACAAAGTAAACTAGAGGGATTATGCCTCCAAGATGTTGGAAAAAATATTTTGTTCTTGTTAGATTTTTGGAGTGAATATCCTATCTCAAACTAATTTCTAGAATCTGGGCCCCTAAAATGGGGAAAAGAAGAATGTAGTTGGTGGGAGTTTGAGCCAATGGCAAAGGAAAAAAGATTCTCCAATTCTCTAATCCTTTGGGAGTATTAGAGAACCGAGAAGGGAGAAAAACTGTTAACAGCCCATATCCTGAGAGAGGAAGGTCAAAATGCTCATGTCCATGTTACATTAGTATAACGGCTGACTATCAGTCATCATTTAAATAGAATGAGTTATCTCTTATCATTTGTCAGTGCAGATGGAAAAGCCTTCTTCCTATTTTTACTCCAGGAACTCCATTGCTCCTGAGCACTTTTTCTACTTAATATATATGGGGTGCTTTTGTTTTTGTCAGATTCTTATTGACTTCTGAATGTTTATGGATTATTACTGAACTCTTGCTATGAACCTACAATAAATTGGACACATGGGCCACAAATTACTCTATCCTCAGAGCTACAAAGTTCACTCAATTCAATTTTTAAAGGGGGATTTTAATAATTAGAGGGTCTCACATTTACATCACATGTTAAGGTTTGCAAAGTGCAAAGTGCTTACCACAGAATCATAGAATTTGATATTTGGAGAAAATATCCTCAGTGGCTATCTAGTCTAATCCATATGCAAAAGGAATCTTTGCCATAATATAACTATTGGAGTACTAGATTGCAAAGTACTTAGCTAGCTCTTCAAAGACATGAATTTCTTAATTTTTTTTCCTTCTTGGAATATTCAGTACCAAAAACAGTGTCTGGCACATAGTAGGTGCTTAACAAATTAATTGATTAGTTGACCTTATACAGATGAAGAAATTGAGATTTTGGAGCATTAAATCAATGTCATGAAGAGAATAAGTATTAGATCTGTGGTCTCCTTGTTCCTATTGTGAGTTCCACTAAATCTTTTCTTACTATTCCTTACTGCACCTGAGTAGTATACATGGGCTCATCTTGCAGTGTCCCTGATGAGGTCTTGAGCATGGGCAAATATTAAGTTCTTTGAAGGTAGATATTGTGCCACTTTTATCTTTGAATCTTCAGCATTTAGCACAGTGCCTGGCACATAGTAGATGCTTGTAAGAAGTGTTTTTGGTCACTAAGTGGCAGAGTGGATAGAGTTTTGGGTCAGAAGTCAGAAAAATAAGAATTCAAGTATAGCCTCAGACACTTACTAGCTGTGTGCTCCTGGGCAAGTCATTTAACCTATTTTCCTCAGTTTCTTCATCTGTAAAATGAGCTGGAGATAGAAATGATTTACCACTCCAGTATCTTTGCCAAGAAAACTCCAAAAAGGGTCACAAAGAATCAGGAACAATCAAAACAACTGAACAACCACAAGAAAGTGTCTGTGGATAGATTGATAATGCTCTGCAGCCACAGAGTAAAAAAATAGTTAATACACCCTCTGGACATTCATTTGAACAGAATGCAAAGATTTTCAAAAAATCCTTCCACTTTCCTCCGTTATTTGCATTTTAATAGGGCTCCCTCAAAATAACCTACCAACTCCATAAGGAATTTGTAAGTATTTTAGCATAGAAGCATCCTCGACTCCTGCCATTTCATGAAGATCATGATGCTATTTATAATTTGCATGCAGTATTTCACAAGTCTCCATGACCTTTTTGCTTTAGATATGTGAAACTTTACTTGGCTGGTGTATTTTAGATGCACAGCATCAAAGAAGCAGAGACCCTGAAAACAGGACAGGTATACTGCTTTCTTAAAGGATTTAAAGGATTTACAAAGGATTTGTTTCTTGTTGGCAGGCCCAGAAGCTGAGGGAAGTACACGTGATAGTACAAAGTTTTCCTGGAACGAGAAAAGAAATCCCCTCAAGAGATGAGAGGTCATAAAGCCAAGTTAAGCTACAGCTCTCCTGATCCCCAATCTTATGCTCTACCTATCAGGCTTCCTTAATTTATCATCTGTTACACACTCACTAATAAAAACAACGATAATATTTATATAGTAATTAATTTAAATTTTGAATAATATTTAGATAATAAGCTAACATTTATATAGTTGTATTATGTACCAAGCATTGTGCTAAGAACTTTCCAAATATTATCTCACTTGATCCTCCTAACAATCCTAAGATTTAGGTACTGTTATTATCCCCATTTTACAGATGAGGAAACTAAAGCAGACAGTAGATAGATGATTTGTTCAGGGTCACACAGACAATAAGTGTTTGAGACCAAATTTGAGCTCATCTTCCTGACTCTATCCCCTGCTCTGCATGCTGCTCCCCCAAATCAGTTAAAATACTCTGTACCTTCCCTTACATTCATAGTCAGTTCCATGATAAAATTGAAGCCAACCATGATTTTCCTCTCCATTCTTTCTATTTTTTTTTTTTGCAGTACAGAACTGGAGATCTCTTAGGATCTATAGATCTGAATTACAACTGATCAGCATGATCCAAATGAGGAGAAGGAACCCCACTTCTACTGATATTCAAAATCAGAGAAATGTCAGCACACTTTCAAAAAGATCTATTAGTAGACAATTATTAAGTTTAAGTATACTTTTCCTGAGTTCAATGAAATTCAGGAGACATATTTCAACTGAGAATTGACTTTGATAACTTATATAAACAAGAAAAGAGAGACAAAGCTACCTTTCTGTTGGGTGAGTATTTTTTATCCCTTTAACAATAATACCAATTTTTTGAGGTCAAAGTGACTTCATTTGCTAATAGGTCAGGTTTGATGTATCAATCAAACTGACCAGATGATTTAAGTGCCTGGACAAGGAAATAGAGATGATGACCTCCAAGGAAATGTAATGAGAGGAATAGAAGTGATCCAATAACAAACTTTATTATGGGATTGAGAATTGGAAAGGACTTTAGAAGTGCAATTCTCTCACTTTGTGGATAAAGTAATTCCTAGTAGAACCAAGAGAACATTGCACACAGCAACAACAAGATTATGCGTTGATCGATTCTGATGGACTTGACTGTTTTCAACAATGAGATGATTCAGGCCAATTTCAATGGTTTTGAGATGGAGAGAGCCGTCTGCATCCAGAGAGAGTTGTGGGAACTGAATGGGAATTATAACGTAGCATTTTCACCTTTTTTGTTGTTTGCTTGCTTTTTTCCCTTTTTGATCTGATTTTTTTTTGTGCAGCATGATAATTGTGGAAATATGTATAGAAGAATTGCACATGTTTACCATGCATTGGATTACTTGCTATCTAAGAGGAGGTGGGAAGAAAGAAGGGAGAAAAAATTAGTAACACAAAGTTTTGCAAGGGTGAATGTTAAAAACTATTTATGCATTTATTTTGAAAATAAAAAGCTTAAAAAAAGAAAAAAAAACTAATTCCTTCACTTAGAAGTAAAGTGACATTCTCATTGTCATACAGGTAACAGAAGAGAATTGGGTGTTCCATACACAATTAATATCAAATTATTTAGATTAATCCAATACATATCCCATCACTTTTTTTAGATAAAAAAAAATTTGGCTTGAAACTGAATACCTACCAACAAAGAGAGAAAAAGTCTTAATTGGCATAGAGTAAGACAAAATATTTGGTTAATTTGTTAACTTAATTTCTGCTTTTCAAAAAACAGAAGGCTGTTTTCAGGTTAGTTTTGGACATATATCTAAAGAAATTTTTGTAGTTATGCACCTTACATTCCATAATCTTCAGAGCCTGCTCACCCACAATCCTTACAAGTTACTAGGTCAAACTGCACAACTCTCAGATTGGTGAATATGATGGGAAAAGAAAATGATGAATGTTGGAGGGGATGTGGGAAAACTGGAATATTGATGAATTGTTGGTGGAACTGTGAACTGATCCACTCATTCTGGAGAGCAATTTGGATCTATGCCCAATAAGCTATCAAAATGTGTATTCTCTTTGATTCATCAGTGTTTCTATTGGGTCAGTATCCCAAAGAGATCATAAAAGAAGGAAATGTGCAAAAACGTTTGTGGCAGCCCTTTTTGTAGTTGCAAGAAAGTGGAAACTGAGTGGATTTCCATCAGTTGGGGAATGGCTGAATAAATTATGGTATATGAATATTATGGAATATTATTATTCTATATGAAATGTTGAACAGGCTAATTTCAGAGAAGACTTACATGAACTGATGCTAAGTGAAGTGAGCAGAACCAAGAGAGCATCTTACATAGCAACAAGATTATGCCATCAAATGTGTTTGCACTTTTCAACAATGAGGTGATTCAAGGAAATTTCAATAAATTTGTGATGGAAAACGTCATCCACATTCAAAGAGAGAGAACTATAGAGACTGAATGTAGACTAGAGCAGAGTTTTGACCTTTCGTTATTGTTTGTTTATTTTTTCTTTCTCATGTTTTTTTTTGATCTGCTTTTTCTTTCATAGCATTATGAATATGGAAATATGTTCAGAAGGATTACACATGTTTAACCTATATCAAATTGCTTGCTGTCTTGGGGAGGAGGAAAGGCCAGAAGAAAAATTTGGAACATAAGGTCTAACAAAGGTGAATGTCGAACACTATTTTTGCATGTATTTGGAAAAATAAAATATTATTAAAAACATAAAATATAAAAAATATTAAAATATCAAAAAATAGGAGTCAGAAGGTCTAGGTTCAAATCGTAATTGTACCATTTCATTAGGGTTGTGACTTTAGGCAAATCATTGAGCTTCCCTTGAACCTCAGTTTCCTCACCTATAAAATCATAGGATTGTACTAGATGCCCTCTAAGTCCTTTTCTTGTCCTCTGATCCTTTGACCTCTTTAGCAGCAGATCCCTAACTTACAGAATATAGAAATTGAACTATACAATCTCTAAAGTCTATTTGATTCCAAAATCCTGTTTTTTTCCCTCATAAACAAAAAAGTTTTTTTTTTTCTTTTTGTTCATTCATTTGTTTTTGTTGAGGCAATTGGGGTTAAGTGTCTTGCCCAGGGTCACACAGCTAGGAAGTGTTGAGTGTCTAAGGTCAAATTTGAACTCAGGTCCTCCTGACTTCAAGGCAGGTACTCTGTCCACTGTGCCACCTAGCTGCCCCTATTTTTGTTTTTTTTGTTTGTTTTTTCCCACAGTTTATTTATTTAATTTTAATTCACATTGCTTTATGAATCGTGTTAGGAGAGAAAAATCTGAACAAAAGGGGAAAACCATTGGAGAGAAAAAAAAAACAGAAAAAAGTGAATATAACATGTGTTGATTTGTATTCAATCTCATTAGTTCTTTTTTCTAGATGCAGATGGTATTTTCTATCCAAAGTCTATTGGGATTGCCTTGGATCACTGAACCACTGAGAAGAACCAAGCCTTTCATAGATGATCATTGCACATATTTTCTATTATGTACAATATATTCTTTGTTCTCCTGGTTTTGCTCAGCATCAGTTTGTGTAAATCTTTCCAGGCCTTTCTAAAATTAGTTCATCATTTTTTTTATAGAATAAAAACATTCCATTTCCTTCAGCTATTCCCTTGTTCAGCAATTCCCTAACTGATGATCATCTACTAATTTTCTCATTCTTTGCTACCACAAAACAAACTGCTGCAAACATTTTTGCATATGTGGATCCTTTTTTTCTCCTTTAAGATTTCCTTGGGATACAGACCCAGTAATGGAACTGCTAGATT
Source organism: Myrmecobius fasciatus (assembly GCA_023553655.1). NCBI lineage: Eukaryota > Metazoa > Chordata > Mammalia > Dasyuromorphia > Myrmecobiidae > Myrmecobius > Myrmecobius fasciatus. The sequence goes on from JAJPUD010000520.1 coordinate 75,423, forward strand.
AAAGGGTATGCACAGTTTTGCTCTCCAGATTGGTTGGATTTGTTCACAATTCCACCAACAATGTATTAGTGTCCCAGTTTTCCCATATTCCCTCCAACATTTATCATTATCTTTTCCTGTCATTTTAGCCAATCTGAGAGGTATGAGGTGGTACCTCAAAGTTGTTTTAATTTGAATTTCTCTAATCAATAGTGATTTAGAGCATTTTTTTCTTATGATTATAGATGACTTTAATTTTGTCATTTGAAAATTGTGTGTTCATATCCTTTGACCATTTATCAATTGGGGAATGACTTATATTCTTATAAATTTGACACAATTCTTTATACATTTTACAAGTGATCCCTTTATCAGAGACATTGGCTATAAAATCCCCCCCCCCAGCATTGTACTTCCCTTTTAATCTTGTTTCTGTTGGTTTTGTTTGTACAAATACTTTTAAATTTAATGTAATCAAAGTTATCAGACAAATTTTGGATGTCTAGTGACTGTAATAATGGAAATATTCTGCACAACGACAGAAGGTTTGGGGAGCAGACTCTTGGACCTAGCAGATAACACCACCTGAACACCATTTTATCTCTCCAGGGGACTTTTTCCCCCCAAGGAAATTTCCTTAGATCTTAGGTGCTTATCTGAGTATATCTCAGCCACCAGATGGCGACATACACTACCATTTCAAAAGGTATCTTTAGCCGTGTGAGAGAAAGAAATCATGAGTGTGAATCAGACCCATATGAGAGCTGAAGGAACCTTAGATCTTTTTTAATCAACACAGCTTTTTAGCCCAGCCATTTATTCTTCCATCCCCTATATTATAGGCTATTGATGAAATTAAGTTATCAGCAGTTGCTGTATAGAGTGTGGTGACTTGTACCTTATCAGTTTTCTTTATAAAGTAATTTTTAGGTCAAAAAAAGATCATTGACTTAGCAGCTAGTCTTAAAGGTCAATGAGTCCAATCTCCTCATTTTAAACATGAGAAAAGCAAAACACAGAAGTTAAGTGACTTGCTCAGAGTCACGTAGCTAGTAAGTGTATGAGATAAAAATTGTACTTGGGTCTTTTTGATTTTGAGTCTGGCAAAACAATACAGCAAGGTAAATAGAGTCAGCTTCTAAGTTCATTTCTCATGCCCCAGATAGCTCCCTCAGAGCTTCTTTAAGAATTCCATATCTATCTATCTATCTATCTATCTATCTATCTATCTATCTATCTATCTATTTATCTATCTATCATCTATCTATAATATATAGATATCCATGATTTTATTGATATGTAAATATCAATATATCTACATATCTCTCTCTCATATATATCTATATATTAATAAAATCATGGATTTAGTTCAAACACCCACCCATCAAAAACCCAAGAAACTCCTCATGCTCTTGGAGGTTGGCTCCCATCCAGAGCATCACAGCACCTCAAAGTTGACAGAGTCCCTCTGGCGCTAACTAGTTCAACTTGTATTTGAATGCAATCCCTCTGTAATATCAACGGGTGGCCATCTGGACCTAGCCAATCAATAATCTCTATTGGCTTCTCTTCTCCTTTGCTTAACCATCTCTTGCTCCCATATGAAATCATCACATGGCATGATCCTGAAGCCTTCTTTGAGCTACTCCATGTCCTTCCTAAACTGTGGTATGTAGAAATGACCCCAGTGCTACAGATGCAGACTGATCAGGATAGAATGTAATAGGTTTTCCCAGAAAGAAAGAATTGGGATTTTAGATGCAATTTTCTAATGTACTTACCTAATGTCATTGTGCATTATTTATTGGTGTTTGTATGTTATTCCTCCTGTAAGACTGTAAGTATTATGAGGGTAGAGACCATGTTTTAGGCAACTTTGGCATCTCTCTCAAGGCCCAGAAAAGTCCTTTGCACACAGCAGAAACCGAATAATTGTTTATTGAGTTAATAGTTTAGAAAATATGAACATTAGTTGTATAGTTTTATTGGGGTCATTGTCTTGCCCCTACCCCATCCCAAGAAGAAAGTACCTTGTCCATCCTTCAGATTCTGTTCAAATAAAAACCCCATCATTAGCATGACCTCATATTATAAAAGGAGAGCTGTGCTTTGCTACAGTCAAGGCTTCATGGAATCTCAGTAAATTGCTGCTCTCTCCTCTGCCAGGAGAAGCTTTTCCCAGGAGGCCTCTGGGGCAGCAGCTGCTGATGGAACCAGCTCCGAATTTGCTCCCCCCATGTTTGCCTCCAGGGACTCATCCCTCCTCTCATATGCTCCAGAGTGAATTGGTACAAATTGTCCAATGTCACTCAGGTTTTTACCTGGTGCCTCATCAATGGAAACAGATGTCTATAAAGTTATCTTTGGGGATAATAGAAAGGAAAGGTATTATACACACGCCTTGCTGTCCAAACTGTTAACTTTTGCACAGTCAGAGAGTCATCAACCCAGAGCAGCAGAATTGGAAAGGACTTTAGCAGCCATTTTGTTCAACTAAAGCAGGAATTCTCTCCAAAATATCACTAACAAATGCTCACTCGGACCTCAACTTGAGAACTCACTACCTATCAGGATAGTCCACTTCACATTTGGACAACCCAAGTTGTCAGGAAGGTCAGGTAGGCAGTATGATAGACACTGGGCTTATAATGAAGAAAGCTCATCTTCCTGAGTTCAAATCTGGCCTAAGGCACTTACTAGCTGTGTGACCCTGGTCAAGTCACTTAACCCTATTTGCCACAGTTTCTTCATCAATAAGAAAATGAGCTGGAGAAGAAAAAGGCCAACTGCTCCAATATCTTTGTCAAGAAAGCCCCAAAATGGGGTCATGAAGAATCAAGTATAACTGAAAGGACTGAACAGCAACAATGGTTAGGAAATTCTTCCTTTTATTGGGCCAGTGTCTGCCTCCTGGGAAAGCATCATGGTGTAGTTGGAAGAGCCCCATTGTTGTGGGATTCAAAAGCCCTCATTTGAGATCCAGCCTACTTACTGCCTTAGTATGTGAACTTGGACATATGAATTACTCTCCCAGGGCATTTTCTTATTTATAAAGTGGAAGAAATACACATTTCTACTGCCCATCCCATGCAGGTATTGGGAAAGAGCTTTATCAAGTGAAAACACACATACATACAACATATATGAACACACATATCACATGAATGTACACATGACACATAGGTGTAGACCTATAATGTGTACCTGTATATTGTGCTGCACCTCTGATTTCATCCATGCATGAACATCCAGTAATGGTCTCTATCCATTCATATTGACACCATCTGGATGACTTGCAGTCTTAGACATGGCAGTGGGAAGAAGTTAAATGATTTGCTCAGCTTTGAACCACAAATATATGTCACAGTAAATAAGATCTGGGTTCAAGTTCTGATTGTCCACCCAGTATTCCACACCATCTCTACCCTATCTATGTGAGTTGTGATCTTTACTGGACCCTCATCCACTTTACTTCCAGTCTCTACATCCAGTTGAAACCAAGTCAAGTTGCTATTGCACGTTATATTTTTTCAGATATTTGAATATATTAGAATGCATGGGAGGCTGATGGGATTTCCAAGCAAGATAGTGTAGAGAGAAACAAGGAGAATCCCCAAGACCAGGTCTTGGAGAAAATTCAGGATTTGTGGATACAAGATGGATAAAGAAGAAGCAAGATCAGCAAATGAGAATGGAGTAGTGTTACAAAAATCTAATGAGGAAAGAATCCCCAGAAGATTTGTAGGAACTGATGCAAAGTGAAGTGAGCAGAACCTAGAGAACAAATTATATTTACAAAATGCATATAAAAAGCTTTGAAAGGAAAATAATGAAAAGGAAGATTAAAAATGATGGAGTGTAAGAAGAAAAGAAAAAAGTCCAAGATAAAACCTTGAAGCACCCATTAATCAGTGACTATGATATGGATGAAGATCCTGCAAAACAAATTTCTAAAGAGCAGCCAGATAAGTTAGAAAATGAAAAGAAAATAGTCATGAAAATCCAGAATAGAGAGGGTATGCAAGAAGATATGTCAAATGTTGCAGAAATGTCAAGCAGGGTAAGGATTAAGATGAGGCTTAGATTTGATCATTAACAGATTATTGGTAACTTTAGAAAGAGCATGAGATCAGGGGCCAGTTTTTAGAAGGTTTAGAAGAGAATGAGAGGAGTGGAAATGAATACAAGAGTTTAACTGAGAAGAGAAGATAAAAGACATATAGCTGGTAAGTACGGTAGAGCTATATTAGTTAAGGATGGAAGGGATTTAAATATGTTTGTAAGTGGGAGGGATATAATTCATAGAGAAATATTGAAGTTTAAAGAGATAGAGAGGAAGATGATGAGAACAAGTTCTCTAGAGGATGAAAAGGAATGAGATCAAGTGTATTTGTAGAGAGGCTGGCCTTGGCAAGCAGAAGGACCCCTTCATCATCAAGGGCTGGATTAAAGGAGGAAGTAGTGGGCTATTTTAGGGATTGCTTAGGGATGTGACATGAGATGTTGGTAAAAAGAGAGAGCTTTCAGTGAATAATCTCAATTCTTTTTGTAGGTGTGAGACAGGTTCCTCAGCAAAAATGGCAAGAAAGTGATATGCAAGGTTTGAAATGAGAAGAAAAGGTTTAGAACAGCTGCTATAGGGAATGGAATAAAGAATTAATGAGAGAAGAGGGAGATTGTCAGCTTGTAATGAAGACTAAGATTAGCTACCATAAATCTGTAGTGGACCCAGTCAGCAGAGTTTCATGATTTTCTCTAGTTCTGTTTGGCAATATCTGAGTAGGAGGGAAGCACAATGACTTGAAAAGATCAGCATTAGGACAAGGGAGCAAAGTATTCAAGAGTATTATATGGAGCTGAACAAGAGATCAAACTTGGGAAGGTAGGAGAGTATAGACAGGGTGGGGGGATTATCTGGCACAGGTTAGGGATCGAGTATTTATATTTTTTGTGAGAATAAAGAATACATTTAGGAAGAGTAAAGCACAAGTAAAGATGGGAATTTTTTTTTTTTGGTAGTCAAATGCTGCTTTTTATTTCTCAGATTTCTGTTTTCCAGTAACTTACATTTTAAATAACAGGGTAATAGAATGGAATAATTATGTATGAATCTTTTACAAATATTTTACCTCTTCCCTCATTTGTGCCACACAATTTCCCTGTGGCTGATTTTATGATGAGGGAAATTAAATGCTTTTTCTCATGAGGGTTTTGCCTAGTTATTAGAACACAGGCCAGACTCTCAGTGTTGGGCTCCTACCCCCACACCTGGCAGCTTTTTTTTTTTAATTTTTTAATTTTTTAAGCTTTTTATTTGTATAACATATGTATGGGTAGTTCCCCAACCTTGATCTTTACAAAGCTTTCCAATACAAATTTTACCCCCAGTCCCCTCCCCTCCCCCAGATGGCAGGAAGTCCACTACATGTTAATAATGTTGAAATGCTTGAGAAGTTATGCAAGAAAAATCCTATCTACAAGAAAAAAAAAGAATCAGAGAAAGGCAACACAATGCAAGCAAATGTCAATAGAGATCATGAAAATGTTACGTTGTGGTCCATATTTCATGTCCCTCTTTCTGGGTGTATATGGTTTTCTTCAGTGAAAAACTGGAACTGGTTTGAGACAATTCTTTATTGCAGAGAGCCATGTCCATCAGAATTGATCATCATGTAATACTGTTGTTGCTGTGCATGATGATCTCCTGGTTCTGCTCGTTTCACTCAGCATCAGTTCATGCAAGTCTCTCCAGGCCTCTCTGAAATCGTCCTGCTGGTCGTTTCTTACAGAACAATAATATTCCATAACATTCATATACCATAATTTATTCAGCCACTCTCCAATTGATGGGCATCCCTTCAGTTTCCAGTTTCTAGCCACTACAAAAAGGGCTGCCACAAACATTCTTGCACATGTGGGTCCCTTTCCCTCCTCTAAGATCTCTTTGGGATATAGGCCCAGTAGAAACACTGCTGGGCCAAAGGGTATGCACAGTTTGACAACTTTTTGAGCATAGCTCCAAATTGCTCTCCAGAATGGTTGGATCCGTTCACAGTTCCACCAACAATGTATTAGTGTCCCAGCCCTCCCACATCCCCTCCAACATTCATCGTTATCTTTTCCTGTCATTTTAGCCAATCTGACAGGTGTGTAGTGGTATCTCAGAGTTGTCTTAATTTGCATTTCTCTGATCAATAGTGATTTGGAGCAACTTTTCATGACTAGAGATGGTTTTAATTTCATCATCTGAAAATCGTCTGTTCATATCCCTTGACCATTTATCTATTGAAGAGTGGCTTGAATTCTTATATATATGAGACAATTCTCTATATATTTTAGAAATGAGGCCTTTATCAGAACCATTAAATGTAAAGATGATTTCCCAATTAGATGCTTCCCTCCTAATCTTGTCTGCATTTGTTTTGTTTGTACAGAAACTTTTTAACTTAATATAGTCAAAATTATCCATCTGGTGTTCAATTAGGAGTTCCAAGTCTTCTTTGGACATAAATTTGTTCCACCTCCACAGGTCTGAGAGATAAACTATATTACGTTCCTCTAACTTGGTTACAAAGTCCCTCTTTATATCTAGATCATGAACCCATTTAGATCTTATCTTGGTATGTGGTGTTAGGTATGGGTCAAGCCCTAATTTCTTCCACACTAGTTTCCAATTTTCCCAGCAGTTTTTGCCAAATAGAGAGTATTTATCCCAAAAGCTGTGTTCTTTGGGTTTATCGAACACTAGATTGTTAAGGTTAATGCCTTGGTTGTCCTGATAACCTATCCTGTGCCACTGATCCACTGCTCTATTTCTTATCCAGTACCAAACGGTTTTGATGACCGCTGCTTTATAATATAGTTTTAGATCTGGTACAGCAAGGCCACCTTCATCTGCCTTTTTTTTCATTAATCCCCTTGAAATCCTTGACCTTTTGTTCTTCCAAATGAACTTTGCTACTATTTTTTCTAGATCTGTAAAATAATTTCTTGGGAGTTTGATTGGTATGGCACTAAATAAGTAGATTAGTTTGGGTAGTATTGTCATTTTTATTATGTTCACTCTGCCTACCCATGAGCACTTAATATTTTTCCAATTGATTAGGTCTGATTTTATTTGTGTGGAAAGTGTTTTGTAATTTAGTTCGTATAGTTTCTGACTTTTCCTTGGCAGATAGATTCCCAAATATTTTATCCTATCATCTGCTATTTGGAATGGAATTTCTTTTTGTATCTCCTGCTGCTGAACTTTGTTGGTAATATATAAAAATGCTGATGATTTATGTGGATTAATTTTGAATCCTGCAACTTTGCCAAAGTTGTGAATTGTTTCTAGTAGTTTTTTAGTTGAGTCTCTAGGGTTCTCTAAGTATACCATCATGTCATCTGCAAAGAGTGATAATTTGGTTTCTTCATTACCTACTCTGATTCCTTTTATCTCTTTTTCTTCTCTTATTGCTAAAGCTAACATTTCTAATACAATATTAAATAGTAATGGTGACAGTGGGCAGCCTTGTTTCACTCCTGATCTTATTGGGAATGGTTTTAGTTTGTCTCCATTACATATGATGCTTGCTGATGGTTTTAAATAGATGCTACTGATCATTTTAAGGAAAAGCCCATTTATTCCTATACTCTCTAGTGTTTTTAATAGGAAAGGGTGTTGGATTTTGTCAAAGGCTTTTTCTGCATCTATTGAGATAATCATATGGTTTTTGTTAATTTGGTTATTAATATAATTAATTATGCTGATAGTTTTCCTAATATTGAACCAGCCCTGCATCCCTGGTATAAATCCTACTTGGTCATAGTGTACTATCCTGGGGATGACTTTCTGTAATCTCATTGCTAAAATCTTATTTAAAATTTTTGCATCAATATTCATTAGGGAAATTGGTCTATAGTTTTCTTTCTCTGTTTTTACCCTACCTGGTTTAGCTATCAGCACCATATTGGTCTCATAGAAGGATTCTGGCAGTATACCTTCTGTCCCTAATTTCTCAAATAGTTTGTGTAGTATTGGAATTAATTGTTCTTTGAATGTTTGGTAGAATTCACATGTAAATCCATCTGGCCCTGGAGATTTTTTCTTAGGGAGTTGGTTAATGGCTTGTTCTATTTCTTTTTCTAATATGGGACTATTTAAATAATTTATATCCTCTTCTGTTAACCTGGGCAATCTATATTTTTGTAGATATTCCTCCATTTCATTTAGATTATCAAACTTACTGGCATAAAGTTGGGCAAAGTAACTCCTAATTATTGCTTTAATTTCCTCTTCATTGGAGGAAAATTCTCCCTTATCATTCTTGAGACTAACAATTTGATTTTCCTCTTTCCTTTTTCTTATCAAATTAACTAAAGGCTTATCTATTTTGTTAGTTTTTTCATAGAACCAACTCTTAGTTTTATTTATTAACTCAATAGTTTTCTTATTTTCGATTTTATTAATTTCTCCTTTTACTTTTAGAATTTCCAATTTGGTATTTAATTGAGGGTTTTTAATTTGTTCTTTTTCTAGTTTTTTTAATAAAAAGCCCAATTCATTGATCTTTTCTTTCTCTATTTTATGCAAGTAAGCATCTAGAGATATAAAATTGCCCCTTAAAACCGCTTTGGCCGAATCCCACAAATTTTGGTATGTTGTCTCCTTATTGTCATTCTCCTGGATGAAATTATTGATTGTGTCTATGATTTGCTCTTTCACCCATTCATTCTTCAGGATTAGATTATTTAA
>JAJPUD010000520.1:89138-99393 GCA_023553655.1 Myrmecobius fasciatus
CCTTTGATTCTACAATCTCAGGGCAGTTTTCTTTCAGGATTTCCTGGAAGATAGTGTTTAGATTCTTTTTTTGATCATGGCTTTCAGGAAGTCCAATAATCCTTAGATTGTCTCTCCTAGATCTATTTTCTAAATCAGTTGTTTTTCCTAGGAGATATTTCATATTTTCTTCTAATTTTTCATTTTTTTGTTTTTGTTTGACTGATTCTTCAAGTCTTAGTGAGTCATTCACTTGCATTTGTTCAATTCTTATTTTTAAAGTGTTGTTTTCTTCAGTTACCTTTTTAAGTTCCTTTTGTAACTGGCCAATTTGTTCACTGCACTCTTTTTCCACTTCACTAATTTTATTTTTTTTAATAAATTGGTGTCTTTTTCATATCTCTTTTGCAGAGCATCATATCCTTCTTGCAAGATACTGTATCCTTCTTGCACTGATTTCAATTTATTTTCCCATTTATCCTCCAGCTCTCTTTTGAGGTTCTTTATGCAATCTTCCAGAAAGGCCTTTTGAAACGGGGACCAGTGGTGGTCGTTGCTGTATTTTTCTGGATTTTTGTCTAAAGAAACCTCTATATCTGAGGTCGTTTCTTTGCCTTGATAAAAGCTGTCTATGGTGAGAGCTCTCTTTTGTTTCTTCATCATTTTTTTTTTTAGACAGAGTGGATATCTCTTTAAGGTAGGGGAAAAAAAAAACCTCGGCTGAAGACGCTTTGCCCTGGGGCACTTCGGCGAGTTGACTTAAGGTGCTGGGCTGGTGGGGGCTAGGACTAAGTCCGAATTACTCCTTAAACAAGGCAAGTCTGCCAGAACACCTGTCCCCAATCAGGGCAGAGTGTCCCGAGTGCCTCAGATAAACTCCAGGTGTTTGGAATTTGGAGTTTGGAGTTTGGAATTTCTTCCACGATGAGCCGAGCTGAGTCCCACCCTCACTTCCGGCCTGCACAGTTGTCGTCTATTTATCTCTCTGTCCGAGTCCGACTAACCTGATATGAAGTTATCCAGAGAGCAGCGTCCAAATATTTCTGAGTTCGTTGACTTGAAGATCAGTTCAGAGGCTTATTTTATTGTTGATTTGAGAGAAGATCGGAGGAGAGGCAGAAAGTCACCTTTTCACTCCGCCATCTTGGCTCCGCCCCCCTCAAAGATGGGAATTTTTAAAAAATAATTAGATAATGGAAATTTAGAGTTTTTTAATGCAAAGGTGAAAATAGGCAATGGAAGTTGGTTAGACTGTGTCACCAAGAAGTTAAGGTATTTGAAGGAATATCAATTTTTGTATTTAATCCCTTGGTGGGAAGGCAGAAATTGAAGTGGGGAGAGAAAGGTTATGATCCCATCAATTAACCCATTGAGAAATGAAGGAGGATGTCCTGGGGAGTCAGTGGATGACAACAACTGGAATTTGCATTGGATGATAAATGTGAATTACATGACCCTAAAAGGAGGAGAGGTTGCTGAGGTTTGGTTATAGAGGAAGAATCTGGAATGGCAGATGATTAGAATTATTTCAGCACAGCTCTAGGCTACCTGACCAGTTATTTGGAAAACCAGAGAGATGAGGAAACATGAGATGGTTTGTCCCAGTCCAATAGCTCTGAGAAATAGATCTTGGAAGCATCATGCCCTTGAGTGAGCCAGGAAATCCAATCCATGGCTTCTCAAGATCATGGGAGTTGTTGCCATCATCTTATAGGTCACAATAATGTGACCTATAAGAGACCCTAGAAGTCATTCAGATCAACCCTCTCATTTCATAGATGAGGAAACTGTATCTCAGAGGGATGTAGGAACTTACTTAACGCAGACAAATAACTGGCAGAGGTAAGATTCTACCTCGGGTCCTGTTATTCTCAGATCCCAGTGTTTTTTCCATTTATTGTAACAGTGCCCAAAGGCACACAATGAGAAATGGCTATTTTTCACAAAGGAATAAATTATCAAATGGTAGCATTGTCATTCCTATAATTGAGGTGTATGTGGATATTTAGGTAGGTATCATCTTGGTTCTCCACCTCCCCATCCACAGCTAATTCACTCTCCCACTCAACCACAAAAATCATCTGCCTTAAGTGTTGAAAATATAGACTGACTCTTTGTGCCTCTCTCCCAAAGGGAACGTTCATTTGATAGCTTCTGACAGCTGATTTTGTATGCACCTCACCAGAGAATTTCAATCTATCCATCCACCTATCCATCCATCTGCCTTGTGATCAGGACTGCACTGAGAAACAAAGCAGATGAGATGGAGAAAACACTGGAAAACAGACTAGCCTAGTAAGTCAACCACCTAATGTCTATTTTCCATCAACAACAAAATAAATTTCCCTATCTTTTTTTTAAAATAAAACACTTTCTTTGAAACAAATCAGTAGAGCCCCACACTAGGTACACAAAGTTGAGGCTATTCAGGGGCATTATTTATGTTCACTGGTAAAATGAGGAAACAACAGATTCTATGAATCTAATTCTGGCAGTGATTTCTTACAGTCCAGGCTAAAAACGCAGTCATTTATCCCAGTACTTCATGCAAAAATGGGGATATTAATCACTTAGGAATTGAAGTGCTTGCGCTTGAGAGATTTTTTGAGAAAAATATGCTTCCTAAATTCAAAGCAATGGCCTTTTAGGAGATTAAACTCTAATCAGCAAGCAGTACCATGCCATAACAAGGCTGAGTCCTATAAGAGCTGACTTTTATCTATAGCACTTGAAGGACTTGGATCACTTTACACACATTTATTTATTTGCTGCTGCTCTCATTATATCTTTGGAGGAACCTAACTTTCCATGGAGGGAAGGGCAATGTGAAGGCTCCTTCAGGTTGAGGGACATGACCTTGGAAGTTGGGTCACTCTAAGCCAGGGTAACAGACTATCTCTCCTCATTCACACCAAACTGGAAACATTGTAGGAGTAAGAATGTCCTTCCATTTGCATGATTTAAAATAATTTATCCCTTGCAAGGTAATTTTGACTCCTCTTACCCATCATTATCTGGAGGTGGGGTTGGACCCTGGACATTAAGGCTAAAACAATTCCAGCTTCAGAGAAGTTTGAACTTCAGAATGGGGTATGAAATTTTTTCACACTGATTTTAAAATTTAGCTGTGAGGATTCATAGAAGCATCTTGGTGGTAAATGGATAGAGTACTGGACCAATCTTAGGAAGATGTGAGTTCACATTTATCCTCAAACACTAGCTGTGTGACCGGAGCAAGTTACTTGACCTCTGTCTGCCTCAGTTTCCTCATTTGTAAAATAGGATAATAATAATAGCATCTACCTCTCAAGGTTGTTGAAAATGAGCTAATATTTGTAAAGCATTCTGCAAATCTCAAAGCGCTTTGTAAATGCTAGCTATACTATTCTAGTAATTATTATGTTATCTCTATGAAATTGTCTCAATAATTTTTTTTACAATAAAATAATAATGATAATTTGTCTCTAAAGTTTCCTATGGTAGAATGAAGTCACCATGATCCAAGACTCTTCCAGCTTGGTTTTTGGGTGACCCTCCAAAGCCCCTATTCTTCTGACTCTGGTGGTGGTGGATGGGGTGGAAGGATTTTGCCCCTTTAGATACTAACCTTGCACCCAGTTTCTTCCCTTTCTGATCCATCCCTCAGAAAAATGCCAATGTGATATTCCTAAAACACAAAGTCTGAATGTGTTACATGTTGTATCCACAAATCCTGAATTTTCTCCAAGACCTGATCTTGGGACTTCTCCTTGTTTCTCTCTACACTCTCTTGCCTGGAAATCTCATCAGCTCCCATGCATTCTAATATATTCAAATATCTGAAAAAATATAACGTGGAATAGCAATTGGACTTGTATCATAAAGATCACAGCTCACATAGGTAGGGTAGAGATGGTGTGGAATACTGGATGGACAATCAGAACTTGAACCCAGATCTTATTTACTTTGATATATATTTGTGGTTCAATGCTGAGCAAATCATTTAACTTCTTCCCACTGCCATGGGTAACTTTCTAAGACTTCAAGTCATCCAGATGGTGTCAATATGAATGGATAGAGATCTTTACTGGATGCTCATGCATGGATGAAATCAGAGGTCCAGCACAATATACATAAATATGTGTATCTATTATATATTTACACCCATGTGTTATATACACACATGTGCTACATGTATATATGTGTGCATTAGTATGTATATATGTTTTCACTTGATAAAGCTCTTTCCCAATACCTGCATGGGATGGGCAGTAGAAATGTGTATTTCTTCCACTTTATAAATAAGAAAATGCCCTGGGAGAGTAATTCATATGTCCAAGTTCACATACTAAGGCAGTAAGTAGGCTGGATCTCAAATGAGGGCTTTTGAATCCCACAACAATGGGGCTCTTCCAACTACACCATGATGCTTTCCCAGGAGGCAGACACTGGCCCAATAAAAGGAAGAATTTCCTAACCATTGTTGCGGTTCAGTCCTTTCAGTTATACTTGATTCTTCATGACCCCATTTTGGGGCTTTCTTGACAAAGGTACTGGAGCAGTTGGCCTTTTTCTTCTCCAGCTCATTTTCTTATTGATGAAGAAACTGTGGCAAATAGGGTTAAGTGACTTGACCAGGGTCACACAGCTAGTAAGTGCCTTAGGCCAGATTTGAACTCAGGAAGATGAGCTTTCTTCATTATAAGCCCAGTGTCTATCATACTGCCTACCTGACCTTCCTGACAACTTGGGTTGTCCAAATGTGAAGTGGACTATCCTGATAGGTAGTGAGTTCTCAAGTCGAGGTCCGAGTGAGCATTTGTTAGTGATATTTTGGAGAGAATTCCTGCTTTAGTTGAACAAAATGGCTGCTAAAGTCCCTTCCAATTCTGCTGCTCTGGGTTGATGACTCTCTGACTGTGCAAAAGTTAACAGTTTGGATAGCAAGGTGTGTGTATAATACCTTTCCTTTCTATTATCCCCAAAGATAACTTTATAGACATCTGTTTCCATTGATGAGGCACCAGGTAAAAACCTGAGTGACATTGACCAATTTGTACCAATTCACTCTGGAGCATATGAGAGGAGGGATGAGTCCCTGGAGGCAAACATGGGGGGAACAAATTCAGAGCTGGTTCCATCAGCAGCTGCTGCCCCAGAGGCCTCCTGGGAAAAGCTTCTCCTGGCAGAGGAGAGAGCAGCAGTTTACTGAGATTCCATGAAGCCTTGACTATAGCAAAGCACAGCTCTCCTTTTATAATATGAGGTCATGCTAATGATGGGGTTTTTATTTGAACAGAAGCTGAAGGATGGAGAAGGTATTTTCTTCTTGGGATGGGGTAGGGGCAAGACAATGACCCCAGTAAAACTATACAACTAATGTTCATATTTTCTAAACTATTAACTCAATAAACAATTATTCGGTTTCTGCTGTGTGCAAAGGACTTTTCTGGGCCTTGAGAGAGATGCCAAAGTTGCCTAAAACATGGTCTCTACCCTCATAATACTTACAGTCTTACAGGAGGAATAACACACAAACACCAATAAATAATGCACAACGACATTAGGTAAGTACATTAGAAAATTGCATCTAAAATCCCAATTCTTTCTTTCTGGGAAAACCTACTACATTCTATCCTGATCAGTCTGCATCTGTAGCACTGGGGTCATTTCTACATACCACAATTTAGGAAGGACATGGAAAAATCCAAAGAAGGCTTCAGGATCATGCCATGTGATGATTTCATATGGGAGCAAGAGATGGTTAAGCAAAGGAGAAGAGAAGCCAATAGAGATTATCAATCAGGCTTTAAGTAATAGAAGACATGTCACGTGGGAGAGGGATTACCATTATTCTGCTTGTTCTCAGAGGAAAGAAGTAGGAATACTGAGTAAAAATTGGAGAGAAGGAGAAGGGGGAAAGGATCAAACATTTATTAAGCACCTACTATGTGCCAGACATTGGACTAAGTGCTTTACAGATATTATTTCCTTTGATTCCCCCAACATTACTGTGAGGTAGATGCTATTGCCTTCATTTTACAGATGGAGAAACTGAAGAAAACAAAGGTTAAGTGCCTTGCCCAGGATCACATAGCTAATTAGGGTCTGAATCTAGATTTTACTAAGATTTTCTTGACTCTAGGTCCTGCATTCTGCCCACTGAACCACCTAACTTCCAGGTACAGAGAGACAGATGCAGATGCAAGGATGTGCAATCCTGTTTAACATCTAGGACTTTCCACAATGGAATGAGTTCTCTCAAGCAGTGGTGAGTTTCCCATTACTGAAGGTCTTTGGCTAGGTCCAGATGGCCACTTGTTGATCTTCTCATCTTTAAAATGAGGACAATGGAATCTTTGACCTTGAAAACCAGCAGCTAAATCTATGATCTTTTGATCTTAAAATTACTTTATAAAGAAAATCTTTTAGGTTCAAGTTACCACACTCTACAGAGCAATTGCTGATAAGTTATACCCCATTAATAGCCATTGTGCCTAAACTGCAGATGGAGGAATAAAGGGACTGGGGTGAAAAGCTGTGTTGATTAAAAAGATCTAAAGTTCCTTCAACTGGCATAAGGAAACCATACTCATGGTTTCTTTCTTATGGCTTAAGATGTCTTTTGAAATGGTAGAGTATGTCGCCATCTGTTGGCTGAGGTTCACTCAAATAAGCACCTGAGGTCTAAAGAAATTTCTTTAAAAAAAAAAAGTCCCCTGAGGAGGTAAAATGATGCTCTGGTGGTGTTATCAGCAAGGCCCAAGAATCTGCTCCCCAAACCTTCTGTCATTTCCCATTACTACATTCTCATTACTACAGTCACCAGACATCAAAAACTTGTCCAATTATGAGGGGAAAGCAGGATTTTAGAGATTGTCTAGCCCAATTTCTATATTCTGTAGGTTAGGGATCTGCTACTAGACAGGTCAAAGGATCACAGAACAAGAAAGGGCCTTAGAAGGCATCTAGTACAGCTCGATGATTTTACAGATGGAGAAAATGAGATTCAAGGGAAGCTCAATGCTTTGCCTAACGTCACAACTCTAATTAAGTAGCACAGTTAGGATTTGAATCTAACCCTCTGATTCCCATTCCAAGGCTCTTTTTAGTGTACTTTGCCAGTAAGATCACTTGACCTAGCAACTTGTTTGTTGTTTGCTTGTTTTATTTTAATGGTATTTTATTTTTCCAAATATATGCAGATAGTTTTCAATATTCACTTTCGCAAAACCTTTTCTTCCAAATTTTTCTACCTTTCCTCTTCCACTCTCCCTTCTCCAAGACAGTAAACAATTCAATATAGGTTAAATATGGGCTATTTTTCTGAATAGATTTCCATATTTGTCATGCTGAAAAAGAAAAATCAGATCAAAAGTGAAAAAAGAGCACAAGGAAGAAAAAAAAGTACATAAAAAGTGAAAATACTGTACTTTGATCCACATTCAGTCTCCATAGTTCTTCTTTCCGGGTGTGGATGACACTTTCCATCATAAATCTATTGGAATTTTGCCTTGAATTATCTCACTGTTGAAAAGTGCAAACTCTATCACAATTGATCATCATATAATCTTGTTGTTATGGAGTAAAATATTCTCTTGGTTCTGCTCACTTCATTCAGTATCAATTCATGAACTCTTTTCAGACTTTTCTGAAATCAGTCTGCTCATCATTTCTTATAGAACAATAATATTCCATTGCATTTATATATGAGAACTTATTCAGCAATTCCCAACTGATGAGTATCCACTCAGTTTCCAGTTCTTTGCCACTACAAAAAGGGATACTATAAACATTTTTGCACATGTTTTCCTCTTTATGATCTCTTTGGGATACAGATCCAGTAAAGACACCCTGTTGGATCAAAGGGTATGCACAGTTTGATAGTCCTTTGGGCATAGTTCCAAATTGTTCTCTAGAATGGTTGGATCAGTCCACAATTCCACCAACAATTCATCAATATTCCAGTTTTCCCATATCCCCTCCACATTCATCATTATTTTTTACTGTCACCTTAGCCAAGCTGAGATGTGTGCAGTTTGACCTAGCAATTTGTAAGTATTGTGGGTGAGCAGGCTCTGAGGATTATGGAAAGTGAGATAAAAAACTTTTTTAAAATATATGTCCAAAATCAGCCTGAAAATATCCTTCTAATTTCTTTTTTGGAAAAGCAGAAATTAAATGAACAAATTAATGAAATATTTTGTCTTAATCTATGCCAGCTAAGGATCCCCCCCACATTAGTGGGTTTTCACTTTTAAATCAAATTTTTTTCATCTTAAAAAAACTGATGGAATGTGCATTAGATTAATCTAAATAATTTGTCATTATGTATGGAAGACCCAATTCTCTTCTGTTACCTATGTGACAGTAAGAAAGTCACTTCACTTCTAAGTAAAGAAATTACTTTCTTTATCCATAAAGTTAGAGAGTTGGATCTCTGAAGTCCTTTGCAACTCTCAGTCCTATAATAGAACCTGTTATTGTGTTCCTTATATTGCTGTCATTATATTTCCTTGGAGGTCATCATGTCTATTTTCTTGCCCAGATACTAAAATAATCTGATCATTCTGATTGATACATCATATCTGACCTGGTGAGGAGATCTATTAGAAAATGAAGTTACTCTGACCTCAAAAATTGGTATTATTGTTAAAGGGATAAAAAGTACCCAATGCAACAGAGAGCTAGCTTTGTTTGTCTCTCTTTTCTTGTTTACATAAGTTATCAAAATCAATTCTCAGTTGAAATATGCCTCCTAAATTTCATTGAACCTAATTAGAAAAAGTATACTTAAACCTAATAATTGTTTGATGAATAGACCTTTTTGGAAGCATGCTGACATTTCTCTGGTTTTGAATATCAGTAGCAGTGGGGTTCTTCCTCCTCATTTGGATCATGCTGATCAGCTATTTTTCAGATCTATAGATCCAAAGGATCTATACTAAAGATCTATAGATACTAAGGATCTATATATAAGGATCTAGTTCTGTACTGCAAAGAAGTAGAAATAATGGGGAGGGAGATTATGGTTGGCTTCAATTTTGTCATGGAACTGACTCTATGAATGTAAGGGAGGTTAAACTGTTTTAATTGATGTGG
Source organism: Myrmecobius fasciatus (assembly GCA_023553655.1). Classification (NCBI taxonomy): domain Eukaryota; kingdom Metazoa; phylum Chordata; class Mammalia; order Dasyuromorphia; family Myrmecobiidae; genus Myrmecobius; species Myrmecobius fasciatus. The sequence goes on from JAJPUD010000520.1 coordinate 98,199, forward strand.
GGCAGCAGTGGATAAAACAGGGAATAGAGTCAGGAAGACAGGTTCAAATTTGGCTTCATATACTTATTATCTGTGTGACTCTGGGCAAATCATTTACCTATGTCTGCTTTAGCTTCTTCATCTGTAAAATGGGGATAATAACAATACCTAACCCTCAGGATTAGTTGTGAGGATCAAGTGAGATAATATTTGGAAAGTTCTTAGCATATATAGTATATAGTACAGACTGTAAGCTTATTATCAAAATAGTATTTAAAATTTTAAATTAAATGTTATAGAAATACTGTTATTGCTGTTATTAGTGCCCAGGAAAAATACATACAAATTAGAAATTTAGGGACTCTGGCAGATAGAGCATAAGCTTGGAGATCAGGGGAGCTGCAGCTAAACCTGCCTTTATGACCTTGGGGGGATCTTCTCTCTTGTCCTAGTTTTTACATTGGAAAACTTCAGACTATCACATGTAGCTCCCTCAGCTTCCAGACCTGCTAATAAGGATACCATGTTAAATCCTTTTGGAAATCAGTATACTTGTCCTGTTTTCAGGTCTCTGCTTTACTGATGCCATTGCATCTAAAACATACAAGTCAAGTAAAGTTTCACATATCTAAGGCAAGAAGGTCATGGAGACTTGTGAAATATTGCATGCAAATTATAAATCTATCTATAATTTTCATGGAATGACAGGAGTTGTGGATGTTTCTATGCTAAAATACTTACAAAGTCCTTATGGAGTTGATAAGTTATTTTGAGTGAGCCATATCAAAATGGATGATGTAACAGGAAAGTGGAAGGTTTCTTTAGAGATCTTTGCATTTTGTTCAAATATTGGTCCACAAATGTCCAGAAGTTTCATTAACTATGTTTTACTCTGTGGCCCCAGAGCATTATTAACCCAGCAACAAACCCTTTCTTGTTGCTGTTCAGTTGTTGAAATTGTTTCTGATTCTTTATGACCCTGTTTGAGGTCCTCTATGGAGAGATGGATGTACAAGTCTTTCTGTACACCTGTGTGTCCAGGATAGACTCCTGCCTCTACAGGGAGGTGGATGTACAGTCAGTCCCCTTTGTTTGAGGTCAGTTATCTGAGATCAGTTTAATGTCACAATCTGCTCTCTGGGTTCCCGAGAGGAAAACTTCTTTGGATATCTATATATCTCTATCTATCTATCTATCTATCTATCTATCTATCTAT
>JAJPUD010000520.1:99403-173518 GCA_023553655.1 Myrmecobius fasciatus
ACATACAAGTCAAGTAAAGTTTCACATATCTAAGGCAAGAAGGTCATGGAGACTTGTGAAATACTGCATGCAAATTATAAATCGCTCTATAATTTTCATGGAATGACAGGAGTCTATATCTATATATAGATATAGATAGATAGATAGATATATCTATAGATAGATAGATAAAAGAATCTTTATCCTATTCATCTTCCAGCAGAAAGAGCAATGATCTCCCACAGACTGACAATGGCAATATCTCAACAAAATTCCTGAAAACCAGCAGCCACATACTGGCTTTCCCTAGCTAACATCCAATGATATAGTCTTAGAGCTGACTGGTGGTTTGGCCCCTTAAAAACAGAGAGAAGAAGTCCATTTCCCCAGGAAAGGCATGTTTTTGGCTCACTTGAGAAATAGGCTCAGTGAATTTTTGGCAAGAAAGTTGTATATTTCCTAATGCTTTAGTGCTAATTAAAAATAGCAGCTGAAGATCTCATATACACCAAAATATTCACAACAGCCCTTTTGTTTTTAAAGTAGCAATGAGATGGAAACCAAGTAGATATTCATCAATTAGAGAATTGCTTTGCTAATCAAATTATGGTATAAAGAGATAACCAAATACTACCACAATATAAGAAATTATGAATAAAAATAATACAGGAGAACATGGGAAGATAGATGCAGAGTGATGGAAGCACAAGTAGAAAAAATACATAGTGACTATAACAATGTAACGATGTAAAAAGTATATGAAAGAACTACAAAAATTAAATTTGAATACTTTGTGATTATAATGACTGATTTTTCCCAGAAAAGAGGTATCAGACTACCTGTCATTCTTTTTATGGGTCCAAAAGATGTAGTTGATACATTGGTTAGTTTTGTTGAAATATTTTTTTTTGTATTTTTTATGTTCTTTCAGTGTGGGAAGAAGGAACGGATATAAAACAGAGATGAAGATGATATAAAAACCAAAGGCATTTACACATTTTTAAAAGCCACTAAAAAGATGTCTTATCATAGAAATAAAACTGAGATAGTGGAGATTCATTATTAGATTCTGGGGCACAAGTAAGTTCTTTCCAGAGAGTTATTTTTTTCTTCTCCAGATTTTTGTTGGGAGCTCTGACAATGAAGCTGTCAAGAAAAAGTAGTCAGACTTCTTTGGGTCAGGAAGGCCTACATAATCATATTTTGGAAAGTAATATTCTCACGGAAGGGACACTGAGAAGGGACATACTCTGCCATAATAAAGCAAATGCATTCTTCACCAGGGCATCAGAAGTTTTGGAGAAATTACATTTAAGTCGCCGTCCCTGATAGGTAGGATATTTCTGGGATGACAAGTAATTGGAAAATGAGAGACCCAACATGGATTGGGTGGATATGACTGGAAGGTACAGTGAGAAGGCAATTTTGTCAGCCATTGGGAGCTTTAGCCTTTTGTTTTGCTCATTCAGAAGGGAGTGAAAAAGACAATCCAAAAGGACTCATGGTAAGGCATACTATACATCTCCAGAGAAAAAAATGGTATTGACTGAATACAGCCTGAAGCATGCTATTTTTCACTTTATTTCCTTAATTCTTTGTCTTTTATTTCATTCTTTTTGTACAAAATGACCAATATGGAAATGTTTGACATGATTGCACATATATAACCTGTATCTGCTTACTGTCTCAAGGAGGGGTTAGGGGAAGGAGGGATAGAATTTGGAACTCCAAACTTTAAATAAAATATTTTTTAAAAATTTATTATTTGTGTTTACAAAAAAAGAAGGGAGTAGAGAAGGAAGATAGAGTTTAAGAGCTGTCGTCATTGGTTGCCAGCAGAACTCGTTAGCAGTGCCAGCCAAAATAGCCTAGAAATACTGCCTCCCACTTCCATTCTGATTTGAAGTGATAGAAAGTGTGGGCAACTAGGGAGAAAAGCAGCTCTTTCCCAATATCTCACAGGAATTTTGAAAATTTTACTGAATACAATCCAAAAATAATCTTAAAACTGACTTGTCAAAGTTTGTGCTGGAAAGTTTCTATTTGTATTGATTGCTGATCCTCTGGAAACTACAACTGAAGGTCTCAAGGTCTGAAATGGAGGTTGAAAACTGATGAGAAAAGAGAAAGCTTCCCTCCTCATCTAGCTTGCCCTTCCTTATGTTTTACTATTCCATTAATGGTGATGTAGCTATAGAGATAAGACATAGAGGTCTCTGACAGCCAGATGAGCCTGGATCTCAAAGCAGCAGCCAAAAAGGCTTTTTTTTTCTATTCAAGCCCCAAAGTTTATACCCTTGGTTGAGGAGATGAACCAAGATCTTGATCCAAAGTTCTTAAATTCTTCATACAATGGATGGTTTTTCTGGATGTATGAGTCAAATATGAATTGAGAACTGTATAGTGTGTCCTAGTCTGTTGCTTGTTCATACAAGGAATTGATGGGGATTGTTAAACATAACTATGACTTTCTCAGGATTCTTTGGTATACAAAAGTAAAACTATGTTTAACTGTGTGTACAGTGAAACATGTCTACATACATCAGGAGCAGCCTGGATATAGGAGAAACTGTGGGGACAGAGCCGTGAGATAGCTGTTTTCTTATATTATGTTTTTTCTTTCTTTTTTTAATTTTATGCTGAGTAGAAAACTGTACATAATACCCATGTATCTGTTCCAATGGGAAATTGACTCCATTGAGCCAAAGTCATATCACTAGGGCTTAGGAAAATATAACAAGCTCAGGGAGTGCTTGATTTGGAGCCATAGGACTTAGGTTCAAATACTGCCTCTGCTACTTGCTATCTTGTGATGTAAGGCCAGTCATTTCAGTGTGCCTCAGTTTCCTCACTTGTAAAATGAGTGGCTTGAACCTCTAAATTCCCTTCTACTTCTAAATCTCTGATCCTATGATCAGGAACTTCCAGAACTTCTACATCTGACCAGTAATTGATGGCTCAAGGGCTAATTTTACACTGATCTCAAATGTTAGATAAATGAGATATCTGGACAACCCAGAGAGGTAGAGTTGGGAAATAGGAGGTTGGAAATATTCTCTGAGAAATACAGAGTAGTTAGCATTTTACTGGCACTTCCCCTCAGAGGGATACAAAGGGCATAATTGTCTAGAACTGACCTGGCTAAATCGGACTATGATGGTGGCTAATATCACCCCCTGCTATTTAAATAAATATGCAATAATAAATGCTCGGCAAGTGTGTACTTAAGAGTTTTCCATGTTAGTCTGCACACTGTTAATTTTATCATCCTGTTTCTCTGTAATTGGGACAGAGTTTTACCATTTCTGACATTTCCTACACTGAGTATAAGCCATTCTCTCCTCTTAGAAGTCTTCCTCACTCTCAAAGCTCACCCATATGTCACTATTGAGAAGGGAACAAATATATGCCCCTGGAGGAAAAAAAAATCTCCTCTCACTTCAAGTTTGGGTATGTCAGGCTGTTTCTCATTAGTGCTGAGTTTACCCTGATGGGATTTGTTCTTACTGGGCCGTGGATTTGGTATTATTGGAAGAAATAATAACTTATGTGCCTAGTACATAATAATAGCAAAATATCTTATGTGGATTTTAGTCTTTCACAACACTTTCCTCATCATAGGAAATAGCTCAGAAAGTGACCTGTCCAGGATAACACAGCTAGTACATGTCAGAGTCCAAATTAGAGCTCAGGTCTTAGGTCTCTAAGCATAGTTTCCATCTGATTCTGCCTTTTCTTCATCATAGAACAAGCTGACAGAAGGATGTCCCCTTAACCAAGATGGTTCTTAGAGAGTTATTGGTTGGATTTAATTTCAGCTTTGATATCAATCATATAAATACATATGTACATGCATGCATATATATATATGTATATATATATAATTGTTCAGTCATTTTTAATCATCTCCAATTCTTGGTGATTCTATTTGTGGTTTTCTTGCCAAAGGAGTGGTTTGTCATTTCCTTCTCTGACTCATTTGACAGATAAGGAAACTGAGGCAAACCAGTTTAAGTGATTTGCCCAGAGTCACACAGATAGGAAGTGTCTGAGGCCAGATTTGAACTCAAGCAGATGAGACTTCCTGACTCCAGGTCTGGCATTCTATTCACTGAACCATATACAGACACATACACTGGCTGACAAATATACAGAAACATGCATTTATATATATATATATGTACATATACATAAATAGATATATGTATGTATAATATACATATATATACATAGACATATGTGTATATATATAATGTACACATATATACACATAAATAGATACACATACGTATATATATATATATATAATATACACATACATTCATTGATTCTCACTATTTTGTCAATGCCAGTCACCAATTACACAATCACCTGAAGCATATTATTTTGTTTCTGGATTTAATATGGAGATGATGATGATGATTATGATGCTTTTACCCTTGACTCCTCAAGATTAGATCTCCAAGGTTCATGAATGCTCATAATCTTTTGATATAGCACAAATACAGATATTAGTTAAGCTAAGGCCCAGTTTTATAAGTGCAAAATTATAATTACTGACCCTAATTTCTCATGAAAGCAAAGACTAATCTTTTCAACACATATTTAACAATTTGAGTCTTGGTGGAAAATTAATTTTTTAAACTTAATGGGTTTAAGTATTTTAAAATTTTAATCCCTCTATTTTGGGCACTAATTAGTAATCTGAGTATATTGGGATTTCTTAGAAGGGTACACAGCAGTGAGGCATGAAAACCCATTGCCCCGAAAGATCTAATGATGAGTATCATTTAGAAGAGAAGTACATAGAATAAATATACAAATGAGTTGCAAGAAGGAATTCCAAAGAAGAGTAAAAGATATCTGATTCTGAAGTTGAAAGAAAGGAAAAGAAGATTTTCTGACTACAAATGAGCAATGACAGGTAGATAGCCAGAATTCTCTACCAATTTCTTTGCAGTATCAGGAGAGGAAGATCTCTAGTATGTTGGGAGGACCTTCTATAATGAACTTATGAGAAAACATGGATAAAAGATGCATTGAATGGGCAATCTGATTTGGGTCTGGAGCCACACATAGATTGTGTGATCCACATATTTGGAGAAAACCCTTACATTGATGAGGTTATGAATACATTTGAATCTTTTAAAAAATATAGTTTTATTAATGCAAATTTTATTAGTGCTAGTGATGGCAAGAAACCATGAAGTTTGATTTATGTGACTCTTTTGTCCTTTTTTAAAAATTTGGAGTTAGGGTTTCATTTGTGCAAGTTAATTTCCAATGAGGAAACAGTTCTGAGACTTAAAAACCTAGAGAGTTGCCTGAAGGACAAAGAGGTGAAGTGATGGATCAATCGCCCATATATCAGAAGGAAGACTTGAAGCTAAGTCTTTCTGATTCTGGGCAAAGTATCCCTTCCCATTAGGTCATACTATTTGGTGTGGTCCCTCTGACCAAGTGTTCAGGTAGGTATAAATGTGAGAAATTATTGTTTGATATCTACATATTTCAGGACTATCTTTACTGCAAAAGGGATAAAACTGAATTTGGAATTATTGAGTGAGTTGTAAACATTTAGAGTTCACTCATTCAAAGTATGGGAAACCTTTGATGCCCCAAACTTCCATTATTTTTACTCTTACCCTGTCTACCACCCCAATACCGTCTACTAGGAAGCACTTTTTATTTTTCATTATAAGGCATATTATAAGAGTTGAATATTGAAGACTGTGAATGTATCAGTATGTTAATTGGAAGAAAATATGTTAACTCAAAATAATAAAGCACAAAATGAAGAATTCCAGGCATCAAAAACTTTTGTTAAGGGAAAGAAAATATTTTTGGCCAAAGGGACCTTTCTAGCACCTATGAAATCACATCCCACAGGCTGCTCCTATTCTGCCTGCTTACAAAATCAGCCTTAAATCAGTCTCTTCTTCTAAGTTGAAATTGCACATTAGCCATAATAAGTCAGAAACCAGATGTCTTTTGTGAACCAATAACTGATTCTCTTGAATAAAATTTAAGATTTTTCTTGTAATTTGGCCAAAATACACAGAGGAAATCATCTTCAATCCAAGAATGTGCTCTAGGGGCAAGAGCCAGCACCATCCATCTCCTTTGCTCACTCTTTTTTTTTCTCAACTGAAAATTTCCCCATGGACATTATTACATAACTATAATTTTTCATGAGACACATTGCTACTGCTGCTTTTTTTCTGACCACAGTTCTGTAAAATGCAAGTACATTTGAGAAAACATTAGATTCCCTAACTTGTATCCCCATTGGGCAACAGATCTTGGCTTTCTGAAGAAATATTTGCATCTTAATGCATGCAAAAAACAAAATTAAATCTTGTTTTGTCTTCAGAACAAATATCCCAAATTTTGTATCCTATAGAACTGAGTGGGAAAGTAGAAAGTCACTCAGGAAAATAGGTATTCTTGAAAAAAGAGTCTAATGTTAACAGAAGAAAACACAAATCAAGTTTCTTTTGGTACAATACATATCTATAATGAAAATAAGAACAGAAAGCAATTAACTTATATAAAACTCATATAAACTTATATAAAATTTATATAAAACAAAGAGCTTGTCGAGATACCTACCTGATTTTCTGGAGGAATAAGCCTAACCTGTTTATCACTGAGTAAGCTTAATTTTGAAGTAGTATGCTATGGTAGAGAGAGTTTTGATCTAAGAATCAGATACATTAGGTCCAAATTAATTCTGGCTCAAACAATAACTGTGTGGCCATGATAATCTTTTAAATCCTATTTTCTTATATATAAAGTGTATATAAGGTTGCTTACTATGATCTACCTCACAAGATTATAAATAAAGTGCTATGTAAACCTTTAAGTGTTAGATAAATGTCATCATCTTCATCATCATCATCATTTTATCATTGTCACCTTCACTTATACCTGACTTTTTGGGCCCCCATTTGGAATTTTGTTTGCAAAAATACTGGAGTGGTTTGCAAGTTCCTTCTCCAATTCATTTTACTGATAAGGCATCTGAGACAAACTGGGTGAAATGACTTTCTCAGAATTACATGGCTAGTACATGTCTGATTTCACAGACTTATTTAGAAATATTCACATCATTCTCAAGTAAGTAAATAATAATTCAGTATAAAACTTGGTGGTGTAGTGGTTCAGTCCTTTCAATGTCTGACTTCATGATCCCATTTGGGATTTTCTTGCCAAAATTATTGAAGTGGTTTTCCATTACCTTCTCCAGCTTATTTTACAGATGAGGAAAATGTAGTTAATAGGGTTAAGTAACTTGTCCAGGGTCACACAGCTAGTGAGGAGACTGGATTTAAATCCAGGTCTTCCTGATTCCATATCTGGGTTTCTTTATCCACCACACTTCCTAGCTGACTTTAAAAAATGGTTCCACCATAGTGCGAGCCTTCAGAAAAAAAGTGGTGATCTCTAAGAGCCAGTAGGGTTGCATAAAAACTAACTATATCAATAATGAATAAATGATTGAATGATGGTGATGATATTTATGCATTGATTTAAAGTTTAAAAAGTACAGTTCTATGAGAGAGGTAATAGTATCCTCATTTTATGGGTGAGAAAACTGAGGCTCATAAAGGTAAACAACTGGGTCCAAAAACTAGTATGTGTTAGTATTGACACTATCACCTGGTATTTTTTCTACTGCCCCTCACAGATAGATCAGAGCATTTTTGTTGGTGTTAACCAAGAATTTCCAAAAGATAAATTTCAGATCTGGATTGCAAACAATACGATAAAGTGGAAAGCATACTGGATTTGTAGTCAGAGGACCTGGATCCCCAACCCAGTTTTGCCATTTACTGTGTGTCTACGGATAAGATGCTTAAATTTTATGGGTCTCATTTTTTTATCTAGCAAATAAGGGGTCAGAACTAGGTGGCTTTTAAAGTCCCATCCAGCTCTAAAACCATGAGCCTACGATCTTTTCAGGACACCTACTGATAAACTATATCACTGTCTAAATTAAAGAGAATAAATGACATCATCATCTCTTCCGGAACAGCAAGAACCAAAATTCAGCTTTTCTGAAATGAAAAAAAAAGTGATATTGAAATTCACATCAGAGGGAATGTCCACCATGGTCTCAGGAAGGGAAAATGAATGGGGTGTTGAATAACAGAGGGGAAACTCTAAAGATCTCAGCTCATATGTCCTTCCATCTTCCTACACTTTCAAAGATTCACTGACTTTTCTCATCTACAGAAAGAATATGAGACATTTGATGTTTCTGAAATGCTATACCACCTATTGCCATAAATGAATTTCAAGTTGTGATCACAGAACTCACAGCTTCCTGCTGGATTTGGGATTCTGTTATACATTTCATCATAAATTGATCAAAGCCATGAGGCCCAAATGTTTTATAAATGATTCTCACATTCTTGATTATTTTCACTGAGGCCACTGGGGGCAATTGTCATAGAAATAAGATATAATCAGGACACCATTGAGCAACTCTATTTGTGGGATATTTCCTTCTATGAACAATTATATCCTCAAATCTCAATTGAACTTTTGTTTCTTTAGAGGTTTTAGCTGTAAAACATCTGTGGGAAAACTGAGAAGTGTCCATATGATTTTTCAGATGTATTATTCAGTCTAAACACTGAACTATTGATTATTTTTGTCTATATAACTTGCAATCCACTCACCAAAAACATGACAGGAATTCTTGATTCTTAGGTAGACAATAAAATCTTAGCCTATTAAATAAGAAAGGGACCTTAGTAAGAGATACTCAAATAAATATTTTAAAAAGGCCAGAAAAATGTATACATGATGCACTTTTAAGTTTAATCTGCACTTAATCTCTTATTTTCTTAGGTGGACAAAATTTCTAGACAATCAACAAAACAATAAGTTAAGTACTGATTACTGATTTTCTAGGTGAAAATGCTCACATTGAAACCTTGCTCTTTGGAGTTGGTCCTAATATACTCCAATTCATGGAAATTAATTTTGGAGATAAGGAAATAGGCTCATAGATATGCACTTTTTCCCTCACTGGTTCATTGAGAACCTAGCTCTTTGTATCTGTTTGTGAGAGTTATCAGTATTTATTTAACCAGCCCTAGAGTTCTTAGGCTCTTACTAAAAATTTTCCTCTCTACAAAGGAGTGAAAATTATTGATGCATAACTGAAGAATCTTCCTCCTATCTGCAACAAACAGTGAGTAAGGCTATGGAGACTGGTTCTAAATTAATTGCTACCACAGACAACAAAATAAAATATAAACAATGGACTCCTGTCCTAATGTTGTTTACTTTTCAATTAGTTGGGTGGTACAGGAATTATTGGTTCCATTTTTTAATGGAGAAACTGAAGATTCTATCAGTTTAATGACTTGGAGATGGTCATGGTTGTTAAAAGTAAAGCTACAGGGGCTACTGGAAAAAGAGATATTTGTTACTTGAACTAACTGTGGGAGTGAGGAGGAAGAAATGAGGGAATCTTTCAGTGAATCTATTTGGTAGTTTGGCTTTTGGTTGTATAGTACATTTCAGCTTGGAATATTCACTAGGCACCTAGAAAAAATGTTTAAAATAAAGAAGTAGAATATTTCTGGATCATTTTTGCTTTCTATGGACATCATTAAATATGGAGTAAAGAACCATAGTACACAAGTTCAAGATGGGGGATAAATTAGTCATCCACAAGATAAATCCAAAAAGATCCCTAAAATATCCCACTGCTGTCTCACTGATATTACAGCTAGCATGACAAATAGAATAATCCTACAGAAACAATGAGGTCATCATCCCATCATCCTCAGCACTGGCCAATTATTCTGTAGTTCAGTTCTGAGACCATTAGTTAAAAAGTTGTGATACCCTAGAAGAGAGGGCTGAACAAAAGGCAAGAAGATCATTTAAGTGATGGGGGTGGAATTCAAGACCCAAAAGAAAAGACTATAACAATAGAGAATAACCACCCTAGAGAAGAGAAAGGTGAGAAGTGTCAGAGAATATTATCAATAATATGAAGAGGTTTTTAAACTTTGGTACTTTTGGATATTGATCAAATTGGAATTGAAAAATAGTATTGTGCAAAAGTGAAATACTCTGCCTTGTAATGTAATGAGCCCCCAAATGTTTGGGATAATTTAAGCAGCGACTAGAAAATAATTTATCAGAGATTCTGCAGAAGAAATTTCTCATTAAGGGAGAAGTTGGACTCCTCTAGACTTTTTCCAAACCCCAATTCTAGGATTCTACTCATAGAATGCACTCATTGTTAACTCTTTCCTGAGATTGGATCCAGAGGGGAAAATCTTAATAAGTCATAATATGAGGTAAAATTTCTAAAAAGGGAAGAATTAGCATATACAGGAATGTATTGTTGAGAAAGGCTTTGAAATTTCCTCCTTTTATCTGTTTTAGAAACAGGATACTGTTTCATATAGATGAAGTGTCTTAGGGAACCACATCAATAATAATAGTGCTACTTATTATTATAACAATATAAATCTTTAAGGTCTGAAAAACACTTTACAAATATTATTTAATTTGATCTTCATAGCAATCCTGGGGGGCAGGTATTATTATGATCCCCATTTTACGAATGAGATAATTGTCATAGATATTATCCTACCAAAGACTGGAGAATGAATGAATTTTTCTGTAGACATTTATATGACTCTGGCCAGTAGCAATAGAACTAACCATGTCCTTTAGGATCATAATCATTTCCTGAAAGAACCCAAACCAACAGCAGGCTCTAATTAAATTGCTATATGCCAAGTTGGACCAACTGGAATAATTGGCATGGGTTGAGAAGGGACACAGAAGTGGTGCTGAATATCCAAGTTCTTTATCTCTCCCCCCAAAAAAACCATCAGAAGGCTCTGCTTGGAAATCATCTTTTGATTTTCTTTCTTTGATTCAGTTGCTATTCAGTTTTACATTGGAGTTTTTGTGTATGGCTGTTTTTTTTTCCTTTTTTCATCTTTACTTTGGTTCCAGCTGTCAAGTCCATCATTTCAACTCATTCCCAAGTGTTTTAGCTGCCATGTCATTTGTTGAGCTATCCTAGTGTTGCTGTGATTTTTTATTTCATCTGAACTGACTCTTTAATGAGGACTTGTGAGGGTTTTTTCCCCTCTTCTCTCATCACTTGAGGATTTGCACTTTTTTCCCTCACTGATTCATTTCGAACCTAGCTCTTTGTATCTATTTGTGAGAGTTATTGAAGCAAAGGTAATGACGCTTCTTAACAAAGGCAGAAACACTTAGCATTATTGTGCTGAAAACATTCTCCTTGTTGCTAGCCATATTTCTAGCACCCATGTACACTAAAGCATCTTATCATCTGCATCTTCCAGTCTCTCTGATTAGGAGTCTTTTCATGGCAAGAACCAATAGAAAGTGGACTTAGGGACAAAGGAAGGTGCTTAATAACAGAGTCAACTTAGACTAGTCATGAAATGAGCATTGCAGGCTTTATTGCCCTTGAGTAAAGTCTGAAATAGCACAACCCATCTGTTCTTTATGATTGTTAAAGAGCCTATTGTGTCAGTATTATTACTCATCCTAGTGTTATTACTTCTCTACTAGAGCTTTACTCTCTAGTAAGTAGAAGGGACCCTGGATTCTTGAAGGTCATAACAGTAAGGCATAAACTCTTACAGGTTCAATCAAACTGGAAAGACTTCAGATTTCCACTTGGCAAGATTGTGTGTGTGTGTGTGTGTGTGTGTGTGTGTGTGTGTGTGTGTGTATGTGGTATCTGAGGGTCAGCCAAGCTAAATTCAGAACTTCATTACCAGAAGGCTGGCCACTTGGCAATGAATGGCCATCACAATTCATTAAACCATCTAACTATCCCATACAGATGATATCACAAATTCTTAACGAATTGTTCTAGTCTAGGGAGACAGTTTTATTCTGGAGAATAAGCACTAATTTTGGATTAAGAAAGTCTGAATTCAAGTCCTACCTCTGACACTTGCTTGTTTGTATGGTCCAGGAGAAGTCATTTAAAATCTCTAGTTCAGAATTTCCTAATCCATCAAATGAGGAGTTGCAGTCATTAGAGTTGAGATCATTTCAACTTTAAATTTATGATCCTTCTAGTATTATTTTATAAGAGAAAGAATTTTGTCCAGAGTTCTCTAATGAAAATCAAAGATATTTTGGTTTGAGCTTGTTAGTGTTATATGATATGCACCAATTCAAGCACAGATCACAAATTATAGAATGTTACAATTAAAAAGGACTCGCACATCATCTAAGTCTAACTTATTCCTTTTATAGATGAGGAAACTGAGACAAAAAGAGATGAAAAAACTTACTAGTCAGTGGCAAAGCTACAGCTGGAAGCCAGGTCATTTGAATTCACTCTGGTATTTTTTTTCTCTTTTGAACTTTATTTTTTTCTAACTAATAAGAATATATTTTCTTTCCTTCCTGTCTCACCTCACTTTTAGTTAAAAAACCTTCCAACAAATATGCATGGTTAAGCAAAGCACATGTCCACATTGGCCACGTCCAAAAATATATGGTCATTTCTCTGTCAGAACTTAGTTTGCATACTTGATCACCAATTCTTCAGAGTTGTGGCTAGTCACTACCAATGATAATGGGCTCCTGAGTCTTTCAAAATTGGTGGTCTTTGTAATGTTGCTGTATAATGCTTTCTCCTATTCTGCTCACTTCACTCCATTTTAGTTCATACCAATCTTCTCAGTTTTCCCTGAAACAATCTCTTTCATCATTTCTTACAGCACAACAAGAATATATTTCATTCATATACTATAATTTGCTTATCAGTTCCCTAATTCATGGGCACATGGTTAGATTCTAGTTCTTTTCCATAAAAAGAACAAAATTATGAATATTTTTGTAAATATGGGTAATTTCCTTCTTTCTCTGGTATCTTTGGGTTATAGGACTGGTAGTGGCAATCCTGGATCAAACAATATTCACAGTTTAGTCACTTTGGGAGCATAGTTTGAAGTTGCTTTCTGGAATGATCAATTTGTAGCTCTATCAAAGGATAAATGTGCTTTTTATTTACTTATTTATTTTACCACAGGCCCTCTAATAGTTTTTTTCTGTTTTGTCATCTTTGTTAATCTGATGAGTATGAGGTAGGACTGCAGAGTTGGTTTAATTTATATTTCTTTAATTATCAATCATTTTGTATAATATTAAAATTTTTTTCCGTTGTGAATTAATAAAGATGGAATTAAGCATTCATTAATTTATTTATACATTCACTCATCAAACATTTTCTAATGAATTTTCCCCTCTATAAAGGCATATTCAAGACAATTATGATTAAATAGCAGCATATTTTCAGGTGCATGGCATAAATTCAACCAATAAAAATCAATGACAGGTCAACAATTTACTATCATCTTTATTAAAGAATAATGTAGATCTTTATAATTTTACAAAGTAATTTTTCATATATTATCTAATTTGATCCTCATAACAATCCTGTATAATAAATAGGTGAACAATATGAATATTATTATCTTTAATTCACAGATGAGTAAACTGAGAATCAGGGAGAAAATGACTTGCTACTCACCCCAAAGATTGTTAAGTGCTGCAGTCATTTCTCAGTGCTGTCTTCTGACTCCAGTTACAATGTCCTTTGTCTGTTTTCTTGTTATCTCCTCCATCTCTCATCCTACCCATTGATACAAATGGTCTCTCTCTCTATATATATATGTACATATATATACATACATATATATACATATATGTGTGAGAGTACATTATATTCACACAGCCACCACTACCACCAATGGCAGAGCATAATGTACCAAATAGAAAGCTTTTCTTAGAATCAAGATAAGGATTCCAGACTCAGCACTGACAGATGATAGTCTGGGACAGTTGTGATCCTGAATCAATCATTTCATTTCCCAGTGACCTGAGCAACTCCAAGACTCCAAATTGTGTAATATTAGCTGGTTTGCATTGGAAGAGGCAGTTTTCTTACTGAGAGTTTCCTATGTAGGGGAAGTCACAGGTCTAGATAGGAAAAAAAGGATAAATATCTCCATTCAGCAGATGGTCCTAAATTACAGTAGGTACTAAAAGAAAGGGGAAAAAATGAAAAAGCATTTATATAATGCCTACTATTTTCCAGACATTGTGTTAAGTGTTTTATAAATATTATCTCAATTGATCCTCACAATAAACCTGGGAATTGGGTGCTATTATCACAGACACATATCCATTTTACAGATGAGGAAACTTAGGTAAAAAGATTAAATGACTTGCCCAGAGTCACACAGAGAGTAAGTTTCTAAAAATAAATTTGAAGTCAATTGAGAAGTCTATTCATTGTGGTACCAGCTGCTTAAGTGCAATGGGAGTTGAGGAGAAAGTAAGTCTGATGATTTTTCATAAGTCTGCCTCACTCAAATCTAATTCACTTGCAAGTCAAGATATCACCCTCCTGAGGTCATTGATCTTCTTCAGGAATGAAGGATAAACAACGGCTGCCTAGAAAATTCACAGGCACAATTCATAGGTAAGCTATCAGAGGCAGAACTTGAACACAAGCCCTCCTGGCAACAGGACTGGCACTGTACCCACTAGGCTGTGTAATATAGAATATGCAATGTTATATCACTCTACTTGAACTATACTGCACATACATGAAGCCATTCTCTCATCATCTCCGTGATTGAGGGCAATGGGATGCAATGGAAAGAACACTCGAGGTGAAATGATGAGATTAGCCATGTGACCCGATTAAAGTCCCATCACTGAACCCATTTCTTCATCTGTAAAATGGGAATAACCTTGGGTGTAATATTTACAACTGACAGGATTGTTGTGAGATTTAAGTGAAACACAAATGTATTCTAGGATCATTATAATAGCAGATACCAGGGAAATTGGGCACAATCCACAATCCTACCTCGTAGCTATTCTGCCTGTCTAATTTCTCTCTCTACCAGAATGAGGTTAATCGTGGCTGTACCACAGAAGCCCCCAATCTAGCCGGTGCTAGAACCTCTTCCCCACATCTCTCTGGGAGGCTATCCCCACTTTATGCCTAGAACCACAGGCTAACTACTATGTCAATGCAATGGAATTGGGGCAAGAGTGGGAATCGGCTGGGTATTTGTCACAGTTTCTAAGATGATCACCTTTTCTGTCTTGATCCCAGCCTCCTTCAGGCTCACAGCAAAGTCCAAGAAGTTGTCATCATCATTATTCAGGTGCTTACTGTGCTCATCCTGTAGCTTGGGAATACCTTGATTACCCCTGAGCCCATTGCACAAATTATCTCCTGATAATAGAATAAGTAAGTATTTGGGATGGGAACTGGGGGGATCCAAAATTCATCACAACCACACAGGTTGCTGGAGATTATAAGGACATTGAATATGTGGATATTGATCCTGACCAGCCTGGCAAGAGACATAGGTAATAAAATTGTGTAGTTTGGTAAAGGAGGCATTAATGATGGCCATGAGATCAACCTTCAAGGTCTTGTCTACCTCCATTACCAGGGTATAAGCTTCCTGTCCCTTGAGAATGTAATTCTTTGCTCAGTGTTCTGCTTGAAGACCAGGGTGATGATGTCCATGCACAAAGCCTATGTTTTCACCAGTTCAATGTCATGTTGAAAGACTCCCATCGCCTGTTGGCCCAAATGAGCCAGCAGATGGAGGAAAGGGTACAGCAGATGGGTTAGATCTGAAGCTAGCCATGTTCAAATGATTAATTATTGTCCCTATCAAAGCTCTAGGGTATAATTCTGAGGTGTTGTAGTTTACAATATTATCACTTATGAGCCCTCACCAATGTGCTTCCTGTTATCAATCAGAATCAATTATGCTCCATTAGCTTTTACAAAAGAGATTTGTTGAAAAGTATAGAAAGATGGGTTCAGATTTAGGTAATGAGGCATTAGTGTGAAGAACACATGTGGCAAAGAGGTACCTAACAGCTCTTGTTCCTGAAAGTTCTTTATTCCTTTTAGAGAGTTAAATATGGTAGAAATATAAAACAATGCACTTATTTATGGTATTATGGTATAATAATAGGAACACTGACTAAATACTGAGGAAAGACCTGGATTCACAAATACTCCCCATTAGTATAACTCTGTGCTGTACTCCAAGGACCTTTTTCTTTCTAGAGTCCATAGTTGGTTCACTATTAGAGGGTCTAACCCCTGAAAATACTACTATCCTTAGGAAACTGGCTTTCAATCTGCATTTGAAAGGGCTTCCTCTGCCAACAGCCATTATCCCTCAGATATCCACTGCTTCTAGACCAGGGGTCTCTGCTAATGATTTTACTTCCTCATGGGACTTTTGATAAAAGCTCAGGATCTCCTAAACTATCAAGGTCATCATTTTGGACAGTTCTATTTTGGGATACTTGCTCACCTAAGAGGAAGGAAGACTAAATAAAAAAAAAAAGAAAAAAAAGGAAACAAACAAACAAAGGTTACATATACTTATAGACATATAGCTACTAGATGGGAGATAGAGCATACATCCTTTCTCCAACCTGAGTTCACAATAATTCACTTGCATCATTCACTGCCAGCATGGAAAAGACCAACAAATTACAATATAAATTTGTATTTAGACTCAATTCAAATTCAGCACCTCCTGAGACATTCAGTCTTCTGCTTTGCAGTCAATTAATATTTTTTATTCATTCCACAAAACCAAGCCATTCTTTCACATAGGAAACAAATTTCCAAAATTGCATGTATTAGACTGGAACTAGGAAGGGAATATTCAAATATGTATGGTATAACACCGCAGGAAGGACACAATCAAACACACTCAAAGTCCTATTGGCCAGTCCTCCCACCACCACAACAACCCCCATAACACATGAAAATTCAGAGTTGGAGGAGTTCCAGTTTATCAACTCAGAATCTTCAGCATGGCAGCCAGCTTCAAAGACGACATAAAACAATGACTTTTTTAAATTAAAGCTTTTTATTTTTCAGAACAGTGGACAATTCTTCAGCATTAGCCCTTGCAAAACCCTGTGTTCCAATTTCTTTCCATCTTCCCCCACACCCTTCCCTAGATGGAAAGTAGTCCAATATATGTTAAATATGGTAGAAATATAAAACAATGCACTTATTTATGGTATTTTGTTATAATAGGAACACTGACTAAACACTCAGGAAAGACCTGGATAAAATCCCTGTTCTAATCCTTACTAGCTGTGTGGCCCTGGACAAATTACTTAATATCTCTAAACCTAATATCTATAAAATGGAGATAGTAATGACACTACAATCCCAAATATTACCTAAGTGTTGCTTGTTTATTAGAAGGGTAGGGTATATATTTATATTTCTGTCTTTTCTTAAATTTTTATTGAGGATGGGGGAAAGGAGAAGTTTTCCAGTTCAACACTGCTTCAGACAAATGGATTTTTTTTTTCTACATGGTCTAGTAGAGATAGTAGACATGGGGCTATTGGGCTATTGACACCAGTTAATGCGATTCTCCTCATTGATATACCTGCTGTGTAAACAATTCAGAGCTAAAATCCCCTATCTCCTGAGCTTCCACATAAATAGATTTATTCAAAGTTCAAATACACAGAGACCTGTTCTGACTTTCTGGATTTACTAGCAGATGGAATGACCCTATCATAATTACTGTAAATAGCCTCCCTGTCTTCCTGTCAACTTGCACTTCTCATTCTAATCAAGCATAACTTTAACATAGATTTATGCATATATTCTTTACCTCTCAAAATCCTATCTACAATCATCAGTAGGCAGGCAGCTATTGGGAAGGAGGTATGGATTTGGATTTGGAAGACCTGGGTTCAAACACAATCTCTACCACGTCTTGTGTAACTTGGGACAAGTCATTCAAATTCTCAAAAAGTTAATTTACTGATCTATAAGACTATCATAGTCCCTTGCAACTCTAAATCTATAATCTTATCAATCCCTCCCACTTCCAATTCCCAATATGCCATGCACACTTCCTTTCTTTACCTAGAATGTTCTTCCCACTCCACTTCACAATTATGGATATTGCTTCCTCCCAGAAGCCTTCCTTGGCAACCTCAAATGGCATTGAATTCCCTTTAAAAGAACTCTCTGAAGACAATAGTCCTTAAGATATGAACCATTTAATTGATATTTTAAGAAATCTGCAAGCACAAGCTAAGTTATCTTCTCCACTTTGTAAACAAAAACAATAACTTTGTCATATCTTTTACCACCAACACATTTGTGCTTTTTGTTATTCAGTCATGTCTGAGTCTTTGTGACTCCATTTGGTGTTTTCTTGGCAGAGATACTGGAATAGTTTGCCATTTCCTTCTCCAGATCATTTTACATACATTATTTGAAGAAATTGAGGAAAATAAAATTGTTACTTGAATAAGGCAGTAAATTTCTGAGGCCAGATTTAAACTCAGCAAGAGGGGCCTTTCTAACTCCTTGAAGCTTTTAGCATTTTCCTCCTTGAGATACAATGAATATTAAGTATTCTTGTGTCTTTAAATTCTTTTTAAAAATAGCAACAGTTAAAAATCACCACAACTTACAGTGTGAGGGGAAGATTTGTTTCCTTCTCTTTAACTAAACTTCAAGAATCAGGGATATTTCAGCTAGCTTTCTTTTTTTCCCTTCTATTAAAAATTATTAGGGGCAGCTAGGTGGCACAGTAGATTGAGCACCAGCCCTGAAGTCAGGAGGACCTGAGTTCAAATCTGACCTCAGACACTTAACATTTCATAGCTGTGTGACCCTGGGCAAGTCACTTAACCCCAATTGCCTCAGCAAAAAAAATTATTAGTTTTCAACATTTACTTTTATAAGCTTTTTATTTTTATTTTCTCCCTCCCTTCCCTAGATGACAGTCAATCTGATACAGATTATATGTGTGCAATCATATTAAATTTATTTCCATATTAGTGAAGTGAAAGAAGAATAGAGCAAAAGGGAAAAACTATGAGAAAGAAAAAACAAAAAAAGTGAAAATAGTATGCTTCGATCTGCATTCAGCCTCCACAGTTTTTTTCCTCTGGATGTGGATAACATTTTCCATCATGAGCTCCTTGAAATTCTCTTGGATCATTGCATTGCTGAGAAGAGCTAAGTATGTCAAAGTTGATCACTGCATTATGTTACTTTTACTGTATACAATGTTCTCCTGGTTCTGCTCACTTCACACAGTATCAGTTCATGTAAGTCTTTGCAGACTTTTCTATTTTAGCTAACTTTCATTATCTCCACTTGATGCTCTTTTATGCCATAATTGGCCGTTGCCATTTCTCTAGTTTCCTTTGTGTCTTAGGGCTCCTGAATTTGTGGTGATGGTGATGGATCAGTTCTTGTTCATCCTTCACTTGTGTCCTCCCAAAAGGCTCAGACATTGATAAGCTGCCTGCTGACTGAAAGAACGTGATGAGTTCCTCAGCATCCTTCATGTGGTCATTTCTCCTGGCACAGTCTGACTTTTTTCTCCTTCATTACACATGCATTGTGGGTTAAAACCTTGTGGGAGGTTATAACCTATAAATGATAACCAAAATGTTAACTAAATAAAATATTGCTGCTTCCCCTATTCCCACCTCCGTCTTTACTTACTTTTCCAGTGGCTGAACCTTTCTTGGCCACTGTTCAGATAAAATTTGAGTGGTCTTTGTTAATGCTAGTTACACCCAGCAATGGGGCCGTTTTCCAACGAGCCTGATTATTTTTAAACCAGGCACACAAGGGAACAGCTAAAAATATTGAGTCTCTAAATAGGATCAAACTTCAGATTTGCACAAAACTGACATTTTTTTCTCTTTGGAACTTTATAAGATCTTTTAGTACTTTGCCTTTGCTAAATCTGTCCCCCCTTTCCCACAATTTGCTTGCATTGTCTATTTTGAAAGGAGAAAACAATAGAATGGTAGAAAGACCACTGGCAATCAAAAGATCTGGTCTCTGACTCTCCATCATTCACTCAATGTAAATTTGAAATGTGGATTTGAACTCATCTTTTTGACTCAAGCCCCAACACTCAATCCATGGGAGTCATCTTGCTGCCTCTGTACTTTCTGAGACATGTAATATAATGGGATATGGACTGGAATTGGTCAGAGGAACTGGATTCAAATTCT
Organism: Myrmecobius fasciatus; assembly: GCA_023553655.1. Classification (NCBI taxonomy): domain Eukaryota; kingdom Metazoa; phylum Chordata; class Mammalia; order Dasyuromorphia; family Myrmecobiidae; genus Myrmecobius; species Myrmecobius fasciatus. Next base: position 119,498 of record JAJPUD010000520.1, read on the forward strand.
AGTTCTGTGTGACTTTAGACAAGATGCTTAAATTCTCTGAGCCTCAGAGTGAGACAGAGGAAAGAAAGAAGAAAAGAAAGAAGGAAAAACCTCTTGTAGCATATAAGCATAATCAAATAAAAACAAATCCCACATTGATTATGTCCAAAAATGTCATTTCTAATTTAATACAGGTCTTATTACTAATATAAATAAGGAAATGATTAAAATTTATAAGAATAAGAACTTTTCCCTCAAAGATGAACAGTGTAGACTTTTGAAAGATAAAAACAAAAAATGTCCCAGATTCCATCTACTACAGCATAAAACCTTCATAAATTGTACCTTTAGAAATATAATGGACACACACTCATTAAAACCATTTATAAGTTACTGGGCTCAGGAGTTGTGGGCCTTGAGCACTGGGCTGGTCCATGATGCTCTGCTATGTGGCAGACTGAAATCAAAGACCTGGAGTTGTAGTTTACTATTTCCTTGAGATCTTCTTGGTTGGCTAATTCTTTGTAGTAATGGCATTGAGTGGGTATTTTTTGTATTTGTTTTTGGTGGGGGAATTGGGGTTACGTTTCTTGTCTAGGGTCACATGACTATTAAGTATTGTGTCTGAGGCTGTATTTAAATTTAGGTCTTCCTGACTTCAGGACCAATATTCAATCCACTGTACCCTATAATTGCCCCTAATGAGTGGGTATCATTATCAAATCCTAAATTGGGAATCTCAAGCTTCAGAGATCTGAATTATCATCTAATAATAACATAACAGCACTTTTTTGCAAAGCAGTTTACATATTTTATTTCCTTTGATACAATAATACTGAGAGGTAGGTACTATTATTATCACATTTTACAGATGAGGAAACTGAGGCAAATAAGAGACTTGCTAAAGATCACCTAGCTTGTGAGTATCTGAGATAAGATTCAGGTCTCAAATTGTCTCTAAATCCAACATTTCCATAACAGAGACTATGATTGCTTATGCGAGGGGTTCTTAACTTAAAATCCACAATCCCCCAAAGGTTCCAAGGATAGATTTTGGAAAGGAATAATTACATCTTTATTTAAAATTGAAATTTTGCACTGTCTTCAATTATGAATGTAGGCAACAAAACGGATTCTAAGAAGGAGGTAACATTGACATTGTCAATGGAGGCCATAGGACATTCCCCCCTGAAGATTGTAAGATCTCAGATACTAGAACTAGAGTTAGAAGGAAGGGGGGAAAGGGAAAAACATTTATTAAGGCTCTACTTTGTGCCAGACATTATCTTAAGCACTTTCCAAATGTTGCCTTATTTGATCCTCTCAATTACCTTGGGAGGTAGGTGTTTTATTACCCTTCTTTTACCTATGAGGAAACTGAGGAAGAAAGTGACTTACCAGGATCACACATTTTACAGATAAAATGGAGATTGTGAGGTTGTAACTTCCCAAGGCCATGTAGGCAAATCAGAAGTCCTGGGTTTGAATTCTGACACTTACCCTTTCTTACTGCTTGGCTGTGGGCAAGTCACTTCCCCAACCTGAGACATAGAATCATAAAATCTCAGTCTTGGATGGGACCTTATTAAGACCAATTTGTACTTGAACAAGGATCCTCTTTAAAACATACTGGAAGAATGGACATCTGGCCATTGTTTGAAAATGTTAAATGATGGAGAGTACTAAGTTGCCTCATCTGTTAAGTGAGAAAAACAATAACATTTGTCTCGATTATCTCAGAAGGTAGCTAATATACGTATATGTTTATATAATTGTATTATATATTATAAAATAATGTATATATTATATATAACAAAATAATATAACAACAAAAATGACTACTTTTTTGCAAAACAATTTACGTGTTATGTTTCATTTGATTCTCATAGCAACTCTGGGAGGTAAGTGATATTATTATCTCATTTTTACAGATGAGGAAACTGAGGCAAACAAAAGTTTAAGTGATTTAGTGATTAGTCTGAGATAGGATTCTGTATTTTTAAAGAGAGAATTATGTGGCACAGTGGAGAGAGTATTGCACTTGGAGTCAGGAAGTCCTTAATTCAAATCCTCTCCCAGATAGGGGAGAGATTCACTACCTATGTGACCCTAAGCAAATTATCCAACTTTTGTCTACTTCATTATCTTACTTGCCTTGAGGATAAAATAAGATAATATTTGTAAAATGCTTTGCAAATCCCAAAGTCAGATGCAAATGTCAGCTATTATTATTACTGTAGGTATAACTTATTAGTAATCTATCCTCCAAATTCCCCATTCTGTGCTCTCTCCACTTATGTTGTCTCCCTCCTTCAGTTCTCCTCCCTCATCTAAACTTCACTTCAAAAGATTAAGTTTGATGGAAATTTGGGGTGATAGTGGAACTGGGGAACTCTTGGACTTGAGAATGGTGTTGGTCTTTAAACATAATGGTGATCTAATTTTTATTTTATTAGGTAAATTATTCATTTCCCATCTTAAGGAGCTGAGTAGCAGTTGTACCACACTTATTAAATAACTCATGGTGTCTCATCATTGAAGCTGTATGTCAATGTGGTAGATTAATAGTCTATTTATTATTAATAGCTTATGGGTTAATGGGTTAAGCCCAGTGGAATGAGAGACTGCTTTAAAGTTATGATATCCTAGTCATAATTTTTTATTCTAGACACAGTGAAAAGGAAATAGAAATCTTCTAGGGGACTTTTATGTAAAATTGTTAATCCCACTTCAGAAGGGCATGTCAAGTAAGGCCTCTGAGGATTTGTCAATTTTCTGCTGCTTCTTCGTTTCTTCTAGGATTTAAATTGAACTCTGATAAAATGAAATAAAATACAGATTAGAAAAAATAAGAATTCAAATCCAACTTCTGCTACTTAATAACTGTGTGACCATGGTGGGGTCACATGGCTTCTAAGAGTCTGAATTTTCTCATTTAAAAAATGGTGGTGAACAAATATTGTGCTATTTATCCCAACAGGGTTGTTATTTGGAAATACTTTATAAATATTAAAGTATCATAAAATGGGGGCTACTATAATCACTGTTACTTGGTCTGAAGTTTTCTTGTTTGAGGATTCATGTGGAGAACCTTAAGGAAAATAATAGGTGCTAAATATACTCACCTACCATTGCTCTACAAACTAATATTTGTAAAATATGGATTTTAAGTCTGGGATATTTTGTAGAAGGATCCCTTGGTTTTCTAGGTGATAGGAAACATTTTATCTCCTTTCTTTTTGAGGTCAATGAAAGGATTTTCAGTCAGAGAATACAGTTTTAGATCCTTTTTTTTCCAAATAAATTCCATGATATCTTGGGCAAATCATTTAGTCTTCCCAGGCTTCAATATCCTCACCTGAAAGTGAGACAATTGTACTATGCAATTTCTGAGGTCTCTTCCAGCTAGAAATCTATGCTTCCATGATTACATTGGAAAGCAACTGACCAAAAAAGCTTTCTGAGTTAGTTAAGAATAATCTTGAGATTTTTTTTTCTTTGAGGGGAATGGAACCAAACTTATCATTTCTTCCATGTAAGAACCTCCTGGTAGGAAATTTCCTCTAGCCATCAGCTCTATAGTTTATAGCTAGCCTGCAGATCCCAAGAAATTAATTGATTTGCTCAGGGTCTCAAAAACAGTAAATGTCAGAAACAGGACTTGAACCCAGGGCTACAAGGGCTATCTCTTTTTCCCTTGCACTATGCTCCACATGTCTGTTTGTCTGTCCATCTGAGTATAGCTGGATCAACTCAAAAGTTTGGGCATTCAACTGCATAATTGCATAATATATTCTAGCCTAGAATCATCAAATGGAAATGAGGCCATTAAATTATACATAAGGATCTTTGGTATACATTTTAATTTTAAGAAACCACATATTAAAGTTATTAATTATGCATTTTGTCTATTTTGTTAAATATTTCCTAATCACATTTTAATTTGGTTCAAGTTTGGACACTTGGGAGTGTTGCGTGCTTGATACCTCCGTTCTAGACAACAAGCATTCTTACTCCGTTAGATTTTGCCCATGTGGATAGTTGGACCATATATTAAGGATGATTATGGATCTGATCAAGTATGTCCTGTATTGTTACTGTATTTTACACAATGACACCTACAAACAGAAGCATCATGAACTATAGGGGAATTCTTTCTGAACTTGGACTCTAAATTGAAGCTCTGCCATGATGGTGTTAATATACGTTTCCCTGCTTTATGTTTTGCTTGATACTAAATGATCAGAGAGTCTTTGTACAAGGCTATCTCTGTAACCTTTATTTAATTACAATTATTAAAGCACACAACTATAAAATAGTTACAATGTGATGATAAAATGTAAATGGTCACTTAATCCATCGATTGGAATTTATAACAATGAGATACAGGATAGTTTATTGGAAATTGTGAGTTGAATAAGAAGATAGAAGGGTGGGGTAGGAGTAGCAAAGAAGTCCATAGAGATATGGACAAAGGAAAAGAAAATGATTGGAAAGGTAGAAATACAATTTCATCTAGAGCTACACAAGGGTTCAGCAAAAGGGATTGGGTGTCACAGAGCTATCATACTAAAAGTAAAAACATTTTTATTTTTTAAAAAATTTATTGTATTTTAAAAAAGAATAAAAAAGAAAAAGAGAAAAGGAAAACAAAACAAAACAAGACAAGACAAAAACAGAACATGTCATGTGCCCAGCAGAACATCAGGTAGGATATTTTCTTTACTTTCTTTTATGTAGTTCTTTTGCTCTTTACTGAGCACTTTTTAAATTTTATTCTTTTTTCCCCTTTCATTCCCCCCTCTCACCTACCTCAAGCAGGCTATAGATAAGTAAAATTATATTTATGTATTATATAATAATATATTATTAAAACAATATAAATATAGAATGTATTATATGTAATATATTATGCATATTATTTTATATATAATATATGTGTTTATATATTATAACATATTAAACATATATAATATATGTATTTCTATATCAATATATCATATAGTATCATATATAATATAATATATTATTATATATACATTTATATATTATATTTATATATAGAATAAATATATGTATACTTACACACACAGATATACACAATCTACCTTTCCACGCACACACACACACACACACACACATCCATCCCTCCCCACATATACACATCTTTCCTATCCCTCTTTGCCTTAATTCTGCTCTTTAACTTGCCTTACTAATAGTTAAACTCCCTCTACCCACAGATCCTTCCCTTGTCTTCTTCCCCCACCTTTAGTTTGCCCCTCTGCCCATCCCTCCCCCCTCATTTCTTTATAGATTTTTGAAAGGCATATATTCAGTATATATATATATATATATATATATGTATGTATATAGGCAACACTATACACACACATACATATATAGTGTTGCCTATTTAATCCATTCCCAATGTGAGTAGATTTTCAGAACTATGAACCCTCCTTCTCCCTCTAATATCTGTGTCTATTCTTCCTCTGTACCTCATTTGTGTAACATAATTACTATTTTTACTTAATTCTCCCTCAATCTTTCTTTTGAGTTACCCTATTGCTGATGTCAATCTTAAACATATGGTATGCATTTTCATGTAAAAAACAAAAACAATTTGTTCAAGTTAAGTTCCTTGAAATTGATCTTTGATATTGACTCTTATATGTTAAATTTTCTATTGAGTCCAAGTTTTGTTGAAAGAAAATCCTAAAAATCTACAAATTCATTGAATATCAAAATTTCATTCAATATTATAGATAATTTTGCTGGATATGATATTTTTGGCTACATTCTTTGAATTGCCAGTATAGGTGATTCCAGGACCTGCAATCTTTTTTTCGTGGCTGCTGATAAGTCCTGTACAATTCTAATTGTAAACCCAGCATATTTGGATTGCTTTATCTTCTTGCAAGATTTTCTCTTTGATCTGGGGTTTTCAAAATTTGATAATACTATTTCTATATATTTTGCTAGAAATATCTCTTTGGAGTTGATGGATTTTTTCTATTTTTTTATTTTCCCCACATATTCTATCACTCCATGACATTTTTCTTGGATTATTTTTTTGCATTATTAAGCCAAGGTTCTTTTATTGATCACCACTTTCAGAAAGTCAAATCATTCTTATATTTTCTCTTCTTGATCTGCTCTCCAGATCTGTTGTTTTTCTTATAAGATGTTACATATTCTGTTGTATTATTTCATTCTTCATATTCTGTTTGTTATTTCTTGGTCTCTCATAACTTCACTGGCTTCCCTTTTCCCAATTCTAATTTTCAGAGTTATTTTTGTCCTTAAGACTCTATGTCCTTTTCTAGTCAGTTAGCTTTTTTTTTTTCATTATCTTCTTGATTTTCTTGGATGTTTGTAATTTTTTTTTATTTTGCTTGGTTTTACTCAATGTCTCTCATTTGATTTTTAAATTCTTTTTTGAGTTCTTCTATACATTCCAGGCAAGTAGCCATGTAATGTTACTCTTTGGAGTAGAAGAAGTACTTTTTACTTCAATGCCCCCTCTGAAGCTGAATCCCAGTCTTCCCTATTCTTATACTAAGTTTCTATGATTGTATTCTTTCTTCATTACTGGTTCATTTTTGAAAAATGAGAATTAATAGTATAAGCTCCTTTAATCATAGAGTGGAGGGTGGTGCCTCTAGTTTCACTTCATCTCTCCCCTCTGACCTGGAACCCCAAATCAAAAGTTCTCCACTCCTGCAAGTTTCCACAGTCAGCAGTGTCTCTACCACACTGGTTCTGTACTCATGGTGGGTCTCTGCAGCACAGCTGGACCTGGTGCTCCTAATTAGCCAAGGTTCTCTCAATATCCCCAGACTTAGATCCCCAAATCTGCACACAGCTGAGAGATGAAAGTTTCTGTAGTTTCTGTTGAGGTTCCAACTAAACCCAGCTAGACCTAGGAATCCCCACTTAGTGTTTCTACAGATCTGACCTGGAGGTCTTTGTACTTCACATAGGTTAATTCCCAGCTTGGGGTCTTTCTTCAGATCTCCTTGGGTCTTATCAGGAGGACCTCTGTTCTGCCTCAAGTCTTCTTGATTTTTCACCAGTCCATGTTTGCCCTGAGGCACAAATTTGTTCTTGTGTAGGGGAAATATGGAGAGCTTGAAATTTACTGACCTACTCTGCAATCTTCCCAGAATCCCAACATTTTTCTAATTGTTAAGATCACAGCTATGTTCTGAGTGATGCTATTTGAGAAATTTCTCTTAGACCTCCTCAAAAAGTTTTGTGTGGTAAAAAGACTTTTGGAGGAGGTCTAGGAGAAATTTCTCAAATTTCCCATTTGGAATGGCATGTACCCTGAAACTCCATCAATGAGATTTGAAAAAAAAAAACAAATGTTGGAAGGAAACCTAGCATCACACTTGGGTATCACTTCTTTTCTGCAAGATCTCCACACCTTGGTTAGATTGTACTCCTTACTACTAATCATTTCCATCATGACTTCCCTGAAACTAGAATTCTAGCTATAAGCCTCCAACAAAGGGCAAAACAAATATCCACTTCCCATCAATAGATTTTGAAGTCAGCCTTCTATGTAGCTAGAGAGCCCTTTCTATTAACCACTAAAGGAGAATATACAGCAATTAGAAACAACAAATAGAAGGAATTGAAGAGTTACCAAAGTTTGCTTTACTCTTGAATCTTCTCTTCTTCAGGTAAAAATATTTTCTGTTTTTTAAACCAGTCCCCACATGGCATGATCTCAAATTCCTTTACCATTCTAGTCATCTTTCTCTAAATGATGTTCAGGTTACCAGTGGCCTCCTTAATATGCCATTCCCAGAAAAAACCCAATATTCTAGATGTAGAAAAATAAGGACAAAGTGTGGAAAGATTATTATCTCAATCGTCCTTAATAATGCTTAATATTGCCTAAGATTGAAGAAGTTCTTTGCTTGTTTTGAGGTACATCACACCACATCTACCTTTCAATATTTTGAAATACCAGAGAGACTCCACAACAGAAGTTGGTTTGTCTGCCATTATTCCTATAATCAGTTATTTCACTCATGTTCGACTTTCTATGACTCCATTTGGGATTTTCTTGTCAGAAATATTGGAGTAGTTTGCTTTGATTCAATTCTTACCAGAGTTGCTTTAACCTACTGCCCATTAAAAATACAAAATGCCCAAAAGTCTTAATGTGGTATTAAGCCAAAGTGGTTTAAAAGTTTAATGAGTTTTTTCTAATACCCTACATTAGCATAATTAACATGCTTTCACCGTCTATTCCAAAATTTCCACAGTTTCCTCACTTACAAAATAAAATAGTTCAAAGGATTCTTCCAGTTGGGACAAACTAAATTGTGTCATAAGAGAGCAATATAGTCTTCTCATATTGGCAGACCTAGAAAACATAACTACGTCTATTCCTTTCCAAAATGAGGTGACATTAATATCAAGAATAATGTAATCATTCATCAGTGGTAAGAACTCATATGTCAACCATTTCAGGGGTTTGTATTACAGTATGAATGGATGGATGCCTGTCAATTTCCTTCTTTAGGGGATATCTTTATGGCCAATGAAAAACCAAATCTTTTCCAGTGGATTTCATGAAATTATTATTTGAAGATCTTGACTTGTAGCAATTTCTTTGTGATTACTTGGAAGTCTGCTTTAGCAATAGATGACCTTCTTTATTGAGCTCACATATAGAATTCCACCTCCCAATTCTGTGTTTTTTCACTAATGGGAAAGTTCTCCTCCCTCATCTATATTTTCTGGCTTCCTTATGTAGCAGGATCTCTTCAATCCCATCTCTCCCCCCTCCCAACTGCCTAGAACCTTCTAAGATTACTTCTCATTTGCTCTGTATATTTTATATACGAACACAGTTGTTTGAATGTTGTTGTTGACCTTGTTTCATATTATAATTCCCGTTCACACATTTATAATGCATATATTATATATGAACATAGTTGTTTTAATGTTTTTCTTTGACTAGAATGTGACCTCCTTTAGGGTTGGTTCCATGTTTTTGCCTTTCTCTGTATCCTCTCTGCTAGCACAATATCTGGAACATAGTAAGTGCTTAATAAATACTTGTTGACTGACTGACTAGAGGACTTCTCAGGTCCTAGCTTTTAATGTTAGGATCCAGGTGACTCACGTTAGAGAGTTTAAATACACAGAAAGTTAAAACAAACTATTTCCATTCTCATTAAGGGTCATGGCCCTACATTTAAGAAGCCTTGACATTAATCATATGTATGAGTGGAGCCATGAAGGAAATAATTATTCCATGTGTAAAGGAAAATAAAGAGACTAACCTGACTGAAGAAAAAGGATTCATATCAGTCACTCAACTAGCATTTATTGAGCACCTATTATATACCTGATACTATGTTAAATGCAATAATTGGTAAGTAATCCAGTAGGTTTGGATAAACAAGGCTGAGGTCAAATTGTTAGCCTTCAATACCAAAGGAGTTTAAATGGTATGGTAAGCATGAGGGATCTATTGCAAGGTCTTGAAAAGGGGAATGGTTTTTGTTGAAGAATTCAGGTTGGATTAGAAGAAAGGTACTTTCAGTTAGTCCAGCCATTATACTGTTACATAAATCAAGCATTTAAGGCTTTCATTAAATTGGTAGCATAGGATCTGGAGAGGGAGAAACCAATCCAAGGGACATTTCAAAGAAAACACTATCATTGAGAAATAGGAAATGAATAAGAGATCAAGTTAATATTTCCATCCTGGGATACAAGGATAATGGTAATGTCAATAATAATTATCTACATTTACAAAAGAGTTTCATGCTTATTATTAGATTTCACCCTTACAATTATTTCGTGATGGAAGTAAGACAAGTCTTATTCTTTTTGTTTGATAATAATGTGAATAAAACTAAGGTTTATACAGTATAAGGTTATAAGGTTAAAAGAGGCAGAACTAATAGTGAAATCAATGTCTCCTGACACTCTAAATCTTGTGTTCTTTCTACAAATTAGGAAAGGGTTCTGGTTTGTTAAATGAAATGATAATTTCAATTTGAGATATGTTGAAATTGAGCCAAAGGTTCTAGATTCAAGTAGAAACCTGGAAATATGGAGCTGAAGTGTTAGAGTTGGTGAGAGAATTCAAATCCTGCAAACTCTATTAGGGATCATGACCTACAGTTTAAAAAGTTGGGATTAAAACACCAAAAACCTATCACTAAAGACCCAAGTTTTAGTCTCTTGGCCAATTTTTTCAAGGTAGAATTAGCCTATTCTACATGGATAGATTTTGCTCCTACTATATCCCTATCTATCCTCAACATTCATATGGCTGCTCTACTAATCATAATACACTTATGATTATGCCATTCCTCTACTCTAAAATCTCTTGTGACTCCTGGTTGCTCACAGAATGAAATATAAACTGCTGGTATTAAAAGTCCCCCCCCCCCCAAAGCTCCCTTTAACATCAGTATGGCCTTGTTTCATATTATAATTCCTGTTCCCATATTTTATGGTCTATCAATCTTGGAGTGCTCTTCATCACTTCTCACATCTGGTCATCTCCCATCTTGGTTCCTTATTCAAATTGTGTCTCATGACAGAAATGGACTACTCTCCATTTCTAACTAGAAAAGTGCTTTTATTTCAAGAAACCTTTCATGTACTTTCTTTACCATTCCACAATGAAAATAATTTCTCTCTCTTCAAATTTCTTGCTAAGTGGTAAGTGAGAAATTTGGAGAAGATATAGAGATTTAGGCTTCCTAAGTTTAGCATTGGTGATTGGAACTATAAGAATGGATGAGCTCTCCAAGAATATGAATAGGGGAAAGCGCAAACAGTTTTGTGGAGTATTCAAAGAAGTAAAAGCAAAAAAAGCAGAGCCCTTAAAAATATGCCCTTGAATAGAAAATATGGAAGCAGAGAAGTCATAGAAAGACTAAACAGAGGGAATATGAAAAATCTGACAACAGTAGGAATAAGCTATTTAATACCATAAACATTTAGATTCTATTTCTCTGCATAATAAAGTGAAGAAGGATCGAATAAAATAATATTTTTGAAGCACCTAGAGCAGCACCTGGTACTTAATACATCCTATACAAATGACTATTCCCTTAAATTTTTCCCATTTCCTTTGATAACCATATCATAGCTAAAATGCAGGGAAAATCTCATCAGTGTTAACTCAGAGTTACCAAAATGCAATTCAGTAGATGATGCTTAGGGTATGGTGTCTATTCTCTACTCCAGTAATAATTCATATTTCTTTTTAAAATCATTTTCAAAAGTCATTCCTCAATAATACTGTGAAGTGAGTAATGTGTAAATCACCATACAGATAATTTTACAGATGAGGAAACAGCCTAAGAGATGTAAAATGGCATGTAGCAGCTAAGTGTCAGAACTAAAAGATTGACCCACATAGATCAAATCCAGTATTCTTTGTCTCACCCCAGGCTCCTTCTTAAGTGCCTTTATTTATTAAGCTAATTAACATTCTCCTTAGAGGCTCTTGGATGAGATAGCAGCTATTTGCTGAGTAATAAAGTAATTATTTGGGCCTGTGCTAACATGAATACTTTTGTTTCCAGATTGTTTTTTTTTAACACCCTTTGTGTATGTTAACAGTCCCTACAAGGTGCAATAGCCTTCAATTAAATAAATAAATCATTAGAATCAAAGGAAAAGATCCATAACCTAATTATCTTTCACCACCCCAGCCTTTAAAACTTTTTAATGAATTTTGAAGATTTTCTGATGTCCCTGAGAAGGCAGTTAACTAAAATTTCCTTCCTTTTTCCCTTTCTCTTTCCTCCTCCTCTTAATCCTCCTCATCCTTTCTTCTTCTCCCCTTTCTTCCTTCTTCTTCCTCCTCTTCCTCCTCTCCCTCTCCCCTCTCTCTTTCTTCATTTCCAAACATGGATCTAAGTGAAAACATCCCTTTACAACCTAGCTGAAGCCTTTTGATTTGTGCCCATTTGTCAGTGTATTAACTACACAACAGAGAACTGAGCCTCTATCACATTTCCACTCAATTTATAGACATAGTCTTCCAGAATCTCTCAAAGGATGCTCAACAAGACACATGTGGTGTGAATCACCATGGGAATCAAAGAGTAAGAGAAAAAAGAAGCAGAGTAGGTGAGTTGTGGGGACTCTTACTGTTGTGCCTCAGTTCCCCTGTCTCGGTTTCCCCGAATTGTTCTGTCTTAGTTTTCCTGAATTGTTCTGCCTCAGTCTCCCTGGTGGCAACCTCCCCTTCCTGGCCATTAGGACTGAGATAATTAGGGCTGGGAGCTCTGGCCACTGGCCTTCCAAAAAAGTCATAAAACTCCAATGTTTGGGCATATCTTTCTGGTCTCAGATTCAGTGTCTCCTAGTGTAATGCTCAGGGAGAAACTGAGGCAGTATCACACAGTGGAAATTAGGTAATGCTTTATTGATGTTAATTGAGAGTTCAGAATCCATAGCTATGGATCAGGACTGCTGGGACTCATGTCTCAAAACACGCAGTCCAGGCCAGAGACTTTAAACTGACAGCATGTCAGCTGACTGAATAATACAAAGTATTCAGCAGCCCCATCAAGGGACTTCAAACATTATATAGATTCTATAGCTCAGGGAGACAAAGAAGTCATGGGAACAGCTGAGCACATCTGGTGTCCAAGGAAACCATAAATTCAGTTCTGGCAGGTAGGAGTAAAGGATGCCTTGAGACAGAAACTGGGCAAAGAAAACTACTAGTCTGGGTCATACAGATAAGGGGGATGTCGAGGCTGGCCACCTGGAGGTTTCATAACTCCTTTGGAATGTGAGTCCACTTATTTCTGAAGGTCAGGAAGTGGGGATTGCTATTTTTGGGCAGCACAATTAAGGGAGACTGAAACAGCAACTGAGGGAGACTGAGACAACAACAGAGGGAAACTGAGACAGGGAAACTGCAGCACAACACTAGCTTCTTCCCAAACCTATCAGAATTTATGATCCTTCCTCCATACCCCCAACTTGTCAGAACTGAATTTATGGTCCTTTCCTGGAACTTCTATCCCCCCAGTTCTCTACCCACCCTTGCCTTTGTTTTCCTGATTGCTGTATAAGAGATTCTGGAGTCCCTTGCTCATCACTGAATGCTTTAAGACAAGAGTCCCATTCAGCCACATGGGCATGGCTTCCAAACTCTCCACTATTTAAATTATTAAAATCTCTAATCTCTATCCTGCCTCAGTTTCTCCAGCATTACATCACAAATAGAAATAAAATAGAAACTACTGTTGCATGCCCTTGAGACTTAGGTAGAGGAGGAGGAGGGACTCATCAGTAACCCCTGGACCATGAGAAAGAAAACTGGGTAGGGGATCTGAGAACCTAAATTCAAGTCCTGACTCCTTTAGTACATACTTGAATAACATTAAGAAAGTCCCTTTACTTTACTGTGTTTCAGTTTCTTCATTTGTAAAATGAGAGAATGAGACTAGATGCTCTCTAGAATTTTTACCATTATAAGTCTTAGGTAGAATATAGATGATTATAGGATCTCTGAAATTCTCTAAGAGATATGGGACATCTAAGGGCTCCCATAGCTCTCCAACCATAGAATAATACTGAATTTCTTGAAAACCTGCCAAGTCAATGTCCCTTTATGGAGGATAGAGGTGGGGAGAAACAAAGGTCTCTGAGTGAATTCCAGATGGTGTACTACGTTGAGAATTCATTCCATCTGCATCACCGCTTGCAAAAAATCATAACAGGAGAAGGAAAGGAAAAATGAGAAGAGTGGCTGCTGAAACCATCCCCTTCACTTTCCCGGCCTTTTCTCTAACCTAAAAACATAGATTATGGTCTGCAAAGATAATGTCAATCAAAGAATAAGGTTGGACTGATGTTGGCTAAATTGAGCATTCTAGTTTCATGAGGATAATATGTGGCTAAGGGAAAGAAGGAAAGAAGGAAGGAAAAAAGGAAGAAAGGAAGGAAGGAAGGGAGGGAGGAAGGGAGGAAGAGAGGGAAGAAGGAAGGAAGGCAGGGATAAAGGGAGGGAGGAAGGAAGGAAAAGTGGGAATAAGGAAGGAAGGAAGGAAAGAAGGAAGGAGGAAAGGGAAAGAAGGAAGGAAGGAAGGAAAGAACGAAGGAGGAAGGAAGGAAGGGAGGGAAGAAGGAAGGGAAGGAGGGAGGAAGTTGAGAGAAAAGAAGGAAGTGATCACTTAGTAGGATCCCCACCTCTTCACTCCACCTTCTTCCAGCCAAGTAGCCATAGTTAGTACTAGGCTTCATAAAGAATCCCCCCTTCCCATCTTTGTCTCTCCCCCCCTCTCTCTGTCTCTGTCTATCTTTTTCTCTGTCTCTCTGCCTCTCTGCCTCTCTGCCCCCCTCTCTCTTTCTCTCTCCTTTCTCCTCCTCTTTGCTCTTCTCTTCTTTCCCTTTTCTGTTTCTCTCTCTCTTTTCCTTTCCTCTCCTTCTCCCTCTATTTCTGTCTCCCTTTCTCTGCCTCTGTCTTGATCTCTCTTTCTGTCTTTTCATTTCATCCTGCACTTCTCTGCCCTGTACCTTGGCAGAAGCACAGATCTTCCCCTCTTCAAAAGCAGAAGATAGTCCATTTCAGGAAAAACCTGAAGCTACTCCCCAGATTCCCATCTAAGATAATGAGTAGTAATTTGCTTCAGTAGTGGTTTTACACAGTCAGCTGTTTTCAAGCTTTTAAACCTAATAACCATCCCTCACTCTCTATGACCTTGAATATTTATACTCTGTTCATGCCATTTCAGGGATAAAAATCCCTCCAAAAATGCCCGTGTTTATATTAACAATAATACATTGCATTTGTATCACACTCTATAATTTTGAGAGGGCTTTTATAATAATTATATTATTTGGTTTTCACAACAAAACCTTTGGGTAAGCAGGGTGGACTGGATCATAGAATTTTAGAAGAGCTTTTAGAAACCATGTAACTCTACTTACAAATATAGAAACTGAGGAACAGAGACTTGACACCAAAATGCATTTGACTTTACATTTGATTGTGCTAACAAAGGTTCCCAGCATTACAGAATCCAAAGGAATATGAGATATTATATTTAGGGAATGTTCCCCTCTAATATCCTTTTGCTTTGTGATCCATTTGTTTGTTTCACTTATTTAATCTGTCAGATTCATAAAGGAGATCCAACACAGAACCTAAATGAAAGGGGAGTGGATAATGAGGTCCTACAACATCAGGGGCAAATGATATTGTGCCAGTGACATCAGGCTTCAAAACTGAGATCCCAATCACTTTTTTCCCCTGAGGCAATTGGGGTTAAGTGACTTGCCCAAGGTCACACAGCTAGGGAATGTTAAGTGTCTGAGATCAGATTTGAACTCAGGTCCTCCTGACTTCAGGGCTGGTGCTCTATGCGCTGTGCCATCTAGCTGCCCCCTAATCCCAATCACTTTTGACATTATTTTTATTAATGAAATAAGAAAAGTAAAAGAAATTGAAACTAAATGGAAGGATGGTTGACATCATCCTTTGTAGATCTAGATTAAGGCAATTTTTTTTTTTTTTTTGCTGAGGCAATTGGGGTGAAGTGACTTGCCCAGGGTCACACAGCTAGGAAATTTTAAGTGTCTGAGGCCAGATTTGAACTCAGGTCTTCCTGAATTCAGGGCTGGTGCTCTATCCACTGCGCCACCTAGCTGCCCCAGATTAAGGCAATTTTTTTTGCGTATGTCCAAAGGCAACAAGAAATACTATTTCATAATGAACTTGATCATCACATATTATATGAGCATTTGCAACAAAATCACTTGAAGATGAAAAAACCAATTGAAATGTGAGCAATTATTGATTAGAAGTTAGGAGAACCAGCTTGACTCAGGTCTTGAAACAATGAATGACCAGAGAGGTCTGTGTTTCAGTGTACATGAGCAAGGAGAAGGAGAAAAAATCATCATTGGAGATTTTTTTGTTTGTTTTGGAGGCAATGAGGGGATTAAATGACTTATCCAGGTCACACAGCTAGTGTCTGAGGCAGATCTACAGATCCTTCTGTCTCCAGGGCCAGTGCCCCTTATCATGATGATCATTCTTATGCTTTCTCCTTACTTTAGAGAAAGAGGGATTTTAGGTTAACAAAGTGCCTAGAATTTCATAGTAAACCTCATCTCTCTCTACATGGTATTGAGATCCTTACTGAGTCCAATCAAAAGCTATTGTGAATCTGATAGTGACTTCCTTACCTAGCTCTCAGAGCCATCACCTGCTCCAGTGATAGGACTGTGGACAATATGATTGATTTCTTTCCAAGCGTCTCCTCAAATACTAATGACAACATGAAATGGATCAAAATACCATCTACAATGGGGTTCCAATCCAGCATTCTGCTGTCGCCTTCCACCTCATTGCTCCCAGGGTGGGTCATCTACAGCTAATAACACTTATGTCAACATGCGTGTGAGGCTGGAGGAGAACAAATGTTAGATTATTGATTTCAGAGCAACATTCTACAGGATTTCCCAATATTCCCTCAATTTGCACAACTTACTTAAAACTATTAATAAAGGCTCATTTGGGGTCAGACCCTTCAGTCTCAGTATAAAGAGAAATCAATGGCCTTCCTTCTATAAATAACTTTTAGACTCACCTGGAAATTTGAAATCTCACTTGGAGATTTGTATGCCATGTTTCTTTTTCCAGAAAATTGGTTATCAGGTTATTGCAATCAGGTACCACTTATAGCTCACAGTAAATGAAGGAAATATGCCATGTTCATTTCACAGATGAAAACTCTACAGTCAAGGGGTTTCCTCAGTTACACAGTGGGGCTAAGACAAGGTGGGCCATTGCTTTGCCTCCCTAAGTACTCCTCAAAAGTACTGACTCTTATCTCACCATTTGTTTACCTCTACCTGATCTCAATACAGCATCCTAGAGCAGCAAATACCCTTAAATACATCACAATTATCTTTGTTTTCATGTATCAGCAAGTGTTCCCAGTATTATAAAACCCAAAAGAATAGAACAAAAAGCATATATGAAGTATTTACATATATGCACATATATATAAAATTTATTATATATCAATTTTCACATGTGCTTCAAATATGCAGATAGTATTATTGACTAGCCATTAATAGGAAACATGCTTGAACTTTTGTGTTTTTTTCCATTGCTAATGATAGCTATTCTCTTCACAAAATAGTTTAAATCTTTCTATCACTTTAAGTTTTACCAGGAGAGAGCCTAGCCTGTAGAATACATAGATGGCTAATCTTGTAGTCAGGAAGACCTAGAAATCCTATATAAATCATGGAACTTCTCAGTGCCCCAGGAAACTCTCAGACTATAAATTGTGGATGAATTGCCAATCTACATGGAAATTTCTGCAGCAGGGATTTCCTACACCAATTAAATCATGGATCACAAGTGCTTAAAATGCACTTTCTTATGAAACTTGCAGTGTGTCACTATTCCCATTTTATAAATGAGGGAAATGAGGCTCAGAGAGATTATAAGACTTATCAGAAGCCAGGTGTAAACCAAGGTCTCCTGAAGCTTATTTTTTAAAAATAAAATTTTACTTTATTTTTTTAACTATTCCCCAATTACATCTTTAAAAAATCAACATTCATTAAAAATTCTTTTTCCAATTCTCTCCCTCCCTTGCATTCCTGCTCACTCTTTTAGAAAGAAACTTGATATCAATTATAAATGTGAAGTAATGCAAAATATATTTCCATATATTTTGTCCTTTATTCTCAAAGAGGACCAAAATGACATCAGTTAGAGTCAAGTCACAATGTGTACAAATTTGGCTGATCAGACCCATATGAATTTGAATGCTCAACCACAGATCAAGCACAAATAGTCCATTTGAACATTTAGGGAGGATTTTCTAAATTTTTACATCTCAAATTTCTTTTGAGCTACTTGAAGTCATTTTGATGTTTTCCCCCTTATTCTATTCAATTCAATAAACATTTATTAAGTGCCAGGCACTGTGCTAAGAGCCAAGGACAAAAGAGGCACAAGGCAGTCCCTGCTCTCAAAGAGCATACAATTTAATAGAAGAGACAACCTGCAAACAAATATAAACAAGGAAGCTATATACAGTATAAATTGGAAACAATTAATGGAGAGGAAGTTAAGAAGCATTGGAGAAGGCTTCCTGTAGGAGGTGGGATGTTAACTATTTTTAATTATAATACTTTGATAGATCCATGTATCATGTTTTTCTAAATATGGCTATTCCTTCCTGCAAAATAAATTACAACCCACTCATGTCTGCCCATTCATGGGACTCTTGTCCATGTATCCTGGTCAGTCTTCTACCATGGAGTCCATTAAATGATCTGGGAATCTTCCTATAGATCTCTGCATTTACTTTTGTATGTATGTATTATTATCCCCATAATTACATAAGAACTTTGAGAGAGGGCATAAAGACTGTTAGGATTTTTCCTTCTTTTTAAATTCTAAAACTTAGCACAGTTACAGACATCAAAAATCTTAATAAACGCTTTATGAATTATGTTGGTATGAACCAACAATCTATGAATTTTCCCTCATTTGCTCTGTGGGATCTATTCCTTTTCCCCCTTCATAAAACTCTTTGTTGATATCCCTTTTTGAGGGACAATTCTTCATTGGCAATGTATTGTAGGCTCCATGACCACCATGACCACCATTCATGACCACCAAGTACTTCTCCATTTGTTTTTGGCTCTTGGAACAACTAGATGGTGCAGTGGATAGACCACTGGCCCTGAAATCAGAAGGACCTGAGTTCAAATTCAACATCACATGCTTAACACTTACTAGCTGTGTGACCCTGGGCAAATCACTTAACCTCAGTAAGGAAAAAAGAACCAGAGATCTCATTGGTCCTATGATTAATATATTTTCCAGGGACAATGTGATTGATTGGTTTGAAGGGAGTTTAATAATAGAAATAATTTAGGCTTATTATTCTTTCCCCAAGTGGTCATGTAGTATAATAGAAAGTTCACTGGCCAGGGCAGAGGAAATAGAGAAGAAGGAGACTTAGGTTCAACTAGTACAAGCTGTTCCCCTACCCATGGATAATACAAAAAGCATTCTAAAAGAGGGTGTCCTGAAATCTAGGTCTTTTGTTTTGCCCACCAAGTCATACCAATTTCTCTGCTTTTTTCTTAATTCAAATGATTAATCCTTAATATATGCTACTCCTATGATTCTGCATAAATTATTTAAGTTATCTGAGCTTCTGTTTATTCAACTCTCTTCAGTAAACTAACAGATAAATGGATCACTAAATTAAGTGATGTTTGAATTCATTGATGGGAGGTGCAATAAACAAAGAAATAGAAAAAATAGAGGGAATTAAAATTCCCACATTTTCTCTCTATCTCTTTCTCTATTTTCTTTTTTTCTTCTCTTTTTATGTTTAGTTTCCTATCTATTCCTTCCCCTACTTCATTTTATGAATTGTAGAATACTTTTACATTTCTTCTGGGAAAACAAAAATGTGAAGCAAAAGGAAGAAACAGAAAAGTTACTGCCAGATGGGGAAAGTTGGCAATTGATAAATAAAAGAATAAAAATGTAAAAGGCAGTTTTTTAATTAAAATTTTTCTAATGTAGAGAGTATATTGTGCAAACAATCAAATGAGAAAGCGAGGAAAAGAATGTATGCAAATAAGGAAAATGCAGAACTGTATGAATAAGGTAAGAAAAAAATTGAGGAAGAAGGTGCTAAAAATAAAAGATATAAAATATATATTTTTATATAAAATATAAAAATAAAAGATATTAAAAAGAGAGTTTACTGATCTTAGATCAAATGTAGGAGAAAAAAATATCAAATTTGCTAACTAAATATAATACATAATTTAATCTGAATTGTTAGCTTACAAAATGGATACAAAACATATATACATATTTAGGTATATATGAGTAAATTATATATTTGTATAAATAAATATAAAATATATATGTTTATAAGTATGTACTTAAATGCTAATAATGCATATGTACATATATAAAAATTTTATATCCATTTTATAAGCTAATAGTTTAGGAACAATTCTTATTTTCTAACTCTAGATGTTTGAAACCATTGACTGGTGTCCAAGGATTTGGGTTTGAATCCTGTTTCTTATTACCTGACTATCAATCGTTTCCTTTCTTAGGACCTCAGTTTTCTCATCATTAGAATGAGAATGATAGCACATGCACTATTTGTCTCATTGGGTTGTTATGAGGAAAAAGTTTTATAAATGTTAACAAATATTTATCAAGAACCCATTCTATGCAAAGCACTTGTTGTTAAATCATTTAGTCATTTCTGACTTTCTGTGACTCCAGTTTTTTTGTGACTCCATTTTAAAGGAATTTTCTTGGCAAAGATATTGAAGTGGCTTGCCATTTCCTTCTCCAAGGTCCCCATTTTAATCTAAGGAAACTGAGGCAAACAGGATTAAGTGCCCAGTGTCACACAGTTAATATCTGTGGCTGGATTTGAATTCCTGTTCTGGCTCCAAGTTCAGTACTTTATCCACTGTATCACCTAACCTGCCCCTGTGCAAAGCACAAGGGATATAAAATTATTTTAAGATAAGAGCTATTTTAACAGAATCTTAGTTTTGGAAGGGACCCTAAGGTCTCCCAAAGTTGATCTCTTACTCCTTAATGGAAACCCCTTTAAATCACTTCTGAGAGATGGGCACTCTACTTCAATCCATAATCAATCAATCAATTACCATTTATTAAGTGATAATAGCATGCTAGACTTTCTGCTGGCTGCAAAGATTCAAAGACAAAAATGAAACTTTTAAAATAGTATTAATAGACAAAGTGTTCTTTATTATCCTAAAACCAAACATGCCTTTCTATAACTTTCATGAGCCATGTTAAAAACCCATGTGGAACAACTAACCCATTTCCAAATTGACAGCCAAAAGTTACCAAAGTATAAATAAAAAGTTTGACATAACAAAATTAAATTTTAAGATGAGACATTTACCATTATGTACATGTAAGTTTGTATTTAAATTTTTATTTACTGTATTTTAAACCCTTAATTGAGCTTTTCCCTAAGTTCCAATAGGTCCCATTGTCTAACTAGTTTGGAAATAGGCAAAACCTTTGTAAATGAGCTAATTTCTGCCTGTGTCTTAACATATACCTCAAGAGCTTTCAAAGCTGTTGATGATCCATAGACTTATGAACAACAATTTGTTTAAAGATAATTAATGCAATTCATCAAGCTTCCAGACTTGTTCAATTAAACAATTTGGTGAATGGTTTTATTATTCATTTTTCTCAGTAAAGAAGGATTCACTGAAGCATGTATTCTAACTTTACTAACAGGATCACCTGGTCCAGTCCCGCTGTTGCATTGCTCATTCCCATATCACATTAAGATGTCTGGAGAAAATATGAAAAATGCTCGCAATAACTAGGACCCTTGATCTGCTTATTCACTGCCAATTCAACTGGGTTGGGGTGTAGATGAGAGTCTAAGAGAGCATTAAGCTTTTGTAAGGCTGGTGTTTGGTGTAATGGAGAAAGCATTAGAGATGGCACCAAGTACACTGGTCCAAATCCCAACCCTGACTCTTACTTAACTGTGTGACTTTGGATGAATAGCCTACAGAGCTGAAAGAGCTCTCAATAGCCTTTTAGTTCAATGTGTAAAGATAGAAAGCTGTATCTCATTAATTAAGCTCATTTACGCTTGAGGGGCACCTAGGTGATATAGTGAATAGAGCACCAGAGCTGGATTCAGGAAGACCTAAGTTCAAATCCAGCCTCAGATATTTACTAATTATATGATCTTACACAAGTCACTTTAACCTGCTTGCCTCAGTTTCCTCATCTGTAAAATGAACTGGAGAAGGAAATGGCAAATCTCTCCAGTGTCTTTGCCAAGAAAACCCCAAATAGGATCTTGAAGAGTCTGAAATAATTAGTAATAATAATTGAGGAAAATAGGTTTTGGAGTCCTATTCCTGGGTTGCCCTTCTTCTGCATTTCTTCCTCTAAGAATCCATGGTTTTCTTTAAAACCTTTTACCTGAAGTCTTTTTTTTTTAAACTTCAGTGGCTAGTACCTTCCACTACCCCATCCCCATTACCTTGCATGTATCTTGTTAAATACTTGCTATATACCAATCTGTATACATTGTCTTTGTTTTCTCTCCAGTGAAGAAAAGGCATGAAAATAATACCTTGGGATGTCTTCCTCACAGAGATCCTCAAAGCAGATTATATGTAGGAGGTACTTCCTAGACTTTAAAGCTTTATTTAAATGGGAGTTATTGTTGTTGAATCTCCCCCTACCCTTGGGACCTCAGTTTTAAGACTTCTCAGTTTGGTTCAGTGACATCCCTGAAAACCATTCATCCCCAGCTCTTTCATTTTTCCTATCACCTCTCCCCCTCTTCATTTAGGCAAGCCCTACAAACAAACTAATTCCCCACTGACTTGGCCCTCCCTGTCTATGAAAGTTTAATAATGCTAACATTTACTGCACGGAAAATAAATAATTCATACTGGGATAGATTCCATGCAAGTTGAGAGAGGCATTTGGGACTCATTCTGCATAGACTGACAAGGCTGGTTAGCCCCCTGGATGAGTTCCCTAGATTTTCCTTCCCTGAAAGCCTCCAAAATAAAGCAGCTGGTTCGGGTCTTCTTGGCCCAATAGCAGCTTGTAAAGAGTTTTCTTTACAACAACCTCGGAGGGAGGTACAACCCATCTGAATTTCAGCAATATTAAGTGATTTTCCCAATGTCACAGATCTAATGAGGGGCAGAATTGGCACTCAAGGTTTGGATTTCTGATTCCAATTCCACCTCAAAACTCTTAGAATTTAGAACTAGAGGATAACTTAGGGATAACTGTTCCAACTCTCATTTTTAGATGTGGAAATTGAGGCTTCAAGAGAAGAGATTTTTCACAAATTTATCCCCTAATAACTGGCAAAGTTGGGATTGAACTACTGCCCCATCCCCATCTCTCAATTGTTGTGTAGTTGGTTAGTTTTGTCCAACTCTTCATGACCCGATTTGGGCTTTACTTGGCAAAAATACTGGACCAGTTTGCCATTTCCTTTTATACATTTTACAGATTTTACAGATGAGGAAATTGAGGGAAACAGGGTTAATCCATTTGCTCAGGGTCACACAGCTAAGTGCCTGTGGCTGTATTTGAATTAAGGTTTTCCTGACTCCAAGCCCAGCACTCTACTTCACCACCTAACTGCCATATATAGGTTATCCATGCTCTTCCCCCACAGAATGGAGGCTCCTTGAGAAGATCTTTGAGTGTATGTAATCTCTGACACTAGGCAGAGTTTGGGGCCTGGAGTCAACCCAATGCCAGGTACCTTACCTGTATGGGTCACTCACCTAATTGCTGTCTGCCTCAGTTTTCTCAACTGTAAAATGGGAATCATTAATCATAACTCCCAGAATTATGGTAAAGACCAAATGAAATAATATATGTAATGTGCTTACTATAATGCCTGCAATCTATAAAAGCTAATTCCTTCCTTCTTTCCCATGAGGACAGGACCTAATTCATTTTTGTCTTTGTATGGAAAACAATTATCCACAGTTCTTGTGGTTTTTTAAAAGCTTTTGTGTTCTAAAGACAGATCTAAAATTCACAGTGGACTGTTACAAATCACCAAAGAAAATTAATGTTCTTAACTGCAAAGTCATCCCATTTATCTGATTAGACAGAGGGAGAGAGTCCATAATTTCCAGTTCCCAGTGTGTTCCAGTGGGACCAATGAAGTTGTGCCTGCATAATATCTGGCACATGATAGGTATTTAATAATGATTGTTGATTGATTTTATTTAAGCCTACTTATAGAAAAAAGTCACAATCAACAAACTATCTTTCCAACACATTATTTCTCTCTGAAAAACCCCAAATTGGAAAAATTTTGTGATTTTATCTGTTAACAAAAAACAAACTTAATGATAGGTCTTGGAGAATAAGCTGTTGTTCCATGGAAAATGAATGAATCGTTGCTTAAAAAGGTAGAGAAGAACTTAATTCTTAAAACGATTTATGACCCTTGTTTCTAAATTCCTTGTGCTATCTGTGGCTCTTTTCTATCCATAATGTTGGATTTTTTAATGAGGAGTGTTTTGATCTGAATTCCAGAGTATTTCTGCTTAGCAAGTGATGCCAGATTTGATAGAGGAGTGTTCCAGATGTTGCATTTACCTCTCTTACATTGATATTCACAATAAAACTGGGGTTCTATCCCTCGCTAGGGTCTCTTAGTATTGTTTAATCATTTTCAGTCGTGTCCAACTCATCATGACCCCATTTGGGGCTTTCTTGGCAAAGATACTGGAGTGGCTTGACATTTCTTTTCCAGCTCATTTTACAGATGAAGTAACTGAGGCAAATAGAGTTAAGTGACTTGTTTGAGGTCACACAACTAATTAGTGTCTAAGGCCAGGTTTAAACTCAGGAAAATGAGTCTTCCTGACTCATCTATTGAGCACATTATGGCACTACCTAGTTACCCAGGCCTTTAAGTACTTTACAGCTAAACCTCTAAACATCAGCTAAACCAAGATGTGACCCTCAGACTATAATTTGCCACCCCCATTCTAGATTAAGGAGTTCCTAGAAAGTGTTCTTAGGATGTGGGAATGGTAGAATTGGAATAGTGTGAACCATTTAATCAAAGGTCATTGTTTTACAAAGTAAGGAACTAAGGCTCCAAAAGGCTCTTACTTGCCCAGTTATTGAATTATTTTTCCATTCAAAATCAAAGAAAAGGCATTTTACTTCAAAATGGTCAAGCAGAGGACCAGACTTAGGAATTCATTATGATGGCCTTTGGAGTCAAGGTACAACAGTCAAAGTCAACAACAAATTGGGAATCAGCATCATGTCATCATGATCAGGTTCTCAAGTTGGAAAGGTCACCAAAAGCCATCCAATCCAAGTCCCTGGCAGAGGTCAAAAGCTATTGACCCAAGCTCACATAAATAGTTAGCAATATAGATGATATTTGAACTCTGGTTCTCTGATGCCAAATTTATTATACCATAGTTTACTTAATCTGGGGAATCACAGCAGATAGGAAGAAAGGTCAAGAAAATAGAAGAGTGAACTTGTTTTATCAAGGACAGAAATGTTGGAAATCTGACTCAAAATGGCCCATCAATTTCAAATCCATTTGCTAAGTACTCCTCTACCAAATCAATTCATCAAACTGCACATGGGTTTAAGGGCGTGGGACCAAGCTAGCTGGGACATTAAAGTTCTCCCTCCTTTTAATATAATATCATTATACATAATAAGCATTTAGTAAATGGTTATAAATTGGTTTAGAATTATATGATTTTATAGTGGAAAGAGCATCAGATTAGAACTGAAGCAATTTGGCTCCGATGGAAACTTGGCTATGTGATCATTTGTCTTTGGCCATCTGATGCTCCATTGTAAAATGAAGTAGCTAGACCAGATGCCCTCTGAGATTCATTTTAGCTTATAGACCCTTAATGCTATAAAATGATGACCTCTCTGATTCCTTTCAGCCTCAAAAATCTGCTATTTTGTGATTTTAAAAGAGAAAGGGGAAATCAAAAAAGTTTGCGTTCCTAAGCTAGAAAAAGGCAAGGTTAAGACACATCAGCAACGGAGAAGGGAGGTGTCCTTAGGTGGCTGGTGGTATCATATAGTAAGAAGCATTCATATAACACTTTAAAGATTGCAAGTGCTTTATAAACATCATCTTATGATCGACTATGATAGACTTAGCTCTTCTCAGTAATACAGTGATCCAAGACAATTCCAATAGACTTGGGATGAAAAATGCCATCTGCATCCAGGGAGGGAATGCAGATTGAAGCATTCTGTTTTCACATTTTTAAAAATTTTCTTTCTTGTGGTTTTATCCTTATGTCCTGATTTTTCTTTCACAAAATGACTAATATGGAAATATATTTAATATTATTTTACATGTATAACCTATATGAAATTGCTTGCTGCCTTGGAAAGGGAGGATAGAAGGGAAGGAAGGAGGAAAAAAATTAGAACTAAGAATCTAACAAAAATAAATGTTAAAAACTATCCTTGCATGTAATTGGAAAAAATAAATTACTAATAAATATAAACATCACCTTATTTAATCCTCAAACTATCCTGTGGGATAGACGCCCCAAAGTATTATGATCCATATTTTACAAGTAAGGAAATTAAGGTTCAGAAAGGAGAGTTTCCTTACCCATGGCCACCCAACTAAGATGAGATTTGAACCCATAACTTGCTGACTCCAACTCTTAACATTCTGTCAACTGAGCCAAGCTGTATCCTCTCTTCAATCCTCTTCAGTTCCATAGATTAATTTTTGTAATCTATCATAATTAGCATAATAAAATTTAGAACTGGAAGGAGACACAAAGATCACCTAGCCCACCCCCTTTAATTTAAGTAACTGAGACCCAGAAGGTTAAAAAGTTCACTCATAGTAAGTACAAGGGCCAAGATTTAGACATAAATTCTCTGACTACAGGTTTCTTTAAATTGTAGCATCCTGTTTCTTCTACCCCAGAGGGATTTACAAAGGAAAAAAAAACATTAACAGCAGACTTTCCATTCCTCTTGCTTCTCATCTACCAAAAGAAGATGATTCATATGACAAATGAGAGCCAATTAAGTATGACATACCTGTTGGGATTTTCATTCTCATGAGCAAGAAAAGAAAAAAAGATGAAGGTGGAAGGATGGAAAAACATGTGTTGCTCACATTTCTCATTCAGGTTTGGCATATGGAACATGTCCTTTTAAATCAAGGCAGAAACTTGATCAGCAGTTATTTGTCTGACACCAACTCTTCCTAGGAACAGAATTCATCAGGGCGAAAAAAGTCAAATCACCATCTTGTCTGTCACTGAATAATTCAAGAGATTCATAACTTCTATGTAGAACTGACTAACTAAATAGAATTGGGAGTTTTGAAGACAATTACTGAGTTAGAGAGCAAAGAAGAGGGAATATCAAAACTAGGATGTCAAAAAGCCCATTCATTCATCAAATATATATTGGGCACCCACTATGTGCCCAGTGCCAGTCAATACATACCAACTCTCATGCCTGTTCTTCACCCAAAGCAATTCAAATCAAAAGATGAAAGTATACCTTGGAGTTAGAGGACACTCATTAGACTTGTCATTTATCCTGATGATAGCCCTTTCCTTTCAGATGCAATTCCTAGTATTACAGATTTGAAGTAAGAAACAGAAATCAGAAATGTATTAAATTCAGATCTTGGTGAAAACCAACATCAAAGATCCAGTATTTGAATTGCTTCCACACAGTTCTACTTGGCTGGCTTCATTTAAAAAGGAGTGCAAATAAGACCCCCGATCCCTTGGCTTTAGGGTAGTCATTATGGGATTTTCTCACAGTCTTTTCACTCTCCACAGTGAAATCTGCCCTATGAAATGGCATCTAGAAGCAGTTTCCATTAGAAAATATTAAGGCTTTGGGGATGATCATTAGCATTTCCAATAGACTCATTTGAGGAATCATTCCAATTTCTGATCCTAATTGCAAACTTGGGATTCTTTTCCAAGTCTACTGTTCTTTCAAAATTGACTCTTTCAAGGATCATAGCCACCTATTTTAGGAAAATCTGTGCTATTTTTCTTTGAGTCAACAAAGGATGGTCAACAGATATAGAGCAAAGCAAATAGATCCAGGGGAAAGATTTCCTCAATGACTCAATAATGTATAATAAAATAAAAATAAAAATAATGTATGATAAAAATATTGAAAGACATCAGAAATATGATCCATGAAATGGTCAAAAATGATTTCAGAAGACTCTATGTCTCAGTTTCTTTATCACAAATAAAGCAAAAAAGGTAGCACAGGACTTGAGGTACTTCCTCTGGCTCATAACATAAGCACATGTTCTTGCTGCCATATGCAAATAGCCACCCATGCTGCTGGAGGTGGAGGTGGATGGGGAGAATCCCTTCCCTCCTAACTGGGGGGTTCCAGAAGGATTTGCAAGCAATACATACAAAAAGAGAGATGGAACCTTTTTCTAGTTATCCTTATAACATATTGAGGAGATAGGTCTTGTTGACTTGAGTTCTTCATTATAACCCCCAGTAATAAGGATCAAAGAACTAATCACAGTCACCATCAAAGAGCCACAGCATGTCTCACAATAAAGGGCATGAGAAGACAAGCACATATATGAGTATATACTAAATAAATATAAGGAGAATAAATACAAACAGTTAAGTAAAAGGGTCAGGAAGGGCACTAGTAATTGGGGGCAGTACAAAATAGGAAAAGGCTTCATGCCTCTTAAAGGAAGAGTGATTTAAAACCAAGAGAAAAGCTCAGTAAAATTGCAAGTTCTCATGGATTTAGGTCACCACTCTAGACCAGGGCATCATTAAGCTTACGATAATCACACTACTAGCATAACTGACCACTACTTCAGGAATACTATCATTTTTAACCTAACTCATCTCCCTGCTTTATAGAATTATTACCCATGATATTCAATGAGAGCTAAAATTTGCCAACAATTTACTGCCCTTTCTCTTATTTCTAAAGCTTCAAGTTGCTGAATTCTTTCTTCCATTGTCTAGTCAATTATACTTTTTCAGTTAGATTTTTAAGTTCTTATTCAGAAGGAAAACTATTTCCCCCTTTTCTTAGAACTATAAGTTCTAAAAATGTGCTTTTATCTCATAGAAAACTTTCAATTAGGATCTATTTCAAAAAATTTTGCCTGAACTTTGACTTTTTCCTAGGATTAGAGTCAGTATTCTTTCTGTTTCTATTATACCCTATTATTAGGGTCACCAAGATAAAAATGATTAATATTTGTTCTTTAACAGGTTCATTTTATTGTGAAAATTCATGGTCAAGCCTACATGAATGTCTACCTCCTTTCCAGCAGCAAGATGTAAGCATTTTGAGGGCAGGGGCTATTTAAGAGTTTTGTTCTGTTTTTATATCTCAAATGCTCAAATACAGAGCCTAGCATACAAACATATAGTAATCATCTATGGAACTGAATGTGAAATCTTCCACAATTATTTGATACTATTCTCTTCTCTCTCCTCTCCTATAATTAGTGCCTTTCACTTCCCATCTGTAAGCTTGACAATCTTTCCAAATTGTGTTCTGTAATATAATCATATACTAAGTTCATGAGATGTACAGAGAAAGTGTTATCTGAGGACTGAGTAAGGAAAGATTATTCTGATTAGATAAGGAAGGGGAAGGAAAATTGGAAGGAAATTATGAGTATTTGCCTTCCCTATGGACATTTTCAAATATTAATGGAAAATATCAGATAATATACACATACACAGTTGAAGGGAGTATGAACATATACTCCCAGAGACCAGCTTGTTTACCAGTGAAAATTGGGGCAAAGCATGGGAATGCTGATAAATATTTAGCCACCAGCTTTCCAGAAAAAAAGAAAACAAACAAACAAAAAAAAAACTATGCAAGACTACTTTGAAACTTAATTTGCATTATTACCATTTCCCCTATCATTTTCTTAAGTCTATACAATTAATAGAACAATAAATCAAGCCCTAATTTGTTATATTTGTGAATTTCCCCGGTGAATTCAAAGGGACATGTAGAAGAATGCTGGATAGAGTACTGGCCCTGGAATAGGGAAGATGGATCTTCCCGAATGCAAATCTGGTTTTAGACACTGACTGATTGTATGACACTGGGCAAATCACTTCACCCTATTTGTCTCAGGTTCCTCATCTGTAAAATGAGCTAGAGAAGGAAATGTCAAACCATTTCAGTATTTTTGCTAAGAAAATCCCAAATGAGGTCACAAAAAGTTGGGCATAAATGAAATAATTGAAAACAAAATAATTCATACTGAAAATTTAGCAGGCCAGCAAATAGGAGCCAGATTCAGCATATCCTTGCAGCAGAGGGGAAGTGGAAGAATGTTCCTGGGAGAGACCATTTGCAAGTGTAATCAGAAATGGAAGGAGGACCATTCATCACCCTTTTCCTGCCACAACTTTTCTCCCTAATCCCATCTCACTCCTCCCCCAATTTCCTTCCCCCAATCAGGTTGGTAGAATCTTTCAGAATTTATTCTTGGATTATAAATTTAGAATTGGAATAGATCTTCAAGCCCATCTAGTCCAACTGCTGTTTTACAGGTTAAGTCCAAAGAAATTGTAACTCTCCAAAGTCATACAGAGAATAAATGGCTAGAACAGAATTCAAACTTAAGTCTCTGGCTCCAAATCCACACTTAATAAAGATAATATAAAAATCAAGAAATGGCAGATCTAATGATCACAGAAATATTCTTGCGATGCAGATACTGCCTGAGAACATTATTGGAGGCATGTCACATTCATGTAAGTCAAATGGAAAAATGATGGACAGAAAAGCCTAATTATGATCAATTACTATAGAATTCTGGCCCTGGGTGACTTCATTTTAGGCAGGAAGAGTCATTTTCATTTGCTTCTCAAGCTTTGAAACTGAAAAGTACCTTAAAGGTCATCTCATCCAGTGCCCTTACAGATTTCTTTATTTCATTAGGTGTATACCAGAGAGCACAATGTCACTAGTCATTCTCATATAATTTTGTCCTGGAGGTTTTCAGAGACCTGGAAGTAATCTCTTCATATCTAAACACAGCTGGAATCTCTACCATTTGTATTACTCCAGGCAGTATATTTCTTAGCACATGTAATCAGTGGCCAGGTCCTACTGATTCAACCTTGACAAGAACTCTTGTGCTCACCCCCTGCTCTCTGTTCCCATGATTACCTCTCTGACTTCACTTTCATCATCTCTATAGAAGGCTGAATTTCAGAATAATAGGATGTCAGTGGCCATGTAAGTCAAACTCAAAAGAATCCTTATTATAACATTTCTGGAAATTCTGATTTTCAATGCAGTCAAAGATGTTATAGATTTATTGGTTATTATATCATACTCCTGAATCATATGAAATTTGTAGTCTACTCAGAGTCCCAGATTTATTTTGGTCAAAGTGCTGTCTAATCATACCTGATCCATTAATTATTGGTGAAACTGATTTTTTAAACTTAAGTGTAAGACTTTAATGATTTACTCTAAACACAATCTTTCTCTCATTTACCTGAAGTAATATGAGAAGTTTTATATATGATGCTCTGAAATTTGCAGAGCTCCTACTTGTTTTTCATCTTTTAAAACCACTTTGGGAGGTGAGTACTAATGGTATTATCAATACTATTTAACAGACGAGGAAACTGAGATGTGGAGAAGCTAGGATCATGGAACAAGTAAGAAGGATTCAAATCTATTCTATTCAAAATCTATATCTATTCTATTCCAAATCTATGTCAATTAATTGAACCACATTGGAATCATAATATCACCCCCCCCAAGTTGGGCTTCTTAATATGCATTTCAGGCTATCTCAGGAAATCACTGAAAGATAGGTGGGGATTTGTTCACAGTCAGTCAATCACAAGTCCATTAATTCATATATCCTTGTTGAGAATAGAACTAAAGCATTTTTGTTTTGGATTAGGAAAGGCAGGACTGTAACCTGTCCTTTGGTTTTCGAAGGAGTGAGTAATAAAGACCTCACAGAAGGACATCCAGGTACCATGAAGCTCCTGGGTGAGAGAAGCTAGAGAGAAACCTTGAGATTTCTATTTAGAATCATCAAATTTTATGCCTGGAAAAGACCTGAGCATCACCTAGCCTAACCCTCTCACTTTGCAGATGTAGAAACTGGGATCCAGAAAGGATTTTTAATTGATTTATTTGCTTTTAAGAGCATTTGTTATCTCTTCCTCCCATGTTTCAGCCCAATTGAACAATTAAAAAAAAACAAATCTATATACAGTGTGGTTATAATAACTAATCTTGTCCCCCAGGGAAGTGGTGAGGAACTAAATGTACTTTCCTTCCTCCTATCCTTAAAGGCATAGGGAATCATGGGTGCAGAATGTGGCATATGGTGGCAACTTGGGAAATGGTGGCTTAGTATAATTTTTATTCTTTGAATATCTCCAGTGTCTTGCTTATTGCTATTTTGGTTGTTTAGTCATTTTTCTGTCATGTCTGACTCTTCATGACCCCATTGGGGTTTTCTTGGCAAAGATACTGGAGTGGCTGGTCATTTCCTTCTTCATTTTACAGAGGAGGAAACTGAGGCAAACAGCATAAAGTGACTTGCCCAGAGTCACACAACTAGGAAGTGTCTGAGGCCAGATTTGAATTCAGGCTTTCCCGATTCCAAATCCCATGCTGCATTCACTGTATCATTTAGCAACCTCTTAGTAAATACAAGCCTGAAAAGATGGTCAGTATCTAAGTTTTGAAGTGTGTTAAATGGTAAGCAGTGGTACATACTTCCACAGAGGCTATTATATTCTGCTTTGTTAAAATTTTTTATTTTCTTAACTTCTCTCTCCTGTTAAACTGTTGATTCTCTGAGCCATCATTAGAGAATGATAGTTTCACAGTTAATAAACATTTTAAAAACATATACTACTATTTTCTGAAGAGATAGAGCCATACACACTCCCATCTCAGTACCTTGTATAGTGCACATAATAGGTACTTTGGGAGAATATTTGTTGAATTGAATTTACAGCTGAAAAGGGTAAGTGGCAAGATTGCAAAGATTCCCATGAAAGGGCCAGAAGAGTAGCCACACAATAAAAAAGGCAGGATAAACTTAGACACATTTTGATAGCCTAGTTTAATCTCAGCCAGACACTAGGATGTTCAGGCTCCCTAAGGATGCCAAACTAGCCAAACAAGTCTATATTGAAGAAAATCATTCACAGACTCATTTAAAAAGTCTAGCTGCAATTAAAACTTACTCAGTTTATTTGTTGATCCATTTGATGTTTGATCAAAGAATCAAAAATCCTTTCCAATGACCAGGGTAACTAGAGTTCAGGAATATAACATTTGTCAAGAACCCAAGGGTCTCCAACCTCTTACACAGGTAGCCCAATGAAAAAAGCTCAGAAGGTGTTATCAAAGATATTATTATCACCATCTTGTTTCATAGAATCTTTAACAACTCATTATTCTCATTGCCCAAAGCCTTCAGCAGCTTGTAAAATGGTTTGGAACTTAATATTTCTCCTTGTACATATGCAAAACAAGAGAAGATAGGTACAGAGAGATTCATAGAGCAAGTCCCTAAGGAGTCCCACATAGTTGAAGTTTCAGTGATCTGTCATGAAGAGGGCCACTGGCTCTTTCTTTTCCCAGTATACCCAGAACTTTTCAACTGTAATCCAGTGAACTTTTTAACATCCTGCCTATAGGGTAACTGCCAGGTCTCAAAACTGTCTGTAAATTAGAGGGATGTCTATTCCAAGCATGTGAAAAATTTCACCAGTAGAATGGCTGGATGAGAACAATTTATTCCGAAGGCCATGAAAGTGGTCATCCTGACTCTTAGCTTGCCACTAGACTTTGATGGGTCTGGAAGAGAGTGGGAAGCTGACAATTTTGTACATCTCTGCCTCAATTAAATCAAATTCATACTTGAGTGAAGACGTCACCTCATGATTTCATCGATCCTCTTCAAAATGAAAGACAAAAATAGGTGACCTCAATTGGAAGAGAAGGTAATGACATTTTCCTGACCACTGACATCAACTGCTGACTTCACACAGATCCACTATTTTGATAATAACAATAATAATAATATCTTGATAATAACAATGTTTAAGTGCACATGTTTGGGTTGCCTTACAATTAATAGGGTCCAACCCCTTTATTTCACAGGTGAGTAAAGTAAGGCTCAAAGAAGATACATCATTATCCAAGGTCACACTGGTAGAAAGAATTAGGGGCAAAATTTGAATCCAGGACTTTTGACTCCAAAGCCAATGATTTTGCTAGTTTTACTGTATGACATCACCTCCCCCTTCAATTTATTCCAACTATAAGGACAGAGACTTCTTTCTATTCCCCAGAGTACCCAGCATATTGCATCACAGTCAACCTCTCTTTATCAACCTTTGTCCCGTACTTTCCTTTGAGTCTTAGCTTAAGTCCCATCTTTTACTGGAAGCCTTTAACAATCTCCCTAAATTCTACTGTCTTCTTTCTAAGATTTTTCCAATTTATCTTGTATATACTAGTTTGTACAGTTATTTACATGTTGTTTCCTCCATTCAATTGTGAGTTTATTGAGAGCTAGAACTGTCTTTTATCTTTGTATCCCTAGGGTATAGTATAGTGTCTGGCATACAGTGAGTGTTTTTATTTTTAAATGGTATTTCATTTTTTTCCCCAGTTACTTATCAAGAAAAAATTTTAACATTAATTTTTACAAGATTTTGAGTTCCAAAGTTTTCTCCTTCCTTTCCTCCCCTCCTCTCTTCAGAAGATAGTAGTGGATGTTTTTTAAAATGTTTATTAACTGTGAAATGAATGAGTAAGCAAGTAAATGTAGCAATAATTGGTTTAATAAATTATTTCTTTAAATGAATCTATTCAGTAAAAGATGGAGCACTCTTTAAAAAAAGAGAACATTCTTTCATGCATAGTAAATCCAAAGATCTACTTCTGATAAAGAAAAAAAAATTCACGTTTGACTTGAAAATGAAAATTTCCAAGAACTGTTAACCAGATCCAATTTCCTAGTAATCTGGTAGATAATTGCCATAGATAATTGAGAGAAAGAGATTATTTCTTATTTTATTGAACAGGCAGAATTTCTCAACATGTTCAGTTTCTAAGTGCTGTTTTGAGCTACAAGAAATAATAAATAGTTTCTGATGGCAGTACATATTGGTGTTGACAGACTGGGACTGAAAGGAAAGAAAACAACTAATAGTTAGGAATCTGAAGCCTGGAATTAGGGAAGACAACATTCATAAGACAGGAAGCAAGGTAATACAGGAAAAAGCTGGTAACTTCCCATTTAAACATCTGCTTTTGAGTTTCATAGGCTCATAGTACCTGATTTAGCTCTAGAAACAGAGATGGGCTGTAGCCAATTGCTATTTGCTCATCAGAGTAAATTCTTACATTTTAAATATGAATATTTATACCATGGAAATTGACAAATGTTACAAATCAGAGCTTTATTGAGTGTTTGGATTTAAGAAACTGGGGGAGGAAAAGTTAAAAATGAAGATTGAACTTAAAAAATATGTAATGCATCTTTTCTTTTTTAAAGAGATCTAGGTGTTAAAACTTTACTAGCATACTCTTGAATAGAGAGATTCTTGAAAGTAATTTCTAGGGATCTTCAACATGGAGTCCATGAACTTATTTTAAAATAATTCAATACATTTGATTTCCTTCAAATTTATATACATTATTCTGAGAAAAGGGTCCATAGACTTCATCAGACTGCCAAAATCTACAACATAAAAAGTTGAAGGACTACCAATTTAGACTATGGATTTAGATTATACAGTAAGTCTTACAACCATCTAAGGACTGCTTTATTACATATCAATTAAAGCTTTATGCCATTCAGGGCCCTCTACAAATTCACAACATCTCATCTTTTCAGTCTTCTCCCATTCTACTCTGTGTCCTTCTATGTCTAACAGATATCAAATAAAGTAGGCATGTCAGAAGATATATTTTATTGGGCTTTACTACCTTAAGCTATATGCCATTATGTAGATATAAATATATTCACCAGCCTCTATTCAATCTGTGCATCTGTCATTAACAGATATTTGGCAATCATCCAGTCTGTTTCTCTAGACAAAATGAAAAAAAAAAACCGAACAACAAACTTAGACCTGTTTCCCCATTTGTAAAATGAGGACAGAGAGATTGAATTAGTTAATTTAAGCTATCCTCTAGGAAAAAAATCCCATGGAGAAAGTTCTCCATGCAAGAAAAAAAGTCTTAATAAATTAGGTTTGCTTGGTACTATCACTATCTGAGTTCCTATACAGGTAAAAGACAGCAAGACACTAAAATTCAGTGTTTTACAGAGATACTAGTTGTTATTGTCATTATTCTCTTTGAAAAAGCCCAATATCCTACCCTCACTAGATTTTTTGGCCCTCTCTGACTTTTTTATGCACTTCTAGGACTGCTTAGACACACATACTACATGCATTCTGAAGACTGAAGTTTTAAGTGAGAGGAATCATGGCATAGCACATACAACTCTAGACTTGGAGTCAGGGAAATCTATATTTAAATTTCACTTTTGCCACTTATTCGTTGGCTGACTAAAGAGAAGTTATTTACTCTCAAAGATTTAGGCTCCTCATCAATAAAATGGGGATGATAATACCTGTGTCATATTCATAGAGTTGTGAGGATCAAATGAGAGATTCTATAAGTGGGCTTTAGAACTTTTAAAGCATTATACAAATTACTAAGGACAGGTAAGTACAGTGGATGGAGTTCCAGGCCTGAATCAGGAAAACTCATCTTCCTTTGTTCAAATCTGGCCTCAGATGCTGAGATATGATCTTCAACAAGTCATTTGACCCTGTTTGCCTCATCTATAAAACCACCCCAGTATCTTTGTCAAGAAAACCCCAAATGGGGTCACAAAGAATGGGACATGAGTGATACAACTCAACAGAATAAATGCCTAAGGATCTGTTCACTCAGCTCAAGGTTAAGTTGTAGCTGGGCAAAACCATCTAGCAGATGGCAGAAAGCATTATTGACATACTAAGCAGAACACTGAGACAATGCTGGCTTCTCCCTTAATGAGGAGCTCTTCTGAGATATGAGACTGAGAGAAAGAGGCCTTCAGGAAGACAGACCATGGTTGTCATAGCAGCATATTAACCCTTCCTAACTGGTTCAGCTCAATTTTATACATTTCAGATAAATGAATCATAATTTGATATAACATATGGAAATATTCTTCATTCAAATTGATTATTGGTGATTCTAACCCAGGGCACTAAGACCTCTGCCACCAGTTCTGACAAAAAATTGCCAGCATCTTATCATGACTTACAGCTGAATTTTTTTAAACAAAATTTTATTAAGCATTGTTAATTTGTCTAGGTTGAATTTTGTTGGTGTTAGTGGGTCAGGGGAGGAATATGAGATTGTTTTCTAATCATTTGTGGAATCTCTTTCTTAATATCTCATCATTCATAATTTCCTTCATTTAAAAGGACCAAAAAGTGCTGGATACTTGGCTAACACAGATGAGTATTTTTTTTTCTTGAAATAAACTATTCACATACCTCTCTCCAAGGAAATCACTGCCCTTCTGATTTAGCCATATATTGTGTCCAGAGCTCATTGGTTTTCTCTCAGCAGGGGGATAGCATTTAAAAAAAACCCTTGGAGCTAGAGAAAGAACAAATTAAAAACCCCCAATCAAATACCAAACTTGAAATCCTAAAAATAAAAGGAGAGATTAGTAAAATTGAAAGTAAAAAAACTATTGAATTAATAAATAAAACTAAAAGTTGGTTTTATGAAAAAACCAACAAAATAGATAAACCTCTAGTTAATTTAATTAGAAAAAGGAAAGAGGAAGATCAAATTGTTAGTCTCAAAAATGAAAAGGGAGAACTTTCCACCAATGAAGAGGAAATTAGAGCAATAATCAGGAGTTACTTTGCCCAACTGTATGCCAATAAATTTGATAACCTAAGTGAAATGGAGGAATATCTACAAAAATATAGATTGTCCAGATTAACAGAAGAGGAAATAAATTACTTAAATAGTCCAATTTCAGAAAAAGAAATAGAACAAGTCATTAATCAACTCCTTAAGAAAAAATCCCCAGGACCAGATGGATTTACATGTGAATTCTACCAAACATTTAAAAAACAGTTAACTCTAATATTATATAAACTATTCGAAAAAATAGGGAATGAAGGACTCCTACCAAACTCTTTTTATGATACAGACATGGTACTGATACCTAAACAAGGTAAAACAAAAACAGAGAAAGAAAATTATAGACCAATCTCCTTAATGAATATTGATGCAAAAATCTTAAATAAAATATTAGCAAAGAGATTACAGAAAATCATTCCTAGAATAATACACCATGACCAAGTAGGATTTATACCAGGAATGCAGGGATGGTTCAATATTAGGAAAACTATTAACATAATTGACTATATTAATAACCAAACTAACAAAAACCATATGATAATCTCAATAAATGCAGAAAAGGCATTTGATAAAATCCAACATCCATTACTATTAAAAACATTAGAGAGTATAGGAATTAACGGACTTTTCCTTAAAATAGTCGGTAGCATCTATTTAAAACCATCAGCTAGCATCATATGTAATGGTGATAAACTGGAACCATTCCCAATAAGATCAGGGGTGAAACAAGGTTGCCCACTATCACCATTACTGTTCAGTATTGTATTAGAAATGCTAGCCTTGGCAATAAGACAAGAAAAAGAGATTAAAGGAATTAGAGTAGGTCATGAGGAAACCAAATTATCACTCTTTGCAGATGATATGATGGTCTACTTAGAGAACCCTAGAGAATCAACTAAAAACTATTAGAATTAATCCACAACTTTAGCAAAGTTGCAGGATACAAAATAAATCCACATAAATCATCAGCATTTTTATACATCACCAACAAAATGCAACAGCAAGAGATACAAAGAGAAATTCCATTCAAAATAACTATCGATAGTATAAAATATTTGGGAATATATCTGCCAAGGGAAAGTCAGGATCTATATGAGCAAAACTACAAAACACTCTCCACACAAATAAAGTCAGATCTAAACAATTGGAAAAACATCAAGTGCTCTTGGATAGGTCGAGCGAATATAATAAAGATGGCAATACTACCTAAACTAATCTATCTATTTAGTGCTATACCAATCAAACTCCCAAGAGATTATTTAACTGACCTAGAAAAAATAACAACAAAATTCATCTGGAAAAACAAAAGGTCAAGAATTTCAAGGGAATTAATGAAAAAAATGCAAATGAGGGTGGCCTAGCTGCACCAGATCTAAAACTATATTATAAAGCAGTGGTCACCAAAACCATTTGGTATTGGATAAGAAATAGAGTAGTGGATCAGTGGAATAGGTTAGATTCACAGAACAAAATACTCAATGACAATTGTAATCTAGTGTTTGATAAACCCAAAGACCCCAGTTTTTGGGATAAAAACTCACTATTTGACAAAAACTGCTGGGATAATTGGAAACTAGTCTGGAAGAAATTAGGCATTGAATCACACCTAACACCATATACCAAGATAAGGTCAAAATGGATTCATGATCTAGGCATAAAGAATGATATTATAAACAAATTAGAACAATGTAGGATGGTTTACCTCCCAGACCTGTGGAGGGGGAAGGAATTTGTGACCAAAGAAGAACTAGAGGTCATCATTAATCACAAAATAGATAAGTTTGACTATATCAAGTTAAAAAATTTTTGTACAAACAAAATGAATGCAGACAAGATTAGAAGGGTAGCAGTAAACTGGGAAAATATTTTTACATCCAAAGGTTCTGATAAAGGCCTCATTTCTAAAATATATAGAGAATTGACTCAAATATATAAGAATTCAAGCCATTCTCCAATTGACAAATGGTCAAAAGATATGAACAGACAATTTTCAGACGAAGAAATTGAAACTATTTCCGGTCACATGAAAAGGTGCTCCAAGTCACTATTGATCAGAGAAATGCAAATTAAGACCACTCTGAGATACCACTACACACCTGTCAGATTGGCTAAAATGACAGGAAATGATAATGATAACTGTTGGAGGGGATGTGGGAAAACTGGGACACTGATACATTGTTGGTGGAACTGTGAACGGATCCAACCATTCTGGAGAGCAATTTGGAGCTATGCTCAAAAAGTTATCAAACAGTGCATACCCTTTGTCCCAGCAGTGTTTCTACTGGGCCTATATCCCAAAGAGATTTTAAAGGAGGGAAAGGGACCCACATGTGCAAAAATGTTTGTGGCAGCCCTTTTTGTAGTGGCAAGAAACTGGAAATTGAAAAGATGCCCATCAATTGGAGAATGGCTGAATAAATTATGGTATATGAATGTTATGGAATATTATTGTTCTGTAAGAAATGACCAACAGGAGGATTTCAGAGAGGCCTGGAGAGAGTTGCATGAACTGATGCTGAGTGAAATCAGCAGAACCAGGAGAACATTATACACAGCAACAAGACTATACGATGATCAATTTTGATGGACATGGTTCTCTTCAACAATGATGTGATTCAAACCAGTAGTGCTGCTATAAAGATAGTCATATACATCCAGAGAGAGGCCTGTGGGAACTGAGAGTGAACCACAACACAGCATTTTAACGCTTTCTGTGAATATTTTCATGCATTTTGTTTTCCTTCTTAGGTTGTTTTTTTCTTCTTCTCTTTCTAGATCTGATGTTTCTTGTGCAGTAAGATAACTGTATAGATATGTATACATGTATTGTATTTGTCATATAATTTATCCTATCTAGCATGTATTAGATTACTTTTTTTTTTTTTTTTTTAGGGGTGGGGGGACGGAAAGGAAAAGCTTGGGAAAAAAAAGTTTTTTTGCAAAGGTCAATGTGGAAAGGTCACTCTTATGTTTTGTAAATAAAAAGCTTTATTAAAAAAAACCCTTGGAATTGTCTTAGATCATAATATTGATTAAAATAGACAAGTCTTTCACAATTGAGCATTATTGCAACACTACTGTTACTATGCACAATAATATCCTGATTTTTTTCAATCACTTTGCTTCTGTTCACATGTCTTCTCATGGTTTTTTTTTCTGAAATTATCTTCTGATTTCTTATAGCGTAAGAGCATTCCATTGCAATCATATGCCACAACTTGTTCAGCCATTCCTCAGGTTGAAGAGGATCCCTTCAATTTTCAATTCTTTGCTACCACAAAATAAGCCAATACAAATATTCTTGTCTATTCAGGTCCTTTTCCTTTTACCTCTTTAGGATATAAACCTAGTAGTAGTATTTCTGGGCAACTAGGTGGTACAATAGATTTCAGAGCTTAGACCAAGAAGCCAAAACATTACTCTAGATCAGACTACTTTGGGAATACTGAAAGTCTTCAGGTCCCCAGCAAAATTGTTCCTAAAGATCTTGGAATAATAAAGTATGTAATTGTTTCTAAGAAAGCAGAACCAACTTAGAATTTGCTCCAGAAGTTTGCAATCTGGCTTAAGTATAAAAACTGAAGAGAGGATATGGGTTGGAATAAAGAGTAAATAAACAAAAAGCTATCATGGTGACAAAGACCGGGCAAATGTAGACATAGAAAAAGAGAATGATTCCAAAACATCTGCAAACAAAGCATAAAAGAAAAGGATAGGTTGGAAACAAATTCAACTGTAATTCCTGGAAGAGATGAAACTAAAAAAATTTATAATATTTTTACAAATAAAATGATAACTGTGAGGAAAGATTTAGAAAAGGAATGAACAGTTCCCTTCCAAATCTAGAATCTATGATTCTATAATTTATAATCATAAAATCAAAATTAATGATGATTTAAAGGGCAATAAGAGACATATGATTGATGTAAATATTCCAACAATAATGTGTACATGAAGTGGCATAAGAAACATCCAAGAATGTTTGCATGTGTGATCACATAAGTAGATGTAGCAGCCAAGGGACATCAAATGATAATCTCAAATTCTGGCCTGGTACATGTGGACTAACCAAGTTTTAAAAAAAGATTTCTAGTACCTTGGACACATCCTGCTTTAGGAGGACTTAATCACAACATAGGATGTGAAGGGTCACAGATCACCATTGGAAGTAACCAGGATCACAGATTTAGAACTAAAAGGAACTTTCAACAACACCTAGTTTAAACCTTTCCTTTTTAAAGACTTTTTTTAAAGACAAAGAATTGAAACTCAAAAAAGCTAAATGACTTGCTCAAAGTCACACAAGTGCTATATGGCAGAATTTGAACACATGTCCTTCAAATCCCAACCCAGCACTCTTTCCATTATACTACATTTGCATTGAAGTATTGACGTATAATGAAAACTTTGAAGTTTAAAAAGTTGTTTATTTGCCCATTATTCATATGCTGAGCCAAGATTCAAGCACAGATCTTTGTTTTCCCTTTTTAATTTTTTTTAGCTTTTTATGTTCAAAATATATGCATAGTTTTCAACATTCACCCTGGAAAAACCTTGTGTTCTGAATTTTTTCTCTTTTCCTTCCCTTACTCCTCCCTCAGACAGCAAGTAATCCAATATATGTTCAACATGTGCAAATCTTCCCCAAATATGTTTCCACAATTATCATGCTGCACAAGAAAAATCAGATCAAAAAGGAAAACAAAATGAGAAAAAAACAAAAAAAAACAAGCAAACAACAATAATCTGAAAATACTATGTTGTGATACACATTCAGTACCCACACTCCTCTTTCTGGATGTAGATGGCTCATTGCATCACCGGTCTATAGGAACTGGCCTGAATCAACTCATTGTTGAAAAGAGCCACGTCCATTTGAATTGATCATCACATAATCTTGTTATTTCTGTGTACACTGTTCTCTTGGTTTTGCTCACTTCACTGAGAATCAGTTCATGTAAGTCTCTTCAGGCCTTTCTGAAATCATTCTACTCATCATTTCTTTTTTTCTTTCTTTCTGTTTTTTGGTTGAGGCAATTGAGGTTAAGTGACTTGCCTAGGGTCACATAGCTAGGAAGTGTTAAGTTTCTGAGACCAGATGCTCATCATTTCTTATAGAACAATTATATTCCAAAACATTCATATACCATTACTTATTTAGCCATTCTCCAACTGATGGGCATCTACTCAGTTTCCAGTTCCTTGCCACTACAAAAAGAGCTGCTACAAATATTTTTGCACATGTGGATCCTTCTCCCTTTTTATGATCTTTTTGGGACACAGATCTAGTAGAAACACTACTGGATCAAAGAGTATGCACAGTTTGATAGCCCTTTGGACATAGTTCCAAATTGTTCTCCAGAATGGTTGGATCAGTTCACTACTGAACCAACTATGTATTACTGTCCCAGTTTTCCCACATTCCCTTCAACATTTATCATTATCTTTTCCTGCCATCTTAGCCAATCTGAGAGGTGTATACTGGTACATCAGAGTTGTCTTCATTTGCATTTCTCTGATCAATGGTGATTTAAAGCATTTTTTTTCATATGATTAGAAGTGATTTTAATTTCTTCATCTAAAAATAGTTTATTCATATCCTTTAACCATCAATTGAAGAATGGCTTGTATTCTTATAAATTTGAGTCAATCCTGTATATATTTTAGAAATGAGGTTTTTATCAGAACCCTTGGATATAAAGATTTCTCCCCAACTTTCTGTTTCCCTTATAAACTTGTCTGCATTGGTTTTGTTTGTACAAAAACTTTTTAATATAATTAAAATTATCCATTTTTCATTTCATAACATACTCTACTTCTTCTTTGACTACAAATTCCTTTCTTCTCTACAGATCTGAGAGATAGACTATCTTTTGTTCTTCTGATTTGCTTATCACATCACTCTTTATGCTTAAATCATGAACCCATTTCAACCTTCTCTTGGTATAGTGTATTAGGTGTTGGTCATTGCCTAGTTTCTGACTTACTATTTTCCAATTTTCCCAGCAATTTTTGTCAAATAGTGACTTCTTGTCCCAGAAGTTTGGGTCTTCGGGTTTTTCAAACACTAGATTATCATAGTCATTGACTATTGTGTCTTGTGATCCTAACCTATTTCACTGGTCTGTTACTCTTATTTCTTAGCCAGTAACAAATGGTTTTGATGACTACTGCTTTTGAATATAGTTTTAGGTCGGATACAGCTAAGCCACCATCATTTGCATTTTTTTCATTATTGACCTTTTGTTCTTCCAGATGAACTGTTATTATTTTTTCTAGCTCTGGAAAGAATTTTTTTTGACAGTTTGATTGGTATGGCACTGAACAAGTAGATTAATTTTCTCATTTTTACTATATTAGCTCAGTCTACCTAAGAGTGTCTGATATTCTTCCAATTCAAACACAAATTTTGACTACAAGTACAGTATTTAACCAACTACACAG
This sequence comes from Myrmecobius fasciatus, assembly GCA_023553655.1. Classification (NCBI taxonomy): domain Eukaryota; kingdom Metazoa; phylum Chordata; class Mammalia; order Dasyuromorphia; family Myrmecobiidae; genus Myrmecobius; species Myrmecobius fasciatus. Next base: position 163,461 of record JAJPUD010000520.1, read on the forward strand.
CATAATCTTACCTATCTCCTTATGATTTAGCCCTACTATGTTGCAGGAGTTATTGAGCAGGAGAAATCTTCACCATTATTCCCATTAAGCAAGAATACTAGTCACCGTGGAATGGACTACACGGTAGAGAGGTTCTCAAAGTTAATATATCCCACTGGATGTTTTCCTATTGTGTGGGTTTATTCCTTTGAATTGGAAAGGTTATGAGATAAATTTCTAAATTACTGATTTTTTTTTATCAATTTTAATCATTACAAACTTAATAATTAAGTAGTAAGACACAGGATAAAATGAAAGATTCATGCTAAGAGATAGAATAACAGATTAGAACATTATAAGAAGTCAGACCAAATAGCTCAGGTTTGTTGAATAGTTAACTCCAACCCTGCTTTCCAGACCCCATTTCATTTACTTCTTCTCAGGATGCAAATGACTTTTGAATTTGTCCTAAACCACAAGCAATAAATATGAAAATTAAACTACCATCTATGGACTAGAATGATAACCTTCTTGCTTAAAAACTCTAAGCCAATTCCCCACTGGACATATAAAGATTTCTTTACTGAGTTGGAAATTGGAGTCAATCAGTTCCATTTGTAGCTATGGGGCAGATAAACTATCAAAATAAAGCTAATTGGTATTTTGGAGTAGCTGGTATCTTGTTAAATCTAAGCAATTGCCATAAACAAAGTTCTAAAGGGTCTGGATTTGGAGATTTTACAAGGGAAGAAATTTCAGTTTGTTGACTTGTGTTTCTTCATGGCTGTCTTTTTAAAAGTTGAAATAAAGCAGATAGGTTCAAAATAGCAATAGCTAGGAAAATTACACTTTATGTCAGCTATATTAATCAACATTGTTTTAAAAATCTTAAAATAACTAAGATAGTACAAGGCTGAATGATGCTGTGGTATAGGAAATGATGAGTTGGTAGATTTACAAAAAATATAGGAAGACTTGTTCTTATGAAAGATGGTATTATTCACCTTCAGAGAAACAGAGAACAGACAAGAGTAGTATTGCCTTTTGTAGATGTATATGTGCATATATGTGTATAATTATAGATATCTATGTAGACATATGTGTGTATACATATGTATGTGTATATATATATGTGTGTATATAAATATATCCATACTTACTGGTATCCTTCTTGAAGAGTAGGGATGAAAGAGGAAATAAAGAATAAATTTAAAAGCACACAGCAAAGAACAAAAGAAAACCAATGAAGAAGAAAGGAAACATAGATAGTTCTGAATATAATGTGTAATATTTATGATTTCCTTGAAATGGAAATATATTGTCTCAGATTTTGAATTTTCTCATATTCTACAATGTGCATAGAAATTTGTTTTCCTTTTTTATTTTTATTTTTCTCTTTTGCATTTCATTTTTAAACAAATAAATAATTTTTAAAAGGAAAAAATAGCAATAGATGACTTGAATCTATATGTCTTCCATCTCCACTCTGAGATGAATGGTCCATTTAAATAGCTCCAATGTTAGATAACAATAGATTTTCCTTGTATCCTCCAGAGAAATGGAAGCACACATGTGTCCACTCTAACTTTACCATTGTAATGGAGACCAATCTTGCTTTGCTGAAAAATGTTATTGTTAGAACTTTACAAGGTTAGCAAGTACTATGGTAGGCTTGTTAAGCCATGACTTAGTAAATGAAAAGACAGAAAGATTTATGACAGAAACTTTATGATATGAGCACAAGATTGATTTTTATGTGTCATACTCTGGATTCAAAATTAGTATCAGTAACAGTGATAATATGATCACAGAAACATAGCATGTGTCAGAGGCAAGATTTGAACCCAGATCTTCTTGGCCTTAAAGGCAACGTTTTACCCTCTATGCTACTTTGTACTCATGATTCTACCTTTTAACAATACCAATAAAAACAACAATGACAACAGAACAATAACACACCTTACAATTACATGGTATTTCTCAATTTTTAAAAAAGCATTCCTGTGTGATCAGTATCCTGGGAAGTGGCCAGATCAGGTATTATTATCTTCATTTCACAGGTGGGGAAATTGAGGCTCAGAGACACTAAGGATGATGGTATATTGGAAAGAAGGTTCAATTCCAAGTAAGAAAAACCAGGTTTGAATCCCAACCCGAACCCTATTTGTTATCTTTGTGATCTTGTCACATTCTATGGGTCTCAGTTTCTTTATTTTTAAAATTTGGATATTTAACTAGAGAGCCAGTTTTTCTAGCTCTAAATTCTATGACTTTTCTAAGATCATACACATTTAGTGTGTGGCAGAGGCGCAGCTAGAACCCTGCATTAATATTTTTTTTTACTTCTTATTATCAGCTTTTCACATATCAGTGATGAATTCTATTCCGCGATCCACAATATCCTATCCAGTTCTTTTTTTTTTTTGTAATCAACATCACGAATGTGCTGTATGATAGTCACAGTATACCCTGAGGCTTCAGAGCAGAGCAAAAATAACCATTGTACATGGGGATCAAATCCAGACCTTGACTTTGATGGAATCATATTCAATATATCTAAGCTAACCAACTATGGCCATTTCTGTAACAAGATTTTTCATTTTCAAGAGGGGGGTTGGCCAGAAGCTTCCAAATAACTCATCTTTGCTCCTATAATGGGTACTGAAAGGTTTTTCAAGGAAGAGAAATAAAGAAAAAAAATGAGAAATGAAGAGAAACAGAGAGAAAGGACAAAGGACACACTGTCAAGGGAAGGGGAGAAACAGGGCAACAGGGAAATGAAAAAATATTAAGGAAGAGATGTCAGAAGAGACAGAAATAAATTAAGAAGTGAGAGTATTAGAAGGCAAAATAATTAAAATCGTGAATTTAGTATAATGTATGGGTAGGTGGGGTCCAACTGGAAAGAAAACTGGGAGAAAAGCAAAAAAATATATCACTAAATCTATACCATGTTTATTATTATAGCTCACAGATGCTATGACGTGATTTAAATGGAGAGGAAGAGAATAACATTTTTGTCCTGATAATAGCAGATTTTTCATATTTGAAGAAGATGGAAAAACAGAAGAGCTTCATTTTGAGCCCAGAATGGAAATGATGATGGTCAATATGGGAAATGTACTCAAAAATTGAAGCTGGGGACATTTTTCTGCTCTGCATTTTTATAGTCATTTCTACTCACAACTTCTATTCTCCTCTGACACTTATTCTTTTCCCCTTCTGTTCCCATTTCCAGAGCATATAAGGAGACATAAGAGAATGCATGTATGACGTTCTTTGGTTAAATCAGTTTGGCTTTTATTATTATTACTGTCATCATGATTACAGCATTCTATGAAGGGGAAAATGGACACATTGGGTTGGAAATATTCAAAGGAAATTTTAACTAGCTTAAAAAATCACTAATGTGGTTATTATTATCTCAGACTGAGATTGTTAAATCATAGAATTTCAAAGAGACTTCAGCTCATAGTCAGTCAGTAATCTGTCATTGCACAGATGAAGTCAATGAGAATAATAGAGGTCACATGAAGGATTATGGCTAGCAAGAAGATCCAGAACTAGAATCCTGTCTTATTTCCCATTCTCATATTCCTTTCATGAAATGGCATCCAGTTTTATGCAAGATTTCAAAGGACTCTCTTGTTAGTCTTTTGCTTGGCTCTTCATTTTTGTTTCAAGGGCTTTATTTTTCTCCTTTTCTTTCTCAATGGTTGGACACGGGTAGGGAAGAAACTTTAAGAAAGAGAAAATAAATATTTGTTAATTGAAAAGATGATTTTAAAAAGGTAAAATTAAAAAAAAGAAAGAAAAGCAACAAAGATTCTTTGAGAAGTCAGAGAATCTGAGTTCAAATCCCTTACTCACAATTTACTTCCCATCTGACCTTGGATGCTTAATTTCTGTTTGTAGCCTCGTCACTTCCATAAAACTGTGTATGTAAAAGAAAAGTTCTTGGGAAATGTTTTTTTTTATTCTTTCATTCATTCATTCATTCTCTTTTTTCTTAGTTTTCTTATCTGGAAAATGAATAAGGAAGGAAACAAGCATTAATTAAGTACCTACTATGTGCCACATACTCTAAGTGTTTTACCAATACAATTTCACTCAATCTTGTCAACATCCTTGAGAGATACAATTATTCTCATTTTATAGATGAAGAAACTGAAGCAGAGAGAGGTTACATGATTTACCCAGTATGAGAATCCAGATTTGAACTCAGGTATTCTTGATTTCAGATCCAGGATTTTGTCACCTATGACCTCAGCTGCACAATATTCCATCTGTACTATTTTTTCAATTCCATATCTCAAGATCATAAATTGACCAGATTTCTATACAAAGATACAGCATTGGGTTAGAAAAAGCACTGAACATGTAAATAACATGTGTGAAATTTGCCTCCATAATTAATCATGGGTTATTACAGTAAATGGATAGGAGCAGTTAAAATGGTGATTATGCTAAAACTAGAATGTAAAAGGTTTCTTGAGTGTAAATTAATTACATTTCTTCTTAGAGAAATAACTCTGCTTTCCCACCATTATCATCACCTTAAGACTAAGGCTTCTATAATTAGTTTAATGAGCAGATTATATAACCTAATGAGTTCTGTTCTCTCTGAAATAAGTTCAGTCATCCTAGACACAAGGCAAACTAGTCAACCATGAATTTCTCAACTATCCTCTCTAGCAACTGTATTCTGAGCTGTATTCTAAATTCAATAAATTTGTTGATTGATGAACAATGCCATCACCTTACTGTGGTTGATTCCTTCTTGGCTACTATCAACATACTCTGGATCACAACTCCTCTATACAGCTCAGGTTTTCATGGGCAAGGCCATATACTACTCTTTTTTGGAGGGTAGGAAATGGGATAAAGTATGGCAAGTCATGTGATGGAGTGGAGAAAGCTTTTCATTTGGAGTCACAGAATCCTTGCTTTTCTATTTATTACCTGGATGACCCTTAGGAAAATAAACTTTGCCTCTTGAGGCCTCAGTGTACTCATATATAAATCAAGAATTGAACTAGATTATCTCTAGGTAACTTTTTTAAAGAATAAATGTTTATTGACATATTTTGTTTTGACATCACCTATCTCTCTCATTGTTTCTTATTCTCACTCAGAGAACTATTTCTTAAAATGAAGTTTGAAAAAAGAAATGGAAAAAAGTTCAGCAAGATTAAACATATTTTAAAAGTCTGACATGTTCAGTATTTCACATTCTTATTCCATCACTTCTATTAAAGGTTTATTGTTTAATAAACAGAAATAAGTTTTCTCTCCCTCTTAACTCCTCCAACCCATTTGCACATATACCCCACAAAGAGGAAAGATAAATTCTTCATAACAAATATTCATAGTCAAGCAAAACAATTCCCTTTGTTAGCTTTAGTAAAATGTGTGTGTGTGTGTGTGTGTGTGTGTGTGTGCGTGCGCATGTGTGCATGAGTGTGTGTGTCTCATTCTGTACCCTGAATCTTTTATATGTCAGGAGGTAGCTATCCACCATACTTTATCATCTGTGCTCTGGAACAGTGGGTGCACATTGTATTCTTACAGATTTTAAAGTTGTTTGTCTTTTTTTAATTAAAGCTTTTTATTTGCAAAACATATGCATGGGTAATTTTTCAACGTTGACCTTTGCAAAGTCTTCTGTTCCAAATTTTTCTCTCCTTCCTCTCACCCTCTTCCCTAGATGGCAGGAAGTCTAATACATGTTAACTATGTTAAAATACTTGACAAATCGAATATCTGTATACATATTTATACAGTTATCTTGCTGTACAAGAAAAACCAGATCTACAAGGAAAAAAAAACCTGAGAAGAAAAACAAAATGCAAGCAAACATCAACAGAGAACATGGAAATGCTTTGTTGTGGGTCCACACTCAGATCCCACAGGCCTCTCCCTGGGTGTATATGGCTTTCTTTATCACTGAACAACTGGAACTGGTTTGAAACATCTCATTGTTGAAGAGAGCCATGTCCATTAGAATTGATCATCATATAGTATTGTTGTTGTCGTGTATAATGATCTCCTGGTTCTGCTCATTTCACTCAGCATCAGTCCATGTAAGTCTCTCCAGGCGTCTCTGAAATCGTCCTGCTGGTCATTTCTTACAGAATAATAATATTCAATAACATCCATATACCATAATTTATTCAGCCATTCTCCAATTGATGGGCATCCTTTCGTTTCCAGTTCCTTGCCACTACAAAAAGAGCTGCACAAACATTCTTGCACATGTGGGTCCCTTTCCTTCTTTTAAGATCTCTTTGGGATATAGGCCCAATAGAAACACTGCTGGGTCAAATGGCATGCACAGTTTGATAACTTTTTGAGCATAGCTCCAAATTGCTCTCCAGAATGGTTGGATCCGTTCACAGTTCCACCAACAAGGTATGTGTCCCAGTTTTCCCACATCCCCTCCAACATTCGTCATTATCTTTTCCTGTCATCTTAGCCAATCTGATAGGTTTGTAGTGGTATCTCAGAGTTGTCTTAATTTGCATTTCTCTGATCAATAGTGATTTGGAGCACCTTTGCATATGACTAGAAATAGTTTCAATTTCTTCATCTGAAAATTGTTTATATCCTTTGACCATTTATCAATTGGAGAATGGGTTAAATTCTTATAAATATGAGTCAATTCCCTATATATTTTAGAAATGAGGCCTTTATCAGAACCCTTAGATGTAAAGATGATTTTCCAATTTATTGCTTCCCTCCTAATCTTGTCTGTATTAGTTTTGTTTGTACAAAAACTTTTTAACTTAATACAATCAAAATTATCTATCTGGTGTTCAGTTAAGAGTTCTAGTTCTTCTTTGGACACAAATTCCTTCCTTCTCCACAGATCTGAGAGGTAAACTATCCTATGTTTCTCTACTTTGCTTATAATATCACTCTTTATGTCTAAATCATGAACCCATTTAGATCTTCTCTTGGTATGTGGTGTTAGGTGTGGGTTAAGCCCTAATTTCTTCCATACTAGTTTCCAATTTTCCCAGTAGTTTTGGTCAAACAGTGAGTTCTTATCCCAAAAGCTGGGGTCTTTGGGTTTGTCAAACACTAGATTGCTGATCCTATTCTATTCCACTGATCGACTACTCCATTTCTTAGCCAGTACCAAATAGTTTTGATGACCTCTGTTTTATAATATAGTTTTAGATCTGGCACAGCTTGGCTACCTTCAGCAGCATTTTTTTCCCATTAATTCCCTTGAAATTCTTGACCTCTTGTTCTTCCAGATGAACTTTGCTACTATTTTTTCTAGATCTGTAAAATAATTTGGCAGTTTGATTGGTATGGCATTAAATAAGTAAATTAATTTGGGTAGTATTGTCATTTTGATTATATTCGCTTGACCTATCCATGAGCACTTGATATTTTTCCAATTGATTAGGTCTGACTTTATTTTTGTGGAAAGTGTTTTGTAGTTTAGTTGGTATGGTTCCTAACTTTTCCTTGGCAGATAGATTCTCAAATATTTTCTACTATCAACAGTTATTTTGAATGGAATTTCTTTTAGTATCTCTTGCTGCTGAACTTTGCTGGTAATATATAAAAATGCTGCTGATTTATGTGGATTTATTTTGTATCCTGCAACTTTGCTAAAGTTGTGAATTGTTTCTAGTAGTTTTTTTAATTGAGTCTCTAGGGTTCTCTAAGTATATCATGCCATCTGCAAAGAGTAATAATTTGGTTTCCTCATTACCTACTCTAATTCCTTTAATCTTTTTTTCTTCTCTTACTGCCAAAGCTAACATTTCTAATACAATACTGAATAGTAATGGTGACAGTGGGCAGCCAAAGTTGTTTGTCTTTACAATGTTGTAGTTATTATATAAATTGTTCTGCTCATTTCATTCTTCATCAGTTTAAATAAATCTTGAAATTTTTTTTCTTATTAAATAATATTGATAGAGTAGAAATTGTTTTTCTGGCTCTGCTTACATCACAATATATTAGTCTTCTTGAAATCATCTATTTCCTCATTTAGGTATTGCACAATATTCATATTCCTCAATGTGTTCTCTTCTCCATTTGATGGGCATCCTCTTAGTTTCCAGGTTTTTGTAAAAAGAGACAGTTAGAAATATTTTTCACTAAAAAAGGATAGTTGGAAATATTTTTGCATATAAAAGACTGTGGGGTCCCAATTGGTGAAAGGCATACTATTGGAGTGAAAACCATTTTATAAGGGGAGGGAGGTGAAAGTTATTTTCAGACACTGTGCCCAACAAATAGCCTTGAATGTGTGTCTAAGAATTTACTCAAAATGACCAGCACATGTCTTTGTAAGGTTTCCTTCTTTCCCTCCTTCCCCTTCCTATAGGATTTTTTACCCTTATCTACAGATGCTCTTAAAAGCATTTTTTTCTCTTTTCCACCTCTGAACCCTCCCATGATATCTTGGAGTTTACTGGCTAGATAACTTTCTTAAGGACCGTGCCTTAAACCAAAACCAATCTGATTCTCATAGATCCTAGGCCAAGCCCCATTTGGTCATTGTTTGGGTCCTAAAGACTCCTTATCACCTAAGGAGGTCAGTTGAATTCTTTGAACCACGATAAACATATCTGATTAGGACTACATTTCTCACAATGCTGAACCCCAGAGTGTGATTGATCACAGAAAATACCTAGGTTTTCATGTGCTAGTCTGCTGATATTGTAGCTGAGACTTGGAGTATGGAGACATCTGGGAAGGCATGAGTTTGTTGTTACTGTTTTTAAAAGTTTGGTATTAGGTTTTAAAGCAATGCAACGACACTCAAAGTTCATCTGAGATAGTAATGGCAGCATCTAGGAACTCAATAACCAGTCAACCAGCATTTATTTACAATAGCATCTACTATGTTCCAAGCATGGTGTTATTGTTGTTCAGTAATTTCCATCATGTGTGGCTCATTATAACTCTATTTTGGGGTTTTCTTGAAAAAGAAACAGGGAGGGGGCAGAGCCAAGATGGCAGAGTGAAAAGGTGACTCTCTGCGTCCTCCTCCGATCTTCTCTCAAATCAACAATAAAATAAGCCTCTGAACTGATCTTCAAGTCAACAAATCCAGAAATATTTGGACACTGCTTGCTGATATCTCTGAAGAACTTCACATCAGGTTTGTCTAACTCGGACAGAGGGATAAAGAGAGGACTCTGGTGTAGGCCGGAAGTGAGGGTGGGACTCAGGTCAGCTGATCGTGGCAGAAACTCCAAACTCCAAACTCCAAATTCCAAACACCTGGAGTTTATTTGAGACACTCGGGACACTCTGCCCTGATTGGGGGCAGGTGTTCTGGCAGACTTGCCTTGTTTAAGGAGTAATTCAGAATTACTCCTAGCCCCCCATCGGTCCAGCACCTTAAGTTAATTCACCTAAGTGCCCCAGGGCAAAGATTTCCAGCCGCCGTTTCAGCCGCTGTTTTTTTTCCCTACCTTAGAGAGATATCCATGCTGTCTAAAAAAATAATGAAGAAGCAAAAGAGAGCTCTCACCATAGACAGCTTTTATCAAGAGAAAGAAGTGATGACCCCCAGATCCTGAGGTTCCTTTAGACAAAACTCCAAAGGAAGTTATTAAGGACCATCACTAGTCCCCTTTTCAAAAGGCCTTTCTGGAAGATTGCTTAAAGAACCTAATAAAAGAGCTGGAGGATAAATGGGAAAATAAATTGAAATCAGTGCAAGAAGGATACAATATCTTTCAAGAAGGATATGATGCCCTGCAAAAGAGATATGAAAAAGACACCAATTTATTGAAAAATAAAATTAGTGAAGTGGAAAAGAGTGCAATGAACAAAAAAATTCAATTGGCCAGTTACAAAAGGAGCTTAAAAAGGTAACTGAAGAAAACAACACTTTAAAAATAAGAATTGAACAAATGCAAGTGAATGACTCAATAAGACTTCAAAAATCAGTCAAACAAAAACAAAAAAAAATGAAAAATTAGAAGAAAATATGAAATATCTCCTAGGAAAAACAACTGACTTGGAAAATAGATCTAGGAGAGACAATCTAAGGATTATTGGACTTCCTGAAAGCCATGATGAAAAAAAGAATCTAAACACTA
>JAJPUD010000520.1:178518-262589 GCA_023553655.1 Myrmecobius fasciatus
TTTTCAGATCATGATGCAATAAAAATCACATGCAATATAAGGCCAGGAGAAAATAAACCAAAAGTTAATTGGAAATTAAATAATCTAATCCTGAAGAATGAATGGGTGAAAGAGCAAATCATAGACACAATCAATAATTTCATCCAGGAGAATGACAATAAGGAGACAACATACCAAAATTTGTGGGATATGGCCAAAGCGGTTGCAAGGGGCAATTTTATATCTTTAGATGCTTACTTGCATAAAATAGAGAAAGAAAACATCAACCAATTGGGCTTATTATTAAAAAAAAAACTGGAAAAAGAACAAATTAAAAACCCTTAATTAAATACCAAATTGGAAATTCTAAAAGTAAAAGGAGAAATTAATAAAATTGAAAATAAGAAAACTATTGAATTAATAAATAAAACTAAGAGTTGGTTCTACAAAAAAACCAACAAAATAGATAAGCCTTTAGTTAATTTGATAAGAAAAAGGAAATAGGAAAATCAAATTGTTAGTCTCAAGAATGATAAGGGAGAACTTTCCTCCAATGAAGAGGAAATTAAAGCAATAATTAGGAGTTACTTTGCCCAACTTTATGCCAGTAAGTTTGATAATCTAAATGAAATGGAGGAATATCTACAAAAATATAGATTGCCCAGGTTAACAGAAGAGGATATAAATTATTTAAACAGCCCCATATTAGAAAAAGAAATAGAACAAGTTTTTAACCAACTCCCTAAGAAAAAATCTCCAGGGCCAGATGGATTTACATGTGAATTCTATCAAACATTCAAAGAACAACTAATTCCAATACTATACAAACTATTTGAGAAAATAGGGACAGAAGATATACTGCCAGAATCCTTCTATGAGACCAATATGGTGCTGATAGCTAAACCAGATAGGGTGAAAACAGAGAAAGAAAACTATAGACCAATTTCCCTAATGAATATTGATGGGAAAATTTTAAATAAGATATTAGCAATGAGATTACAGAAAGTCATCCCCAGGATAGTACACTATGACCAAGTAGGATTTATACCAGGGATGCAGGGCTGGTTCAATATTAGGAAAACTATCAGCATAATTTATTATATTAATAACCAAACTAACAAAACCATATGATTATCTCAATAGATGCTGAAAAAGCATTTGATAAAATCCAACACCCTTTCCTATTAAAAACACTAGAGAGTATAGGAATAAATGGGCTTTTCCTTAAAATGATCAGTAGCATCTATTTAAAACCATCAGCAAGCATCATATGTAATGGAGACAAACTAAAACCTTTCCCAATAAGATCAGGAGTGAAACAAGGCTGCCCACTGTGACCATTACTATTTAATATTGTATTAGAAATGTTAGCCTTAGCAATAAGAGAAGAAAAAGAGATAAAAGGAATCAGAGTAGGTAATGAAGAAACCAAATTATCACTCTTTGCAGATGACATGATGGTATACTTAGAGAACTCTAGAGACTCGACTGAAAAACTACTAGAAACAATTCACAACTTTAGCAAAGTGGCAGGATTCAAAATTAATCCACATAAATCATCAGCATTTTTATATATTACCAACAAATTCCAGCAGCAAGAGATACAAAAAGAAATTCCATTCCAAATAACAGATGATAGGATAAAATATTTGGGAATCTATCTGCCAAGGAAAAGTCAGAAACTACATAAACTAAACTACAAAACACTTTCCACACAAATAAAATCAGACCTAATCAATTGGAAAAATATTAAGTGCTCATGGGTAGGCAGAGCGAACATAATAAAAATGACAATACTACCCAAACTAATCTACTTATTTAGTGCCATACCAATCAAACTCCCAAGAAATTATTTTACAGATCTAGAAAAAATAGTAGCAAAGTTCATTTGGAAGAACAAAAGGTCAAGGATTTCAAGGGGATTAATGAAAAAAAAGGCAGATGAAGGTGGCCTTGCTGTACCAGATCTGAAACTATATTATAAAGCAGCGGTCATCAAAACCATTTGGTACTGGCTAAGAAATAGAGCAGTCGATCAGTGGCACAGGATTAGTTATCAGGACAATCTAGGCAATAACCTTAACAATTTAGTGTTTGATAAACCCAAAGACCCCAGCTTTTGGGATAAATACTCACTATTCGGCAAAAACTGCTGGGAAAATTGGAAACTAGTGTGGAAGAAATTAGGGCTTGACCCATACCTAACACCACATACCAAGATAAGATCTAAATGGGTTCATGATCTAGATATAAAGAGTGACTTTGTAAGCAAGTTAGAGGAACGTAATATAGTTTACTTCTCAGACCTGTGGAGATGGAATAAATTTATGTCCAAAGAAGATCTGGAACTCCTAATTGAACACCAGATGGATAATTTTGATTATATTAAGTTAAAAAGTTTCTGTACAAATAAAACTAATGCAGACAAGATTAAGAGAGAAGCATCAAATTGGGAAATCATCTTTACATTTAATTGTTCTGATAAAGGTCTCATTTCTAAAATATATAGAGAATTATCTCATATATATATATATAGAATTCAGGCCACTCTTCAATAGATAAGTGGTCAAGGGATATGAACAGACAATTTTCAGATGATGAAATTAAAACTATTTATAGTCATATGAAAAGTTGCTCCAAATCACTATTGATCAGAGAAATGCAAATTAAGACAACTCTGAGGTACCACTACACACCTGTCAGATTGGCTAAAATGACAGGAAAAGATAACAATGAATGTTGGAGGGGATGTGGGAAAACTGGGACACTAATACATTATTGGTGGAACTGTGAACATATCCAACCATTCTGGAGAGCAATTTGGAGCTATGCTCAAAAAGTTATTAAACTGTGCATACTTTTTGACCCAGCAGTGTTTCTACTGAGCCTATATCCCAAAGAGATCTTAGAGGAGGGAAAGGGCCCCACATGTGCAAGAATGTTTGTGGCAGCCCTTTTTGTAGTGGCTAGAAACTGGAAACTGAAGGGATGCCCATCAATTGGAGAGTGGCTGAATAAATTATGGTATATGAATGTCATGGAATATTATTGCTCTGTAAGAAATGACCAGCAGGACGATTTCAGAGAGGCCTGGAGAGACTTGCGTGAACTGATGCTGAGTGAAATGAGCAGAACCAGGAGATCATCATACACAGCAACAACAGTATTACATGATGATCAATTCTGATGGACATGGCTCTCTGCAACAAAGAATTGTCTCAAACCAGTTCCAATTGTTCACTGAAGAAAACCATATACACCCAGAGAGAGGGATATGAAATATGGACCACAACAAAACATTTTCATGCTCTCTATTGATATTTGCTTGCATTGTGCTGCCTTTCTCTGATTTTCTTTTTTTTCTTGTAGATAGGATTTTTCTTGCATAACTTGTCAAGTAATTCAACATTATTAACATGTCATGGATTTCCTGCCATTTAGGGGAGGGGAGGGGACTGGGGGTAAAATTTATAATGGAAAGCTTTGTAAAGATCAATGCTGGGGAACTACCCATACATATGTTATACAAATAAAAAGCTTTAATAAAAAAAAAGAAAGAGAAAAAGAAACAGGGGTACTTTACTGTTTCCTTCTCCAGTTCATTTTAGAGACAAGGAATAGAAAGCAAACAGAGTTAAGTGATTTGCCCAGTCACACATCTAGTAAGTATCTGAGGTCAGATTTGAACTCATGAAGATGAGTCTTCTTGATTCCAAGCCCACTAAGCCACCTAGCTTCCCAGGTACTGTGTTAAATGGCAATAGTTCTGGAATATCCCTGAAGCCAAATAAGGAGAAAAGATATCTTAGTTGCAGATAATCAGTTATCAGTCATGGAAGGAGACCATCAGTTATCTGAAGTGAAAGTGTTATAGTAGGTACTAAGAATACAGTTATGAAGAAGTGCAAATCCTGACCTCAGGAATTTTTAGCTTAAAGGATAGAGAAGGAAGGGACACACACCCACACATGCACACACACAGCACACACCAGTGATACAAATATGCACACGTAAGAGAAACACATATATCATACACATACATTTATACATGTGTGTTTTTATACAATATAGAATAAAATGATCAGAGCAAATAACAGCCAGGCAAAAATTCATAATAAATTTGAAGAGAGAAACCTCTCTTTTGCTCTAATAGATAATGAAATCCAACTGAAAAAGAAATTGATCTGGGTAAAGGCCTCATTTCTAAAATATATAGAGAATCAATTCAAATTTATGAGAATTCAAGCCACTCTCCAATCAATAAATAATTAAAGGATATGAGCAGACAATTTTCAGATGAAGAAATTGCAAGTATTTCTAGTCATATGAAAAGGTGCTCCAAATCACTATTGATCAGAGAAATGCAAATTAAGACAACTTTGAGATACCACTACACACCTGTCAGATTGGCTAAGATGACAGGAAAAGATAATTACGAATGTTGGAGGGGATGTGGGAAAACTGGGACACTGATACATTGTTGGTGGAACTGTGAACAGATCCAACTATTCTGGAGAGCAATTTGGAATTATCCTCAAAAAGTTATCAAACTGTGCATACCATTTGACCCAGCAGTGTTTCTATTGGGCCTATATCCCAAAGAGAGGGAAAAGAAACCACATATGCAAAAATGTTTGTGGCAGCCCTTTTTGTAGTGGCTAGAAACTGGAAACTGAATGGATGCCCATCAGTTGGAGAATGGCTGAATAAATTATAGTATATGAATGTCATGGGATATTATTGTTCTGTAAGAAATGACCAGCAGGATGATTTCAGGGAGGGCTGTAGAGATTTACATGAACTGATGCCCAGTGAAATGGGCAGAGCCAGGAGATCATTATATACAGCAGCAAGACTATACAATGATCAATTCTGATGGACATGGTTCTCTTCAATAAGGAGGTGATTCAAACCAGTTCCTATTATTCAGCAATGAAAAAAGTCATATACATTGAGAGAGAGAGGTCTGTGGCCCACAACATAGCATTTTAATGCTTTCTGTGGATGTTTGCTTGCATTTTGTTTACCTTCTTAGGTTTTTTCTCTTTCTAGATCCAATTTTTGTTGTTCTACAAGATAACTGCATAGATATGTATGTATATATTGCATTTATCATATATTTTAAAACATTTAACATGTGGCAAACTACCTGCCATCTAGGGAAGGATGTGGGGAGAAGGAGGGGAAAATTTGGAACAGAAAGTTTTGCAAAGGTCTATGTAGAAAATAAAATAAATAAAATAGCTTTAATAAATAAAAAGCTTTAATAAACAACAAAAAAAGAAATTGATCTGGGCCTACATATTGACTCAGAAAACCACAAATACTCATTATTTAACTTATTGTATTTTTATTTATTTTATTAAACATTCCCCAATTACATTTTAATCTGGTTCAAAGAACACTCAGGAAAGTAGTTCTCCAGAGTATTTGGGGACTCTCCACTGTTTGACATTGGAGATCCTGACTTGTTCAGCTTCCTTATTTTAGAAATGAAAAACCTTAATATCAGAGTAAAGTGATTTGCTCAAAGTCACTCAGTTCAAAAATAGTGAATCCAACAATCTGGTCTTCTCATTCTAAACCCAATGTTCTTCTGTTTACTTGAGGGTCTGAAAGCAAAGGCCGTGTGGAGAATGGTTTCTTGTGTTGCTACTGCTAAATAAAGTGTACTCACATTTTGTTTTATAAGCATTCTTTTAAATTTGTTTTTAGTTTTTAACATTTACTTTTATAAGATGTATATTCCCATTATTTTCTTCCTTTCTTCCCTCTTCTCTGAGACAGCAAGAAATTGGATATAGATTATATGTATACAATCATTTTAAACATATTTTCACACAAGTCATGTTGTAAAAGAAGATTCTGAATAAAAGGGAAAAACTATGAGGAAAAAAAGTGAAAATAGTATGCTTCAATCTACATTCAGACTACATAGTTTTTTCTCTGGATGTGGATGGTATTTTCCATCACAAGTCTTTTGGAATTGTCATGGATTGCTGTACTGCTGAGAAAAGCTAAATCTATCATAAATTAATCATTTTACAATGTTACTGTGACAGTATACAGTGTTCTTTTGGCTCTGTTCACTACACCCCATATCAGTTAATGTAATATACTTAAATTTTCAAAAAAGATTCATAGACCCTAACATTTAGATCTCAAAGAATATAGCCCTTACTGAAAGAATTTTAAGTTACCCTTTTTTTTTTTCTATAGAAATCAGGCCTTGACTGGAGGAAGAAACAGGAGAAATGACTTAAAGGATTTGAATGCTTTACAGTGACTAAGAAATCAGTTGAGAGTAGGTGATGCTTTGTTGTTCTGGGAGTTTTGATTCATTTGTAATTATAAAGTGCTTAAATGCAGAGAAATACAAAGTATGATGAAAGCAGCAAGATGAAAAATACAGCTTCTTATAGGAAAAAAAATCCATCTCTTCTAAAATATAAATTGTTGTATACCACTTGCTATAATACATGTTTCTGTATCAGTCCCTAGGCTTGATGCATTATGAATGCAACTAATTTCGATATAAAAACAGGGGCTCTGAAACAAAATCAACACTGAATATCCATGAGCGGCTGTTTTCTTGGGGCCTGAATGATTATGCAAATAAACCAAATCCTTCTTATTTTCAATGCTTTGAGCTAAAGGGAAGAGTTTAGGATAGAAATCTTAAGGTTGAAGAGAGGAACATTTTTCTGCCACTTGATATACTGCTAGGTTTTTCTCAAGTGTCATAGCTACAAGAATAGCCCAGAATAGCAAAGAATAATTATTTGTTCTTGTTTGATTCAACTTAATAACTGTTTATTAAGCTTATTCTGCACAAAGCATCAGAGGTAGACAGAGGGGTACATTTCCCAAACTACTCAAATAGTAAGATGAAAATATATTCATTAAAATATATGTATTTACTATTATTATTTTTTCTGTGCATTATAGTCCTAATTAAATGATTTATTTTTTTTCAATGCCAATCTTTGCCTGTGATGTAGTAAAATAGTAACTAAATTCCTAAACTGACTTTCAAGGTTTCCAGTTTTGAACTGTATTAGGACAAAATAAGTTAGATGGTACAAATTATACTTAGAAATCTTAATTCAGTCAATGGGGCTTGCAGGCCACAAAAATAAGATCTAAGAAAATCCGGTCCTTTGGAAAGTCATAATGTTGGTACTTAACAACAACAACAACAACCATAATAATAACAGATAACCTATAATCACTCTTTAAGGTATGAAAAGCACATTATACTTATTATGTAATTTGATTCTCAAAACAATCCTTTAATAGAGGTTTATTATTATATCCATTTTACATATGAAGGGATGGGGGTTGAGAGAAGTCAAATGATTTGCTTGGGACCATCCAGCTACTGAGTGTCTAAAGGAAGATTTGAACTTAGGTCTTCCTCTCAATTCAATGCTCCATCCAGCTCCCTCTATCAAACATTTGTTCTTACTATAAGGACTATATCATCATAGCATCTTAGTGTTAAAATGGGACTTTCATCTTCTCTCTCCTAAATGGGAAGTAGAAATCTCCTTTAAAGTATCTCTAATGAGTGATCCCATCCAACTTTGGCTTTGAAGAAAAAAATCATCACCTCCCAAGAGAGGCCATTCCAATCTAAGATGTTTTATGATGTCATGCTCCCTTGCCAGTAAATAGCTTTTCAAATCACTTGAGCTAAAGCTCTCAACTTTTATTTCACTTATTATGATCTATTTATACAACCTGGCCCCTCTCTCAGGACACAGGAATCCCCCAGGTTTCTTAGAAGAAAGATGTCATTTATCCCTTCATAGCTCAAACGCTACCTCATTGATTCCTGAGATAAATCTTGATGATATAATGATCAGGTTACCCAAACCTTCTGGCTACTCCAAATACATATGTCAAAAAGTTACACATAGATCTGACAGGAACAAAAGACTTCTTTCCAATGTTATTCTTCTGAGTTACCCTATTATAATACTAGCTCTTTACGGTCAGGTTATTTTTTGTTTGCTTATTTGCTCATTCTTTCAGCCTACTTCTTGACTTCAGACTATATGTTAGTCTTAAGCTCTGTTTACTTCTTGTGAAGTTGGGGATGGATATTTGACCCGAGCTTCCATATATTTACATTTTCTGTTACTTTTGCAACTCAGTCTGGGAGGCTGGAAGTTTTCAGTATTCTTATACTGGAGTCATATAAAAACATGTTTGTCCATCCACCATCCTCCTAGATTGAACTCTCCAAGTTCCTAACCCAAATTTAGGTCTGTTGCCTTGTTTGTGTTTCAGAGTTTCAGTAAACTGCTGTTGGACTTGGCCATTGTTAATATATTGGGAGGTTCTTCAATTTAAGAGCAACTAAATAGTTGGTTCTCTATTATTCTGGAACTCCTGCCCTGGTTATTCTACTACAAGTTTGAATGCCAGGCTAAAGGTTATTCTGTTCCTGGGATTGGAGCCACTTGACTATATTTCAAATTTGTTCCATATTCAGTACAAAGCTAAGACTCATAGTATTGTGCTGTTATTGAGGAGATCTATATTTTAGGCATTAGTTTCTTCCTCTATAAAATGAGAGGATTAGATGAAATTTTCTCTAAAGCCTCTTCCAACTCTTGCTACCCTAGGATTCTATTTAGTATTCACACTCAGGATAAAAACAAAAGAAGACTGTGATTAAAACCTTAAAGAAAAATGCAAATTGAACAAAAGTCCAACAAGAATTCCTAGAAAAGTGAAATAAAGAGTTAAAAATGGCAAAAATAAAAATAAGAACCAAATAAGAGCCACAGAAGAAAGATATAAAAAGAAAATTAATGGCTTGGTAACAGAAGTACCAAACCTTACTGAATAAAAAAAAAGATTCCTTAAAAATTAGACTTGGCCAGATGAAAGCTAATGACTATGAAACATCAAGAAATAATGAAGTAAATCAAAAGTCTTATAAAAGGAAGAAAATGTCAAATATTTCATAGAAAAACAACTACTCTGGAAAATATATCAAGAGATAACTTAATATTAATTTTGCCACCTGAAAGCCATGAACATCAACAACAAAAAAAGAATTTAGACATATTTCAAGAAATCATTAAAAAAACCTTCTCAGATATCATAGAACAAAATAAAAGCTGAAATAATCCACTAGTCACCTCCAAAAAGAAATCTAAAAATGCAAACTCCCAGGAATACCTTAGACAAAATCCCAAGCTCTCAGGTCAAGCTAAAAAACACTATATTCAGCCAAAAGAAAAAGAATTCAAGTACTAAGGAGTATACTCAGGATCACACAAAATAACAGCCACCATTATCAAGGAGCAGAAAGCTTAGAATATTATATTCTCTAAAGCTAAAGATCTAGATTTACAATAAAAAATAACTGACATAGTAAAACTAAGCATAATCCTACTGAGGGAAAATGCATCTTTAATGGAATAGAGGACTTCTAACCATATCTTATAAAAAGACCACAGTTAAGTAGGAAATCTAACATTCATAGAATTCAAAGAAGCATAAAAAAGGTAAACATGAGTGAGAAATCATAAGGAACTAAACAATCAAATTGTTTACATTCTTATATGTGAAGCTGATATACGTACCCTGTCAGAACTTTATCATTGCCCAGAGTGTTCAGAGTCCTGGGTGTCATTCAATTATGTTTCAGTAATCTCAAAAAAAGAATGGAAGGAATAGAGAACAAGAATTTTCTGGAAGAGGAGGAAATGAAAAAAAAAAGAATAAGGAAAATTAGTTCACATCTATGGGATATATAAAAAAGAGTTCATGTGATGGAGGATATGGCAGGTAGCAAACAACCTTTGAACTTTACTCTGAACTGGTTAAAGGAAGGAAGAAAACATACACAGCTGAGTGCAGAAATTCATTTTATCTAACAGGGAAGTAGGAAGTGAAAAGGTTAAGGGAAAGGGAGTGGGAAGACAGAGACTTGATTAAGGGAGGCAGATGTTGGAAGTAAAATAGAGTCTTAAGGAAGGGACAGGAGAAATAAAAGAAGGAAAAGCATAAGAAAATAGGATGGAGGAAAATGAATAATTATCAATCATTTCTATGAATATGAGTGAGATAGACATCCACAAAATAACAAAGGATAGCAGAACAATTAGAAAGCAGAATTCAATATGTTGATTACAAGAAACATACTTGAAACAGAAAAAAAAAAAAAGAATTGAAACAAAGAACTGGAGCAGAATCCATCATGCTTTACCTGAAATAAAAAAGCATAGATGTCAGTCATGATATCAAACAGAGCAAAAGTAAAAACAGACCTAATTAAAAGAGTTAATCAAGAAAATTGCATTTTGCTTAAAAGTTATCACAAACAATGAATTAGCATCAATATGAACATATATATATCCCAAAAGGCATAGCATGTAATTTTTTTTTTTTTTTTTTGCTGAGGCAATTGGGGTTAAGTGACTTGCCCAGAGTCACACAGCTAGGAAATGTTAAGTGTCTGAGACCATATTTGAACTCAGATCCTCCTGACTTTGGGACTGGTATTCTATCCACTGTGCCATCTAGTTGTCTCAGCATCTAAATTCTTAAAAGAAAACTTAAATGAGTTACAGGAGGAAATAGAAAGTAAAATTATAATATCAAGAGATCTCAATTTAACCTTCTCAGAGATAATTAAATATAACTGCAAAGTAAACAAGTAAACAAGAAATAAAGGAGGTGAATAGAATTTTGGAAAAGTTAGGCATGATAGACTTGTGGAGAATACTGAATTGAAATAGAAAGGAGTATACTTATTTGTCATTTATATAGCACCTTTACAAATATTAACCACATATTGGGTAGAAAAGCTCCACAAATAAATACAAAAAAGCAAAGTATTAGTTGAAACTTCTTCTGGCCTTAATAGAATAAAAATTTTATCCAATATAATACAGCATAAAAATAAAAAAACTAGTAAATTAACAAATTAACACTCCCCTCCAATTAAATACCAAACTAGAAATCCTGAAAACCAAAGGAGAAATTACAAAATTGAAGGTTAAAAAAAGAAAGACATTAAACTAATAAATAAAACTAGGATCTGTTGGAAAGCTTTGGGGGGGGGACACACAATAAAATAGATAACCTATGAAAGAATAAAAGCAATTATTAAGAGTTTTTACAGTTTGTGACAAAATTGACAATATAAATAAAATGGGTGAATATTTACAAAAATCTAAATTGTCTAGATTAACAGAACAGGAAATACAATATTTAAATAATCCTAGCTTTAAGAGAAAAAATTGAACAATATAAAATTAAATATAATATAAAATACAAAATAAATTCCAAAGAAAAAAGCCCATGATCAGATGAATTTACAACAAAATTTTATCAATTATTTGATGAAAATTTAATTTTGATACTACCTAAATTATTTTTAAAATGAGTAAAGATCTTAATTTTATGCCCAAAGGACTATCAAGTTGTGCATACCCTTCGATCCAGCAGTGTCTCTACTGGGTCTGTATCACAAAGAGATTATTTAAAAAAAAAAAAAAGGAAAAGGACTCACAAGAGCAAAAATGTTTGTAGCAGCCCTTTTTGTAGTGTCAAGGAACTGGAAACTGAGTGGATGCCCATCAGTTAAGGAATGGCTTAATAAATTATGATATATTAATGTAATAGAATATTATTGTTCTATAAAAAAGATTCATCAGGATGATTTCAGAAAGGCTTAGGGGGACTTACATGAACTGATGCTAAGTTAAGTGAGTAGAATCAAGAAAACATTGTACATAGCAACAAAAAGATTATATGATGATCAGCTCTGATGGACTTGTCTTTTTTCAACAATGAAGTATTTCAGGTCAATTCCAATAGACTTGTGATGGAGAGTGCCACCTGCATCCAGAAAGAGGACTATGGGCACTGAATGTGGATTACAACATAGTATTTTCACTTTTTTTGTTATTTACCTGCTTTTTTTCTTTCTCATTTTTCCCCTTTTTCATCTGATATTTCTTGCGTAACATGATAAATGTGAAAATATGTTTATTTATTTATTTTTTTATTAAAGCTTTTTATTTGCAAAACATATGTATGGGTAATTTTTCAACATTGACCCTTACAAAAGCTTTCTGTTACAAATTCCCCCCCCCAGCTCCCATCCCTCCCCTAGATGACAGGAAGTCTACTACATGTTAATTATGTTAAAAATACTTGACAAATTGAATATGTGTATACATATTTCCACACTTATCTTGCTGTGCAAGAAAAGTCGGGTCTACAAGAAAAAAAAAATCTGACAAAGGAAACAGTGCAAGCAAACATCAATAGAGAACATGAAAATGTTATGTTGTGGTCCACATTTCCTATCCCTCTCTCTGGGTGTATATAGCTTTCTTCACTGAACAATTGGAACTGGTTTGAAACATTTCGTTGGTGAAGAGAGCCATGTCCATCAGAATTGATCATCATATAGTCTTGTTGTTGCTGTGTATAATGATCTCCTGATTATGCTCATTTCACACAGCATCAGGTGAAAATATGTTTAGAAGAATATGTGCATGTTTAACCTATATTACTTGCTGTGTAGGGTAAGGAATGGGGGGAAGGGAGAGAAAAAATTGAAACAGGAGGTTTTGCAAGGGTGAATGTTGAAAACCATCTTTGCATGCATTTTGAAAATAAAAAGTTATTATTAAAAAAAAAGGATCTTACCAAATTCCTTCTATGGCACAAGCCTTGCTATCTAAACCAAAGAAAGTCAAAACAAAAAGAAAATTAGACTAATTTCTCTAATTAATATTATTTCAAAGATTTAAATAAAATACATATTTATCAGGAATGCAAGGTTGGTTCAATATTAGGAAAACTAGAAGCATAATTGACCAAATTAATGATAAAAACTACAAAAATCATGTTATTATTTCTACTGATGCAGAAAAAGCTTTTGAAAAAATTCCAGTATTCATTTCTATTTTTTAAAAAACAGCACTAGAAAGCATTGGAATAAATGGAGCTTTCCTTAAAATGATGAGTAGTGTTTATCTAAAACTAAGAGCCAACATTATCTGTAATTGGGATAAAGCTAAAAAGCCTTTCCAATAAGATTAGGAGTGATCTAAAGATTACCATTCTAAACTGTACTCGAAATGTTAGCTATAGCAAAAAGAAAAGAACTACTATTCGACAAAAACTACAGTCTGGCAGAAATTAGCTGTAGACCAACATTCCATACTATATATCAAGATGACTTCCTAATGGCTACATGATTTAAATATAAAAGATGATATAAGCAAATTAGTTCAATGTGGAAGAAACTACCTACAAGATCTATAAATAAGGGGAAACTTAATGAACAAATAAAAGAGAACTTCATAGAAAGTTAAAAAAAAATTTGATTATATAAAATAAAAAAGATTTTGCACAAACAAAACCAATGCAGCTAAAATTAGGAGAGAAGCAGAAAATTGGGGGGGGGGGAATTTTTCATTTTTAAGATACATAGAAAATGAAGTCAAATTTATGACTTTGAAAAGTGATCAAAAGACATAGACAGTTTTCAGAGGAAGAATTCCAAGCTTTAAAATCCATATAAAGATGCTCTAAATAACCATTAGAGAAATGTACATTAAAGCATCTCTGAGGTATGACTTCATAACTATCAAACTAGCTAAGTTGATCCCTCTCTATCCCCCTCAAAAAAAAAGGAAATTACAAATGCTGGAAGGGATGTGGAAAATCAGGCTTTTTATACTATTAATGGAACTATAACCCAGTTTAACTATTTGGAAAAGCAATTTGGAATTATGCTTGCAAAGCTATTAAACTTGCATACTTTTTAACTCAGCAATACCTCTACTATGTCTATACCCCAAAGAAATTGAAGAAAAGGGGAAAAGATACAATTGTGAGGAATGGTGAGAGGCCAAGGTTCTGTTTTCACAGATCTTGTAATTCAGCTATAAAAATAAGGAATTGGGGGTAGGGTGAGGGAGGGGGGAAGGAGTCATACAAATGGTCTATACTATCTTGGCCAGCAGTGATGCTTGTAGTCACACACATAAAAAAAAACCCCAAAAAAACACCTTTTTATTCCAAAAATGATGGATTAGTCTCTGAATCTAGCAATCAGAGAAAATATAAGATGGCTTTATATACTGAAGGTCTGAGGCTTATTTAATAAACTAATAGTCTACAAGGTTGTAAACTGAAAAAAAAGATCATGATTTAGGGAAGAAGACAAATAAGAGATTTTACAAAAAGACAAATAAAAAATTAAGATAGGGGTTCTGCAGAGGGCAAATAAGGAGTAACAGATAAGAGGTTTTTATTGCTCCATATTCATCAACTAACTAGACAAGAAGTTTGAAATGGACCCTGGGCCCATCAGTAATTCAGTGACCACAAGATATTCAAACCCTGTAGGTTCAAACTTTGGTCACAGTGCTCTTACTACACTGCACATGCTTAATGAGCTTTATTAATACTAACTTCTCCTCCTCAGGAGCAGGCTTCATTAACATTACATGTTTTACTTATCTTGAGTCTATTCATTCACTGTGTTCTTTTGGGAGTTCAGAATAGCATTTCTAACACATGTGTACAGAAATATTTATTAGCAACATTTTTTGTGGTAGGAAAAAATTGGAAACTGAGGGTATATCCATCAATTGGGCAATGACTAAACAAGTTGTTGTATATGAATGAGATGGAATACTATGGTGCTGTAAAAAATGATAAAGGGGACAGTTTCAGAAAAAAAAAACAGGGAAGATCTTTATGAACTAATGCAGAATGAAGAGGGAAGAACCAGGGGAACAATTTATACAGTAATAACAATATTGTAAGGACAAGCAATTCTGCAAAATTTAGTGACTCTGATCAACTTTATGAATTACTACAATTACAAAGGACTCATGACAAAACATTCATTTACCTCCAAACAGAGCAGTAATGGATTCAGAGTACAAATCAAGGCATATAGTCTTTTTCCTCCTTTTCTTTTCTTTTCTTTTTCTTTTTTTAAATGAGACTAATGCAGTAAATTGTTTTGAATTACTATATATATTTATAATGAGTTTTGTTTTCTTGCCTCCTCAGTGGGTGGACAAGGGGAGAATTTGGGATTAAAATTAAAATAAAATTGAATTTGAAAAGATAAAAACATATATGTGTGTGGTCTTGATAAAACAAGAGGATGATAGATGCTAATTGAAAAGAAATTTCCCTTGTGGAAGGAAATAATTGGTAAAGGAAATCTGAACTGCAGAATTGATGATGTGGAAATCTGAATGTCTGAAGGTAAGGAAACTCCAGGGAAAATCTGGACTTCTAAGCATTTTGAAATGGGAGGGAAATCATCTGCAATAAGAGCAGACTGACAGAAGCAGAAAGATCAAAAATTTTTTTTCTTCCAAAATCAGAGTAGACTCCAAAGTCAAAAACAAATGGAAAATGATACTTCTGAATTCTAGGGACTCAGTAGAGAATTATGAAAAAATCAGTCCTAAAAGATTGCTGCATAAAGATATAACATTTAATTTCACATTATAGAAGGAGGATCATGAGGGACTACTTCATCAGTTGTAAAATACCAATAACAAATTACTGTAAATGGACCATATTTGCCCACACAAGTAACCAACTATAATCAGATATAAGACATTGGGGTTGTGTAAAATAGAACATAGAAATGCATTGCACCTTTTGATTATAATACTATTCTTAATGAACTTGAAGAAAAGTAATCTTCTATAATAATTTCTCATTCTAAATAATTAAATGACTAGCAGATGGTTGAGTAGAATTGTGTTGGGGAGAACACATGATTTGGGCAAGTAGATATAAAGAAAGTAAGTTCAGAAATAAGAATAAGCAGCATAAAGGACCCAGATCATTAAAGAAGTTATGTTGTGGTCAGAGAGAACCAAAAAAACAAGGAGAAAAGTCTCTGAGATAGGAATGTATCGTGCGTGTGATGTGAATGATCTGGCAGAGATAACTGGAAAGAAGCCAAACCATGTGAAACACCAGAAAAGATTTGAGAAGAGAAAGCCTGAGCAGTTCCCTGCTAGTAGTTGTGACTACTAAAATTCTTAGATAGGTAGGCGGTAAGAGATGGAGACAGAGAGAGACAAAGAGATAGAGATAGAGACAGAAAAAAACAGAGATACAGAGACAGAAACAGAAAGGCAGAGACAGGAAAAGGGAAAAAGACATGGAAAGAGAAAGAGAGACAGAGAGAGACAGAAAGACAGAGAGAGACAGAGAGACAGAGACAGAGACAGAGAGATTCAGAGAGAGACAGAGACAGAGAGACAGAGAAGAATTAATGAATGTGTATTAAGTTTGAAATCACTTTCATGCATACCATAAGAAATGGAAATAAAGGAGAGATGGATTTATCTCGGTATAATAGCTAGGTTGGCTCAGTGTTTGCAGTCATATTTGCAGGATTATGAGCAACAAGATGTCATCACCATATTCTCTTAGGACTCAAGGGAAAGAGGAGGAAGACAACTCCTAATAATGCCTTTACACTATGCCAGAGTTTCTATAATATGCTTTCTATTGAATGCCACACAGAACCATAAGTATGGTGGGGGGACTAGGACTTTGTCTCAGGATGTGACATATAAAGGAAATATTATTATTCCCCATGGAAGACAAAAGTCCCCAAACCTTAGAGTTTTTTGCCAGTTCAAGCTACCTATGCAGTACTACTGTCTCTACTCTTTTGCCCAATCATGGCTCACCAAATGAAGGTCCAATTATCATTGTGTTCTTCTCCTAGGACCCAACTTTCTCCTCTTCCTCAGACTTCTTTTCCCCTACATCTTTCCAGGGGATAGAAAGTCGTAGACTCTTGGTTATGCATAGGGGCAAGGGTTGGATTTTCTGCATTTGGGCCATCTCCTCTCCTTACACAGCTGGAGCTGGAGCAAACTGTCCTTTGTATCCTTCCTAGCCCTTGGTCACATATTGAAGCTCTGCCTCTCTCATCCATTAGATTATAAATTCTGTGAGAGCACAGACTGTCTTTTGCTTCTTTTTGTAATCCCAGAATTTGACGCAGTACTTGGTATATAGTAGGTACTTAATAAATGTATATTGATTGGTTTGTTGCTTAGTTTCATGACCTTGAAAATGACTTAGAGATAGTCAATTATACAGTATATCATTATGTAAAGTCACTAGTGTTTAAGCCATTCTTTATTGACAGACTTGTCTGGAATGGAATTGATTTTGACTTTGCAAACTTCTGGCATATAATCCCTACAGGAAGAGCTGGATTTTGGAGATGAAACCAAATCAATTCAAAGGGATAAGCATAAGAAAGGCTTTTTAGGCCTATGGACAACCAGCTCTGTAGTTTGGTCTTTTGATGACCTCTGTTAACACCAGAAAGGATTTCTGGATCCAAAATCCTGGTCAAATCAATTAATTTATACACAGAAGTAAATTTCAATATTCTTCCCTCCAAATTAAGCTTATTTTGCTTTTTTTATGGAACAGGCTTGATTCTTTATAACTCTTTAATCAAATTCTCCTTCAGCATCAGGAAAGTTTGCTTTGATAAGCCGAGAATTTTCTATCAGGACTCCTAGAATTGCATGGTGTTTGAACTGAAAAGGACCACAGACTTGATGTACAATTCAAGCCTATTCATTTAGAGAGAGATGAGTAAATGGAGGCTCAGAAAGTATATTGGATATAGTATCAAAGAACTTGAGTTAGTATCTTTTTTTGAGGTAATTGGAATTAAGTGATTTGCCCAGGGTTTCACAGCTAGGAAGTATTAAGTGTCTGAGGCCGAATTTAAACTCAGGTCCTCCTGATTTCAGGGCCAGCACTCTATCCACTGCACCATCTAGCTGCCCCTTGAATTAGTATCTTAACCTTTTTTTGCTATCAATATAAACTTAGACAAGTTTTTTTTTTAATTTCTGAGCCCCAGTTTCCTTTTCTATAAAACAAAGACATTGAATGAGGTGATATACATGATCTTTCAGCTTTAAGTCCTTGAAGAAGGCGGAATGTTTGAAATTTCCCAAAAGTGCAGTCAAAAAATTGCAGATGAATGCAAGAAATTGATAGTCTGGGCTCTCTCCTTAAATGGATGTTTTCCAGTTTGGGGCCCCAGCCTCCAAATCATATGATGAGGTGTGAGTAACAAAGCTGGCTGGATCTTATGGGATGATCAAATTCCTGGAGCATGCTGAAGAAGACCAAAAGTGGGGAGTCAGGTAGGAAAGGAAGAGAAATTAATGAAATGACTGTTGAGCTTTACCCAAATGTCCTGCACCCTGTTCTCTTCCCCAACAGTAGCCTCATCCATCTCCAGCTCTTCAATTTCTTTTCTTGAATATTATCTCTTTAATATATTAATGACTGGGGAGAATCATGGGTTTTTTTGATGAGGTACCCATTAGATGGCTTCTGGTTTTCTAAATGAATCTAAAAATCAAAAATCATAAAATAACTAGGATCCTAGGGACTATTGTATCCAACTCCCTACTTTCGTACATAAAAAAACTGAGACTGAAAAAAATAATGTTACTTACCTTAGGTCACACAGTGGCAGAGCTCAAACCTGAAACCAGGTCAGCTGACCCCAAGTGCAATACTCTTTCTAGTGGAGTGATATGTTTAGTTTTGGATGCCACACTTTAAAAGCACTGAGCCCCAAATCGAGAAGACTCAGATGTCTGTGATGTTTATGCCATACAATTTATCAGCTGTATGCCTCAGCTTGCACATCTGTAAAATGGGGATTAAAAAATAGTACTAGCTCCCAGGATTGTTCTGAAAACCAAATGAGTTATTTGTCTAGCAAATTAGTGTATGGCACTTAGTTAGGGGTGTGTAAAAGCTAGTTAATAGTAGTGGAAGTAGTAGCAGCAGCAGTAGAAATAGCAGCAGCAGCAGCAGCAGCAAGAGTAGCAGTAGCAGCAGCATCAATAGCAGCAGCAGCAAGAGTAACAGTAGTAGCAGCAGCAGCAGCAGCAAGAGTAGCAATAGCAGCAGCAGCAGCAGCAGCAAGAGTAGCAGTAGCAGTAGCAGCAGCAGCAGCAAGAGTAGCAGTAGCAGTAGCATCAGTAGCAGCAGCAGCAAGAGTAGCAATAGCAGCAGCAGCAGCAGTAGAAGTAGCAACAGCAGCAACAAGAATACTAGTAGCAGCAGCAGCAGTAGAAACAGAAGTAGCAATAACAGTAGAAATAGTAGCAGCAGCAGCAGCAAAAGTAGTAGGAACAGCAAGAGTAGCAGCAGCAGCAAGAGTAATAGTAGCAACAGCACCAGCAGCAACAGCAGCACTAGAAATAACAGGAGCAATAATAACAGTAGAAGCAGCAGCAGCAAACATAGCAGTAGTAACAGTAAAAGTAGCAGTAACAGCAGCAAAAGTAGCAGCAGCTGCAGCAAGAGTAGCAGCAGCAAGAGTAACAGTAGCAGCAGTACTACAAATAGCAGTAGCAATAACTGTAGAAGTAGTAGTAGCAGCCGCCAGTATAGCAGCAGCAACAGTAGCAGCAGCAGTAGAAGTAGCAGCAGTGGCAGCGTAGTAAGCAGCAGCAATAGAAGTAGCAGGAGCAGAAGCAACAGCAGTAGCAGTAGTTAGGAGTACTAAGAGTACTATTACTAGTAGTAGTAATAATAGTAGTAGTAGTAGAAGTAGTAGTAGTACTACTAGTTGCTGTTGTTAAGAAAGACCCTAACAACAAGAACAAGTCAAGGGGAAGGGACAGAAGAGGTAGAGTCAAGCTGATGAAGATAAAAATGCTGGGGAGGGAGAAGAGTAGAATTTATTACTAAGGCAGTAAAAGAGGCTAAGAGATATGGAGAGTAAAGCATTGGGAAGCATGCTAGAGAAAAAGTCATGTTAGCCATAATGAATTAAGGAGGACGAAAAGACAAAAAAAAATTGAATGAAACAATCCCTACTTTCAAGTAACTTGAGCATAGTCTACCAGACCAGTTCAAATGCTACTTCCATGAAATTTCCTTTGACTTTAATTCAACAGATAATTATGAAGGAGGCTAGGGGGTACTATATAGTGTATAGCGTGGTGAGTCAGAAAGACTCATCTTCATGAATTCAAATCCAGTCACATACTGGATCTATGAGACTCTGGGTAAGTCACTTTACCCCATTTGCCTCAGTTTGCTCATCTGTCAAGTGAGCTGGAGAAGACAAACCAGTCCAGTATCTTTTCCAAGAAAACTCCAAATGAGGTCGTGAAGCGTCTGAAACAATTAAACAAGAACAATTATTAGGAAAATGCTTCATTTGGTTTCTTGCCTTCCTGAAGCAAATACAACTTCCTGAAGTTCCCTAATTCTTAATATTCCTGTACAATTAGTTACTTTTCCATGTGAAAATGACTTATTTCAACTAAACTATAAACTGCCCAAATAATAACCTTCAGCATTTATATGACACTTTAAGGTTTGCAAATGCTTTATAATATTATCTTATCATTCCTTATAACAACACTGCAAAATAATTGCTATCATTACCCCCATTTTACAGATTAGGAGAACTGAGGCAGACAAAAGGTAAGTGACTTGCTGAAGTTACACAGCTAATAAGTCTCTAAAGCAGGATTAGAACACAGGGTTTTCTATGCTTCAATGCCCAATATGCTATCCATTGCACCACCTAGTTGTCTAAAGTATGCCCTATATTTTGTCCTTTTTGTATTTATCAAAAGTACCCAATACAATACCATGGCCTTTGTAAGGGCTCACTAGATACAGACCAAGAAATTGTAGACTTCCAGTTAAAAAAAACTGTCTTTTCCAGCTTGCTTCCTCCAAGATGGCATCAAAAGATAATCTACTCACAAGCTGTTTTCCCAGAATTATTGACTTTGTATTTCAGAATTTTATTACTTTTGCTCATTTACATGGCATTCACTAATGATATAATATTTGTTCTGAATTTTGTTTTGTTTTCTGCAAACCAAAAAGCTAGGGGAATTTTTGAAAGCTAAGCACCCGATTTTAAAAGTTTACAAAGTAAATGAGACAATGAAGGGCCTTGAAGGGGCTTAGATTCAGTGTTGGTGTTGGGAACATGCTGTGTTTATTTCTCTGAGTCAAGAGCTTGAGCTTATGAAGCAACTCAGTGTTTCCTTCAACAAGCCCTTGAAATGAAGCCCTGCCCCCCCCCCACACCACACACAGAGTCTTTTTCCAAGCAAAGGTACCCTGGCATTTCATTAACTGCAATCTCATTCACTTTGTCCTAATAATGTGACTATGGTAATCCATGGAGGTTCTTTTTCTCAAAAAAACAAAAACAAAAACAAACAAACCCTCAACGAGCAAGCCACCTAATTGGAAATGGTAGTTGTGGAATCAAACTACCTGAGAATTAAGGAATAGAAATACAAGCTGCTAGGGATAGTTATGAGCATTACAAGGACAACCAAGTCTCATTTCTTGAACAAGTCAATCATAAAGGCACCAAACCTTAAAGTTGGAAGGGTCTTTGGACCTCTCTCAACCAATCTCCCTCAGTCTCTCCTTCCTTCTTGACTTTTATTCCCAAAATCCATTCTAGAATTTCCTACATCTATGCTGTCTTTGCTCTTCCATTTCTAGTACTAGAAAGCTTACTTCTTCTGAAGTAACTCCTCCTCCTGAGGGAACCCATTTCATCAACTTTTCTTGTTGTTAAGTCATTTCAGTCATGTCTCTCACTTGGAGTTTTCTTGGCCAAGATACTGAAGTGGTTTGACATTTCCTTCTCCAGTTTATTTCACAGATAACTGTATAAATATGTATACATATATTGGATTTATCATATATTTTAACATATTTAACATGTATTGAACTACCTACCACCTAAGGGAAGGGGTGGGGAGAAGGAGGGAAAAATTTGGAACACAAAGTTTTGTTCATACAAATGTTTTGTAAATAAAAAGCTTTAATTAAAAAAAATGTTAGTTGTTGTTGGTGGTGGTGGTGGTGTTATGTGGTAAAACAATATATGATGGTTAGCAATTATTACTATTTATTACTGAAATAACGAAAAGCTTCAGTGACAAGCTGAAAAATGAGAAGAGTACTTCAATCCAGATCCAAAAGCATTTATTAGGCACTTATTTATAGATGATATAAAGAGGGAGAAGAATAAAAAAGGAGTCCCTACCCCAAAGAAGTTTATATTCCTCTAGGGAGTGAATCAGCTCTAACAGCATATAATGGGCAATAATGGATCATAAATTCACAGATTAGTAGCTGATAGAAACCTTTCAAATGGTCCAGTCTGAGCATTCCTCTTGCAGTTGAAGAAATAGAAACACAGAGAAATTAAATGGCTTGCCCATTTTCACCTTAAAAGTATAGAACAACAATGAATTGATCTTACATCCTCTAACACCAAATTCTGTGTTCTTTTCCTTGATCCCATTAAGTATCAAGTTTCTTCCAGAATTAAGTGATATTATCCTCCTTATTTAGTATGATACATCAGACTTTTTCTCATTTTCCAGGCAGTGGAAATAACACTTGATTTTGAGTAAGGATTACTGGGTTCAAAATGGCATACCATGTACAGACTCTGATGACCAATGCGTGACAATAGGAAACCTTCCTTCCCTTACTTTTGAGCTAAGCTCAGTGGTATCTCTGTGTTAAATTTGATTTTCTTGTACATAACTCTGATTTTTAATTCAAATGGGTTGAATCGAAACAGTGCAATACAATGAAAAGGGTAATGGATCTTGGAATCACACAATTGGGTTAGAGTCCTGGCACCAACCATTATTAACAATATGGGCTTAGACAAATCATGTAGCCTTTCTTACCCTTAGTTTTCTCATCTGGAAAATGGAAATAATAATGCCTATTCTGCCTAATTTGTAGAGTTGTTATTTTGTAAACCAAAAAGTCCTATAAAAATGCAAATCATTGTCATTTGACTTCTATATTGATCTTCAAAAAATGGTTAGACCAACTTCTATGAAATACTATTCCCACTCCAAAGAAAAAATAATCACACCAAATTTGATCAGTAACCTCAACACAGGTCCCAGGAGAAGCATATTCTAGTAACATTTACTGATGATACTTATTGGAAAACTATAAGGCAAAAACCATTAAAAGAGATTTCAGGTAAAGTACTTCTGAAATGGCCCCAGCAATCCTAGCTTCCCATGATTTCATGCAACCATCTTGAACCTGGATCTTGCCAGACAGATGGCTAACCTCATTGTTTGTTTGGTTTTTCTGTTTGATTTTCAAGAACCTTAAAACAAGGTGGACAAACAGCTACTGTCCTAATTCAAACACTGGTATTGACTTGGAAGATTGTCTTCAATCCCAAGTGGAGTAGATGCATTAATACTCAGATATGCATCTATTGACTAAGCCGACTACAAGAATAGACCACAAAAGCCCTGCTAGCTGATAAGTGTGTTTCCCATCCATCAGGCACAGATGGTTTCCTATTTCTGCTTTGACTCCAGTAGGCAAGCCCTGGATCAAGTCCCATCCTCAAATTCAGAGTAATTGTTTCTAATTTCTTTTTTTTTCTCTTTAGTCCTCTAACAATTCAGAAAGTCTGATGAATATGGGAGAAATATGGTTCAATTGTGCCTTGCCTTTGACACAGGAGTTGTCCTGCAGGGCTTCTAACAAATCAAATATAGAAGAAGAAGAAAAGGTCCCATATGTACCAAAATATTCATAGCAGTACTTTTTATGGTGGAAAAGAACTAGAAACACTGAGAGAATCCTTTGATTAGAGAGCACTGAAATAGTTGGGGTATATGTATGTAATAGAATTTTGTTAGGTAAGAAATGGTGACTTTGGAGTATTTAAAGAAATGTGGAAGGACATACCAAGGGAAGAAAGCTCAACTAGGAAAATTATTTAAACCATGATAATAAAAAAAGACACAAAAGAACACACAGGGACACACACATAAAAAAACCTGGATAATCGTGAAGGTCAGTTTTGGTCCTAGAGAACAGAACACAGATTAGGTTTTCCACTTCTTCACAGAGAGGTTGGGGACTATGGAGCAGAATATTGCATAAACTATCAGTTATGGGTTGACTTTTTGTTTACTTTGCCACTAAGGAAGACTTGGGGGAAAGCATATGGAAAAGATTATGACACTGAAACAAAAAAAAATCAATAAAAATTTTTAGCAGTATTAGTTCTCAACCTATATTATGAAACAGTAATTGTCAAAACTAATCAAAACTGATTTAAAAAAGAAAAGGCTAGTCAACAAAACAGATTAGGCACATAATACCCAGAAGCAACTAAATATAACAATGTAGGGTCTGATAAAAATAAGAATTTCAGTTACTATGGGAAAGAATTGCTATGTGACCAAAAAAAAAGGCTGGGAAAAGTAAAAAATAGCTGGCATAAATTAAGTTTAGGCCAACATGGAGAAAAAGAAGGAAAGAAAGAAAAACATAGAGATAGACAGAGATAGACAGAGAGAGACAGAGAGACAGAGAAAGAGACAGAGACAGAGACAGAGAGAGACAGACAGAGAGAGAGAGACAAAGACAGAGAAACATAGAGAAAAAAACTGGGAACTCTGGGGTTCCACCTCACATCCATCAGACTGGCAAAGATGAGAATAAGGGAAATGGACAGATATTGAAGAGGTTACAGGAAACCAGGACCAATAGTACACTCTTGGAGCTGTGAATTTCCCCCAGCTGTTTTGGAAAGCAATCTGAACCTATGTCCCAAGTCTCCAAACTGTGTATTTCCTTTGACCCAAAGATGCTACTACTAGATCTATACAACAAAGAGATCAAATATAGTGTGTATACACACACACACACACACACACACATATTACTTGTAGGCCTGTACCTTGTGTAAAATATATGTGTGTATGTGATTTTGTTTATATGTATGCATATATACGTGAGTATGAGTATATATACATACATGTATATATGTATATGTGAATATATATACAAATACATCACAACATATTCCAAATAGATCAGTGTCTAAATATATAAAGTTACATCATAAGCAAATTATAGAAAAACAGAGAGAGATAGATAACTTTCATAATTACAGATCAGGGAAGAATTCTTAGTCAAGCAAGAGGATCAACAGAGATAAAATAAATAATTTTGATGATATAAAATTGAAAAAAAATTGCACAAATCAAGGCAGTAAGATTCAGAAGGGAATCTGAAATGAGAAAAAAAATTATTGTGGCAAATTTCTCTAATAAAGTTCTGATATCCAAGATATGTAGGAAATTGATTCAAATAAATAAGAACAAACATCATAGCCTAATAGATAAATGGTTAAAGGATAAAAGCAGGAAGTTTTTAGGAAGATATTCAAGTGAGGATAACTAAATTATCAATAGCTATATGAAAAGAAAAATGTTCCAAAATCATAAATAACAAGAGAAATGCAAATTAAAGCAACTCTGGAGTCCACCCCATATCCATCAGATTGGCAAAAATGATAAAAAGGAGAAATGAAAGTTATTGAAAGTGTGTGAAAAAGATAAAAATATTAATATACTATTGGTGAAATTATAAATTAATTCAACCGTTTTGTAAAGGGATTTAGAAATATGCCCTAAAATCACTAAATTCTGTATTCCCTTTGACCCAATAATGTCAATATAAGGCAAACATATCTAATACAAAAAACTAAGACCTATCCCAAAATATTTGGGACAGTTTATTTTAATTAAAGCAAAGAACTGTAGACAAAGTGGGTACTTTTAATAAGGAAATGGTTGAACAAATCATGGTACATGGATGCAGCATAATATTATCAATCTGTCAAAAATTTTAAAGGGATAATTTCAGAGAAATCTTAGTAGATTTGAATAAAATGATAAGAACAAGCAGAAAAAAATATTAAATGACTTTGTCAATGCTCAGCAAAAACAATTTTGAAAGTTTTAAGAATTTTGATCAATACAATGACTACCAATGGTTCCAGAAAACTTGTGACTTGGGGAGACACATGCCTCCCTAACTTAGCACAGAGGTGATGGACTAGATGTATAGAATGAGATATATATTCTTAGG
Source organism: Myrmecobius fasciatus (assembly GCA_023553655.1). Taxonomy (NCBI): domain Eukaryota; kingdom Metazoa; phylum Chordata; class Mammalia; order Dasyuromorphia; family Myrmecobiidae; genus Myrmecobius; species Myrmecobius fasciatus. Next base: position 204,514 of record JAJPUD010000520.1, read on the forward strand.
CACAGCAGTGTGGTTTGGTTGGCTTTGCTTATTTGTTATGGGTGGGGATGGGAGAGGTTGGGGGTAAGAGGAAAGTAGAGGAATGAGTGAGTAGTAATAGTGATCTTTTTTAAATGAAAGGAAAAATATCAAAATCCATAGAAGATAATAGAAAAAAGATGAGAAAGGGACAAGCAAGAAGGCAGTGTTGATATCATCACATTAAATGTAATATTTTTTTCAAATAAAAATCAAGTTATCTACTGTAATAGAGGTTCATGGTTTCTACATACAATCTTTTTTTCTAGACTTCATTGTATGAGGAAATCTTCATGTTTGTTGATATTTCTTTAAAAATAATAAAGAACAAAATAGTTTTTAAAAGGAATAAAGCTTGTTGAATAAGTAAGGAAAATTGTACCCTATTTACTACAATTTGGAAAGAAAAAATGAATCAGTGAATCTTGTACCCACAGGCTAAGGTCTGAGCCAGAATTTTCTTTGATTGTGTAGAGAATTAAAGAGTTCTGGGCAGTGCTAAGAGATATGAGCCAGGATTCAAAAAAAATTTAAAGATTTTTAAATTAGTATTTATTTGAGGAGAATTTTTTAAATGGTGATTAAGAAGGGAGGTCTCCAAGAATAATAGTGAAAAGAATCAGGGTCAAGCACTGAGAATCCTCAAAATGTTGCTAAAAGGGAGAAAAATAAAAGTTTTTTGGATTTTTGAGACAAGGAGAGGAAAAGCACTTAAATAAAATGAATGTAATTTAAATGACTACATGTAATTCTAACTTTAACTAGATTCATCTGTGCAGCATGGAAAGTTTTCCATCTATATTTTTTTTAAAAATTTGCTCACCTGGCAACTCAATTATATAATGTCTCAAAGTCTTGTTATTGTCTGACTTCCTCTACTTCTTCCCCAAACCTCTCCCCCCACAAAGAGACTACATCTTCACACGGTGGTAAAAAAAAAAAAAGCTAACAAATTGAGAAATTGAAATTGAAGCAGAGATTCTCTATGCACAAGATTGGCAAAGTTGACAAAAAAGGAAATGACAAGGAGTGGAGGGAGGGTATACAGGAAACCAGATACATTATTTTCTGATATTGATAGAGCCATAAATTGGTCCAGCCATTCTTCAAAGCAATCAGGATCTATACCCCCCAAAAAGTCACTAACCTGTGTTTGCCTTTTGACCTGAAGATGCTACTATTGCACCTATATCCCAAAGAGATCAAATAAAAAGGAAAAAAATTCATAGGTACAAAAATATTTGTAGCAGCTTTTTTAATGGTGGCAAAAACCTGGAAAGTCAGGGAGTGCTCATTAAATGGGAAATGGCTGAATAAATTATGGTTTATGAATGCAATGGAATATTATTGCATCCTAAGAAAAGATGAAAGAGACAATTTCAAAGAAACCCTGGAAGACTTTAATGATTTGATGCAAATTGAAGTGAGCAGAATCAAGAGAATAATTTATACAATAACCAGTATGTAAAATGAATTTTGAAAGACTTAAGAACTCTCATTAATGCAATGTCTAACCATAATTAGAGAAGATCAATGATAAAGAAAGCTATCTATGTTCTGACAGAGAAGTAATGGACTGCAATTTGAGACATACTGTTTTAGGACATGACTAATGTGAGAATTTGTTTTGATTATGCATATTTGTTATAAGATTTTATTTTTCCTTTTTTTTCAATGTTAATAGAGAGAGAGAGAGAGCATAATGAAGAATGAGGTAAGGAACAGAGTTCCTTCCACATACAAAAAAATGACAAAAGAATAGAAAGAAGACCAGAAGGAAGACCTATCTACAGATTAGCAGAACAACTTTTCAAGTTTCATGTTGAATTTATTATGTATATTTAAAAACAAGCTTTACATAATAAAGATCCACAATTTCATATATAATCTTAGCCCTTCTGTTCCACAACATGCCTGTGGAAAGTTCATGTTATTTGGTGTTTGTTAAGTTAAAAAATTATTTTTAAGCAGGAGTAGAATCTAAGTCAAAAAAACTTGGATTCAAATCCTAAGTCTGACATTATATAACTAGGAAATTTGGGGCATTTCTAGGCCCTGTTTTCTCAACTCCAGTATGAAGTAATTGTAATGGGTGGTCTTTAAAGTCTCTTCTAGATCTAGAATTCTATGTTATAAAAATAATAATAATATTGAGGAATGTGCTGTAGTACCTAGAGGGCTGGTTTTATAGGATGAAAAATGTGGGTTCTAATACCCTCTCTGTTACTTAGCAAGATGAATTAGTTATCTCAGACTTAACCTCTACATCCATTGATCAACTCCTTTCAATTTATAACCTTGATAAGTTATAGATGATTGTAATCCTATGTTGGCAGAAGGAGTTCCCACATCAAAAGTTCTTCATGATAATAAAATCACAATTATTTCACATATTTGAATAATATCAAGTATTAACAGCTGACATTTTTTATGTAGTACTTTCTGGTACATAGCCCTTCCCATATATTATTTCAACCAATCCTTGCAACATTATGATGCAAACATTTTACATTACTTCTATAGTCTTATGTAGTAGGCCCTAATTAGACCCTAAACTCAGGATAGTTAAGTGACTTGCCAAGGTCTCATATCTAATAAGGGACAGGACCAGACCTCGAATTCACTTCTTCAGGTATCAAGTCCATTACTCTTCCCTGGTCATGTTGTCATTCTATGAAAAAGGAACCTTTCTTTCTATGAGTCAAACTGAGCCAATTAATTTGGGATTTGACCTTGTGAAATGATCTCACAAGCTTATTCAGACTCAACATCCTTCAGTATGAAGCTCTGCATTATTTTTTATTCTGTTCCAAACTGACCCAGATCTTATGAGATTTGCTGTACTCAATTGGGTAGCTTCCGAAGGTAAAAACACTTCTGTCACAGAAAACATTAAAAGCATCAGCAGTTCCCTCCTCTAATCTACCTTATTGGACAATAAAAATTGCCTGAGGGCAGGTAGGTGGTGCAGTGGATGGAGCACCAGCCCTGAAGTCAGGAGGACCTGAGTTCAAATGTGGTCTCAGACACTTAAAACTTCCTAGCTGGGTGACCTTGGGCAAGTCACTTAACCCCAATTGCCTCAGCAAAATAAATAAAAAATAAAAATAAAAATTGCCTGCTAAAGTCAACAGCATCTTTCCTAGACTCACCTACAGTCCTCTGCCTTTCTTTTTCATGAGGAACAAACAATAATGAGGAAAAGAGATCACGATTTCATCTGTCCTTTTGAGTCACTGCCTAATTAGAATTTTAGTATAACAGTATTTTAATTCTGAAATCAAATAATAATTCTCTGTTCTAGTTAATCTTATTGACTTGTATTTGAAATTGTGATGAATCTAACTTATTAGTAATACAAAGACATTGGCTATCCCAAAGAGATCATAAAAAAGATGGTGGGGGGAGAAGGACCTACATGTACAAAAATGTTTAAAACAGCTCTCTTTGCAGTGGCAAAGAATTGGAAATTGAGGGGATTCTCATCAATTGGAAAATGGCAGACAAACTATTTTATATGAATATAATGGGATACTATCATCCCATAAGAAATGATGAGCAGGATTATCTCAGAAAAACCTGGAAAGACTTAGATGAACTGATACTGAGTGAAGTGAGCAGAGCCAGGAGAACATTGTACAGAATAATAGCAATATTGTATAATGATTAACTTTGATATACTTAGCTCTTCTCATCAATACAATGATCTAAGACAATTCCAAAAGATTCATGATATAAGATGTCATTCACCTCCAGAGAAAGAACTATGGAGTCTGACTGCAGATGGAAGCATACTATTTTTGTTTTTTGTTTTGTTTTGTTTTTTCTTTCTCATGATTTTTCCCTTATGTTCTGATTCTTCTTCTACAACATAACTAATGTGGAAATGTTTAACATGATGATACATGTATCATCTGTATCAGATTGCTTGCTGTCTTGAGGTGGGGGAAGGAAAGGAAAGAGGAGAGAAATAGAGGGAGAAAAAATAGAAGTTAAAATCTTATAAAAGTAAATGTTTTAAAACTATCTTTACATGTAAATGGAAAAAATAAAATACTATTAAGTGTGTGTGGGTAAACAAAGGTACTAGAATCCTTGGTGTTCCTCATATGTGCTACTTTGTCTCTTGCTTCTGAGCTATCCTCCATGCCTGACTTCTCTCCCTTCATGCCTGACTTCTCTCCCTCCCCCATATTTGCCTCAGTTTCCATGGCAGTTTCTACTTTTATAAGATTTTGAGTTGCAAAATTTTTCTTCCTCCCTCACTCCAGGCCCCCTTCCCAAGATAGCAAACAAATTGATAGAGGTTATATATGTACAGTCATATTAAACATGTTGCCACACTAGTGATATTGTGAAAGAAGAATCAGAACAAAAGGAGAAAAATCCCAAGGGTGGGGGGAGTGAAAATGATATGCTTCAATCTGCATTCAGACTCCATAGTTCTTTCTCTGGATGTGGATTCCCATCATGAGTCTTTTAGAATTGTCTTAAATCTTTGTATTGCTAAGAAGAGCTATGTCTATCAAAGTTGATCATTGCACAATGTTGCTGTTACTGTGTACAATGGTTTTCACATCCTGCTCACTCTACTTAGCATCAATTCATCTAAGTCTTTCAAGGATTTTCTGAAATCTGCCTGCTCATCATTTCTTATAGCACAATAGTATTCTATTACATTCATATACCAAAGTTTGTTCAATCACTTCCCAAATGATGAATATCCCCTTGACTTTCAATTCTTTACCACCACAAAAAAAGAGTTGCTATAAATATTTTTTGTACATGAAGTCCTTTTCCATCTTTTATGATCTCTTTGAAATGTAGACCTACTAGTAGTATTGCTGGATCAAAGAGTGTACACAATATTACAGCTCTTTGGGCATAGTTCCAAATTACTCTTGGGCAGGAATTCTTAACCTAAGGTCCACCAATCATGAATAGATTGTGGTGAGTCCCTGAACTTGAATATTTGCTTATCTATCTCTTACAATATTTCCAGTTTCACATCTCCAACTACCTTTTGAAGCTTTGAGTAAGTGAAGGATTCTAGGAGGCAACAATAAGAAGGGAGAGTATTCCAGGTTTGGGGGTTAATTTGTAAAAAGACAAAGAGATAGGAACAGAATGTCATGAATGGAGAGCAATAAGTGAGCCATATAAGTTAAAACATAAATCACATAATGAAGAATCATCATTGAATCTATTGTAGCTAATGAGTTCAACAAGCAAAATAGTATGGGGGAGAAGGGAGCCCAGGACACAGCCTTGGGGGATCTTCATCATTAGTGGGAATGATTTGGATGAAGATCCAACAAAAAGATACTGAAAAGGAGTAGTAAAGCAGGTAGCAGAAGAGTCATACCATGGAAACTTAGAAAGAAAAGAATAGGAAAGAAAAGGCAGTGATTGAGAATGTCAGCAGCTTCACGGAGGTTAAGAAGAATGAAGTCCGAAAAAGGTCTTTGGGTTTGTCAGTCAAGAGACCATTGGTAACTTTGAAAAGAACAGTTCCAGTTGAATAATTAGGTCAGAAGTCAGACTATAAAGAGTTAAGCAGAGTGAGGAGAGGAAGTGAAGGCAACCATTGAGAAGTCCTCATAAGTAATTTAGCCTTATCAAGGTGGAGAGATATAGGAGAGAGATATGGGACAATTCCCAAAGCAGAGATCCAATGAGTGGATTTTGTTTGTTCCTTTGTTTGGGTTGGGGGGGTGTTTATTTTTTGAGGATGAGGAAACGAGGATGTGTTTGCAGAGACTTAGAAAATAGCTGATAGAAAGAAATTGATGCCAGAGTTGACATGATAGAGGAAGCAATCTGCTATAGAAGGTGAGAAGATCCCATTGGATCACTTCTTCATGTAGAAGGTTTGCCTGGACAAGGATAAAGGCCATCTCTTTATTTGGGACAGAAAGGAAGGTAGAGAAAATGGCAGAAGGCATCAGAATGATGCAAGCTTAGGAGAACTTAAGAAATATTTGTGGGATTGAACTGAATTATTTGCTCTTATTCTTTCTGAGAAACATTTTTCCAGATTTTTCTCAAAAGTTTTCCACTATCTTTAAATCATGATTATTTTATGAGCAAATCAAATTACGCTTATAACATTTTTGCATTCCCAAACTAACAAAATGGCTTTTGATCTACAAAGGGCACTAAAAATTCAAAGTATCATGTTTTTTTCATTTTCACCAAAATTTCTATCTTTATAGAAAGATGAAGAAGTGTTTTTTTTCTTTTTCTTGGTTCAGAAATTTATCACTCTTTTAAACTTACTACAGTCCCTTCCTTTACTCCCTGAACTTTGCCCATTGTGTCAATATTACTCTTCTTTTTAAAAAGATACCCACAGTTTATCTTACAAGCCTTGAATCTCAGTATGTCTGACTCTGTTCAAATTCTTTTCCCCCACTCTAACCCTAAACTTTGGTAGCAGGAGTACTCAACCAAAGACAACCAAAATAAATTATAAATCTGAGAACCAAGTCATAAGACTTAAAGGAAGAATTTGTTTAATTATATGACTATAGTATCTACTATCCATTTAAGAAAACCTGTTTTTACTTAACAAAAACCTTTGTGCAGCACAATCAACAGCTCCAGTCATTAGTTAACCAAGTGGAAAACCTCACTAAAGGAAATAAGAATAAAATTAGTTTATTTTAGAATAATAGATTTAGATCTTGAAGGAGTCATTTAGTCCAGGCTCCTTCAGTCAGTCAATAATCATGTACTATGGGCCAGGCACTGTGCTAAGCAGTAGGGATACAAAAAGAGGCAAAAGATAGTTCCTGTCTTCAAGGAGTTTGCAATCATAGATTAAGAACCCTAAACTCAGAGAGGCCAAAGTCACACAAGTAGAAATGAGAGAGATAGGGATTTAAATCCAGGTTATCCTACTCCAAATTCACTATTCTTCCCAAATTTCATATCTCAATTTTTAAGTATTGGACAATTTGTATTTTAGAATCAGAATATGAGAAAGAAGGGGAAAGCTGAATGGAGAGAATGAGAGGGGGAAGGGAAAGGAGAGGTAAGCAGAAGAAAGGGAAGGTGAAAGAGGAAGAAAGAAGAGAGGAGATATAAAGGAAATAAAGGGGGAAGAGAATGGAAGAGAGTTTTTGTCAGTGTTGAAGCTTGTTTGTATGTTTTTCCTTATGTTTTTGCTTATCTATCTCTTTGTTAGAGGGCAAGAATGTTTATGCCCCTTGCTCAACATCTAGCAATTGGAACATAGTAGATATTTAAATAAATGTTTGGAATGGAATGGAAGAGATTGAAGTGGAATCAAAAGTCATTCTTTGGCTCCATGAGGATTTGAAGTTTGCACAATCTTGTGGAACTATCAATTGAAGAGCCACCATAAAACAGAGAAAAAAAGCCATAGTGTCTGTCACTTGAATTAGATTGTGAATCAACCTTCACTCCATGGTGACTCCAATCCCATTTTCCTCTTTCCTCCTTTTTCTGTGAGCAGGGCTAGAAATAGTCAAGCACAAAGCACAACTGGGGACCAAAAAAATATTGTTTGTGTTCATGAAAAATTCAACTCTAATTATACTCCTGGGAGCCAACGAAAGTTGGAAGAGAATGTGCCCAGAATTCTCATCTTGTTAATAGACACAGTGAAATAGTGTTTATTTTCCATGCCATTTATAAAGATTTTGATGGACAGGACTTGATTGCGTCAGCTCATGGAATTGTGAGATACTGAAGGATGTTTGGGTAATATTTTAGGTTGATTTTCAATTAACAGCTTCTTTGAATATATGCCTTTTCCTCAAGTTAGAGACATATTTGAGAAAATACAAAAATCTGCTTATAAAATACCTCCTAAAGTCCTTGCACTGACTTCTGTGGAAGGCACAAGAAAACTATTTTGATTTTCAAACAAGATTTCTTTTCTTTTAATAATGGCAAAAAGTATTTAGTAAGCAAGTATTTTTTTAATTCCACTGAAGGCTGGATCCTGCTGTTTTGCTAGAATTTCATCTTCCCACCTCCTACATAGAAGTATCCCCCAAAGCTTTGTCCTTAGCCTTTTTCACTTTATATATGCATTCAGTGAGTTATATCTCCCCCCCCCATTCCCAGTTTCTACTTCTAAAAATCCCTAATGGCTTTTTGCATTTTATTCTAGAGGAAAGAGAAAAACAATGGTCATAGACAGAACTATTACATGCAGACCATCCTGATCTATATCTGGCCACTGAACTAGATAGTTCCAAAGGAGAAAGTAAGACTGGTGACCTCACATAGTCCTCACTCATTCAAATCTAATTCACTTGAATGTCATGGCATTACGTCCGTGATGTCATGGTCATCTTCAAGAATGAAGGACAAACAGCAACAATCTGTTCTATAAGAATATCAGTTTGATAGCTGAGTGAAGGATGGATTGGAGAGAGAACAGATTGGAAGCTGAAATACCAATTAGGAATTTATTGCTGAGGTAAGAAGGGCTTTACCTATGGAGGAGTAGAAGGGAGAAGGCAATGAAAAATGTATTATGAAGTTACACTGCATAAGATTTGGCAAATGATTTGCCAAGAGAAGTAAGGGAATATGTACAAAAGAAGATGACTCCAGGATGGGAATCTGGGTAACTATAAGAATGATGGTGCTCTCAAATGAAATTGAGACAGAGCTAGTTTTCTTAGAACAACCACGTGCTGTTTTGCTCCAAATTGATTTACTTTACAGAATCATTAAGCATCAGTTGAAAAGAATCTCTCAGGTCATTAGTCAATCACTCAATCATCAAGCATTTATTAAAGTCCCAGACTCGTTGTAAAGCAACAGGCACACAACTACCAATGGGAGACCATTTTGAGGAGGCCCTCAAGGAGTTTACAATCACATTAATGATCCTCATACTTTTTTCTGACAATGAACCATTTGCTTTGAAGAATCAAGTCATCCTCCCATATCTTCATGAGATTGCAAATGTAATTTCCACAGAATTCAAGGCACATTTAGCTAAATATGCTGTAGCCCACCTTTTTTTTTGGGGGGGGGGTGAACCACTGTAATACATTGAGTATGATTTCTAGTTCAGAAATCACTTCTTCAAGATCCCCAAATGACTATCTGGACTTTGCTTATGTTCTACAGAAAGAACTGATTTGCACATATATTCATGAATCTTTTTTTTTTAATTTTTATGTCACTGGTTGTTTGCCTATTAGTAGTAAGCTTTGTAATTAGCTATGTGTGAGGTTGTTTTCTGTTCCTCAAGATGTAGAATTTAAATTATTCAGGAAGTTTGGAAGAAACAAATAAACAGACAGGCCATATCACAATTGCCTAAGAAGATTGAATCTCACCAGTCTAATCTGATTTGACCTTGTTCTACATGGCACAACTTTGAGTAGCTTGAAATTTGCCTTTTAAAGTCAACTATTATTTAAAATGCAAAATGAGATACATATTTTCAACATGACCTGTGTCACCATTTGCTTTGCTAGAATATGCATAATTATCATAAGGCTTTTCTTTTTCTTTCTTTTTAAAAATTCTTCATGAAATTCAGTTGGGAGAGGAGTGAGGCAGAGGAGAAGAGAGAATTTTCCAAATGTCTAAAAAAATTTTATAAGCTAAAAACAAAGGAGGGAAAAATATCTAAACATTGCATTTTAATAGGCATATGGTGTCATCTGAATATTGCCAATTCAGATTACAAGCATTTAAATACCTATTAAGTGTCAAGCACTGTGCTAATTACTGAGGACACAAAGAAAGGCAAAAGCTAACCAATAGCTCACAGTCTTATGACTCCAGAACCATAGTACCTTATGGCCAGCAGTTCCTTACCAAGTGGCCTCTGTGAAAGGCAGTAGACTTTATACTTAACCTTTTGAAACAACCAAAGGACCATAGAAATAGAGTGAAAATGGAACCTAAGTTCTGTCTGGTCCCAGAGAGAAAAAACTAGGAACCATGATTGGCAACAACATAGAGGCAAAGTTTAGTTAGATGGTGCCAGTTTTTTTGGTCAGGAGGAATTTAATAAAAATGAGACTAATCTAGAAGAGGAAAGGAGTGTCTCAGAAGATAAGGTGTTCCCCATCCCCAGAAGTTTTCAATCAATGACCAAATGAACATGGGAACATTGAAGGAGGGATTTCTTTTCAAATTTAGACTGGACTACATGACTTATAAGATTTATTCTTAGTCCAGGATTCTTATTGTTATTATGAGTCATTTTAGTAGTGCATGATTCTCCATGATTTCATTTAGAGTTTATTTGGCAAAAATACTGGAGTTGTTTGCTATTTCCTTCCCCAGCTCATTTTACAAATGAGGAAACTGAAGTAAACAGGGTGAAGTGACTTGCCCAAGATCATATAGCCAGTTAAGTGTGACCAGAATTTTATCAATAGTTAATATTTAAAGGGAACGTTAAAGTTTGCAAAGTGCTTTACAAATATTTCATTTTCATCCTCAAAACAACTCTGCAAGACACATACTACTATTACTTCTATTTTATGTTAGGAAACTAAAGTAGAGGAACCTTAAGTGACTTACCCAGGAATACTCAGCTAGTACATAGCTGAAGCAGGATTTGAACTTGTCTCCCTGACCCTGTGTGCAGTAATCTATCCACTGGGACTTCTGGCTACCAAAGAACTATTGAGTTTGTATCTAGGTAATATCAATGGAGTAAACATGAGATATATGGTCATAATGGAATATCACTATGGTATAAGAAATTATGAGCTCAGTGATCTTTTAAAAAACATGGAAAGATTTGCATGAAATAATGAAGAGTGAAATGAGCAGAACTAAGAGAATACTGTACACAGTCACAGTAATATTGTTTTAAGAATGATAATTGAAATGTAAGCTACTTGAGGATAGATCTTTATTGTTTATATATTTAATCCAGTGCTTAGTAAAGTTTCTGTGACATAGTAAATGTTGCATGAATGCTTGTGTGCTTTCTCCTTCCTTCTTCAAATTGCCTTGTGGGTAGAGATTTCCAAGAGCATGGGTATGGGGAGATTAGGTCAGTTTTGGCATTTCTTGGATTTAGAATACTGTTGGTGTTCTATAGGGAAACTATTTCTGTCATGAATAATAAAATGATTTGGTATGAGCTCTGAAGAAATGAGAAAGCTCAGATTTTCAGTGTGGATGATGAGGCTCTCCCTTGTGTTGCTGTAAATTTCACAGAGTCAGTTTTATTTGTGTGACCTTCCATCTTCCTTCCACTTTTAAAGGCCTCTATTTCCTCATTTACAAAATGAAGCAGTCAGATTAGATTATCTCAGAGGTCCTGGTCCACTCTTACATTCTCTTTAAATTCTGTAATTCTGCTCTAATTAAGGGCAACTCTTTTGCCTTCTCTTATGTAGACAGCAATATACTTCCCTATATTCAAGGAAATTCTAGACAGATGGACAATGTGTTGTAAAGTTAAATTAGGAATAAGGGGAGGGAAGAGAGAAAATGTTTTGTAGAGCATGTCTTCCCCTTTTCTCTATTATGGAAAAAAAAGTAGGTGTTTTCCCTTCTAGCAGATGGAAACCCTAGATGTCCTAAGGCTGATAGAACATTTTAGTTTCCGTGCTCAAAGGCTCCAGGTTTACAAAGAGAGTGAAAATATACTGCATAAGTCTTTCCACTATCAGACTTCCACCATATGTGTATAGATTCTTCTAGATGCCAATGGGCATTTTTCAAACAAAGCCAACATTTCAGTGTTGAGAACCAACAAAAAAATGTGGAATAAAGAGTCCCTGTGTTCCGTGTATCTCCATAGAATGCAAGGTTTTGGGGATTATACAATCTAATGGAAAATCTGCTTATTGACTAAGTTGATATACTAGTGAGGAAAATGGTTATGATAAGGAGTAAAAGGCTCCATGCTCCCAAATAAGAGACAAGGAAATTATGAGAATTGTTATGGGATGTTAGAATGGAAAGGAAAGGAATCAATCAATATGAAAGTACGGAGTGAGGGAGCTAATAGCAAGAATGAGACAGACAATGAGATATAATAAGCCAGTAGTGCAGAGCAGTGCCCTTATTAAGTGAGCACTGTCAAGGACATCACCATTTTTTTGGTCCCTTGGCTTCTTCCATGTCTCTTGTTCCCCATACCTCCAAGCTACCTCTCACATCCATTCCTTTCCTTCAACCAATAACAATCCTAGTTCAGGCTCTTATCTCTTCTTTCTTGAACTAGCGTAATAGCCTTCCTAAGTGTTCTCCCTGTAATCGGCCTCCTCTTCTCTTGACCATCTCTTGTCCTCAATATAGTTGGCAAACTGATACTCCTAGAGCACTGGTTTTATGATGCCTTTTTCCTGCTCAAGAAACTTCATTGGTTCAGAGGACTTCAAGACTCACCTCAGTAGTGAGTGTCTAAAAGACACTCACCTCAGTAGTGTCTTGCTTCTCTTCCTCCTCCTCCTCCTCTTCCTCCTTTTTTCCCTCTTCCTCTTTTCCTTCCTTATCATTTAGCATTTATATAGTGCCTATAAGGTTTGCAAAGTATTTAAAATACATTAATTTATTTAATCACACATAGAAATTTAGTAAATGTTTGCTGAATTGAAAATATTAAAAAAAGTTTTTAAAAGAGAATATTTCTGTCAGAGATGGGGAATGAGCTGAATCAAGGATGGATTCAGAAGGCTCATACTAAAGGGAGAAAATTCTGAGATATTCTTTGTTCCTAAAATTAAAGAAGCAGGAAATCTTTCAAAGACTGATTCTAGACCTGAGTGGAAAGGAGAATTATAAAGTAAGCTAAGCAAAATTATGCAAAGGGAACACCTCTGAATAGTGATTAAGTGCTGACCCTGTGGAGCTTGATGGTTTCTGCCACATAGAAGGAAGTAATAGAATATATATTCAATTTGTTGTCAAAATTATCATTTAGAATTACAGACAGAGCTAGAAGAGACTTCTTTTCTTTCTCTTCTCTTCTTTCCTTTCCTTTTCCCTTTCCCTTCTCTTCTTTTTCCCTTTCCTTTTTCCCCTCTCCTTTCCCTTCTGATTCCCCTTTTCTCTCCTTTCTTCTCCTTTGCTCTCCTCTCCTTTTTTCTGTCTAGACCTATGAGTGACTTCATTGGTGAGAGAAATCCCAGTATGGCCACTGCTGCCATCAATGCAGCATAATGCAGATAAACAACCAGAGTTAACTGAATGATCATTTTTCCAGGTACTGAGAAATTCCCTGAGTTCCTCATAGCCACAGTTAGTATACATCTGAAGCAGCACTTGAATCCAAATCTTCCTACTCCAAAACTGAACTATCTATGAAGCTCCATGATCTCCTTATGAGTTAAAGAATCTATTACCCGCTTTAACTTAAAGGTGAAAAAAAATTGAGGCCAAAAGAAGTTAAGAAATTATGAGGGTTGCCCAAGATCACCCAAATACAAAAAGTGAAAGCAGGATTTGCATCCAGGTCTTCTGCTGTTAAATTCAATGTTCTATTTTACTTCTCTGCTCACTGACTCTTCCTAGTTCTACTCCTTTCTGCAACAGCCTGATGATGAATTTAGTTTGTGTAAAAACTGTAAAAAAATTTCTGATTCAAGTTCTCATTCATTCAATTAATTTAATAAGTTGGTGTGATTAACTGGGCCCTGCAGTAAAGAAAATACCAAATCTTCTTCCCAAGAGCCAATCCCTAGGCAAGTGACTTCAGTGCTCAGTTGCCCAGATAGCTCTGTAAGACTCTACATTGAAGATCAGATGCTGACTTGTTTTGGTAGTAGGAAGTTTCCTCACTAAGCTTTCCCTATATCGGGGTAACTTAGAAGGGCAGACTTCTTTTCCTAAATATTCAAGGTACTGTGATAGAATACAAAGACAAAGGCAAAGCAATCTCTGCTTTCAAGGGGTTTCAATTCTACATGTTTCTCCTCCTTCTTTTAAAACTGACTACCCATAAACAAAAGGAAAAGCATTTATTCTCATGTCACACCAATAAGACCAACCAGAGAAAGAACTTTTCAATTTTTTTCAACTTTTCAAATCCCAACATATACCACATTGGTGTCAGCCATCTAACCCACCTTGATTAGGTGATTGACAGGAGATACAACTGATCCAGAGGAATTTCGTTCCCTATCTTCCCATCCCTACCCTAACGCCTCTGTTTAGAGTCAGATAAATCTATCTGGGACAAGGATCCTGGAGAATCCATGCCCTCCAGATTTCAACATGGAACCCAAAGTTTCTAGTAGAAAACCTGCTGCTGAGTTCACAGTGGTAAGTCGCTGGAGAAAATGATTAGGATAATGGGGAAAAAATTCTGCCCTAGACAAAGGAGAGGAACTGTCCACCAGAAAAATCCAGCCAAAGTTAATCAGCTTCCCTTTGGCAAACTACCTGTTTAGTAACTATGGAGTAAATCTGCAAAATGCTACCCTAAGAGAAAAAAAAAACTAGAATTTACTTTTGATATCCCACTGAGATATTGCCAAACAAGGATCCATCTTGCTATCAATTCAGAGAGTTTTGCCCTGAGCAAATTTAGCACAGATTTGCCAATCCAAATGTTAAAAGTCTAAAACACTTTATGACTGTAAGAGTTTGCCTATTTTCCCCAATGGTGAAAATAAAGACAGATGTTGGTATCCATCACTCTAAATGAAACCTGCATTTCAATCTTCCTTTTCCTGAATGCTGTAAATGGTGTGAATTACTAAATGATGAATTCTTCATCACAGTGTTCCTTTTCCTGAATGTTGTAAATAATGGCCACCTTCCTTTTTTCTTAAGATCATTGGATCATAGACCTAGAACTGGAAGTGATCTCAGATGCCTTCTAGTGTTACTGTCTCTTTTTACAGGTGATTCAAAACTATGGTGGCAATCAAAAGTAGGACTAGGACTGTGGGTAGTCCTCACACTTTCAGTGAGTAAGGGTGAGACTGCATGAGACTCCGTTTCAAGAAAAGGAAAAAAAGAAAGAGTATTGGTTTTGAATTCAGTTGAAATTATCTATCTCTAACATTTATTATCTGTATGGCCTTGATCATATTGCTTAAACTCCCTGGGTTTCATTTTCTTCACCTATAAAAAGAGACAGTAGCACTAGAAGGGATCTGAGAAAGTATTGGGTTTGAATTCAGTTGAAATTCTCTATCTCTAACATTTATTATCTGTATGGCGTGGGTCATATCACATAAACTCTCTGGGTTTCATTTTCTTCACCTGTAAAAAGAGACAATAACACTGGGACATGAGTCTCCCTGAAGGTAGTGAAATGCCCTGAGGAAAGGCAGCTTTATGAACTAGCTAAAAGGGAAATACTAAAAGGAAATTTCACAGACTCCAGGAAAGAGAGAAAAAGACATATAGCAACGAAAAGTAAAGCATTTATCCCTTTTCCACATGAGCTCTCGAAGAAGTCCATTTTCCCCTACATGTAATCTATATATACTTTGGGGGGAGCATGTCCCCACTTTGGAAGGATGTTTTGTGCCAACTATCCTTACGTTTATAATAATAAATCTATTAAATATATATATATATATGTTTAACATAATATAAATTTATCTCAGCAAATAACCCATTTCTAAAAGATAATAAAGTCTTTCTAAAGTAAATTGATAGTAACTGATAATTAATAGAGAAAGGAAACTATAAGTACTGCATTAATATGACACTCCAATTGCTCAGGTTTACCTTTGGAACCTGAAAAGAGAAGCAGTCAACTACCCTCTGAGGATTCAGTTTCCAGTTAAAATGGAGGTTTGGAGTTACTAACTTAAAGTACTATATAAAGGCCAGCTATTTTCATTATTATAAAAGCCTTTATTCTTCTGATACTATGACTTTCTTCTTAAATCTGCCTCTCTTATGAATTTCCCTGTTTCTTCCCAGGGCACTACTACCAAACCAAATAACCAACTTTGAATTTTAGAGACATCTTTGATTTTTCACTATCCCTCAACCAACATATTGAATCACTTGACAAGTCTAGTTGATTATATTTTTGTTATATCTCTAATCTCTGTCCTGGTCTTGAAACTTGTATAACAGTCCCCCTAACTTAAACCCTCATTACCATTTGACAAGACTATTGCAATAGCCTCCCCCTTCAGTCTCAAATGAGATATTTGTAAAGGGCTTAAGACAGTGACTAGCACATAATAGATACTATATACATGTTTATTCCCTTCTCTTCATTTCTCTTCCCTCTCCCCTTCCTTTTCTTTCCCTTTACTCCTTTGTAATACCTCATTTCTTCCAATGATTAAAAGGGAGAATTTTCCCACAACTAACTGAATACCTTACCTTGCTTGATTCAATAGAATTGTTCTTTTCTGATAAAGATATCTCTGTCAGTTATTTTAAGTGGGAGCAGGGTGATTGATTTGTTCAATAAACCACCACCTCTCACATATACATTATCTTTTTATCCTCAAAACAATCTGCTGAATTAATACTATTATTATCTCCATTTTGAAGACAAAAACCTGAGACTAAGAGAATTCAAATGCCTTTCACAGGATTATACAACTATCAAGAGTCAAGCTAAATTGGAACCAAACAGAACAAGGAAACAAATACATATAGCATATATATGTAAATATTATACATGTATATATATTTGCAAACAGATATTCACATAAGGATATATTATATACACATCTATAATTACTACAACAATGTAAATAGAACCCAAAAAATATGAATGTTATATAATTATAATGACCACACAACCTCAAGGAAGAAGAAAATATCTATATTTCCCTTCCTTTTTTTTGTAGACATAGGAGACTATGAGTATAGAACATTATTTTATTATAGGCAATTTAGTTGATGTATTGACTAGTTTTGTTGGACCACTTTTAAAAAATCCCTTTCTTTTTCATTCTTTATCCCAATGAATAATGAGGAGAGGTAGAGAGGGGCAAGGAAGAAAGGGATAGATTTGTAATTGAAAGTGATAGAAAAACCAAAAAATCAATAAAAATTAAATGCCAGAATAAAGTGAGATACATCAAGTCCTTGTTGGCTCACTTGATTTGGATCCTTGAATGTTCCTTGGCTTGAATAGAGTTAATTTACATCTTTCGATGATGCACTAGTCAATCATGACATTAATGTAAAATTTGCTGAAATCCTTGAAAATTGCCTTGTGTTTTGCTTTTTTTTCACTTGTCTTCTAAATCAGATATGCTGGCAGTAGACCAGATCAACAGCAGTACAAACTACAGCTGAGCAATCTCCCAGTTGGTTTGTTGGTTATACCCCATCCACTTCAGAAGCCTTGCCAGGGTTCCAACAAAGTGATAACCCAAAAAGTGGTACATAGCAATACATATTTATAGTGAATTTGGGGCTGTAAGGAGGTAAAAGTAAAAGAGCAGTGTCTCAAAAATCACAGGATGGAGAAAGAGAAACAAATAATATTCTTTCAGGTTGTGAGAAGGAAGAAAAATAGTTAAGGGTGAACAAGAATAGCATGAAGCAAGAGAACAGTCAGGAGAAGGGAAGAGACAGAAGGTATTTCCAAATAGAAAATTTTGCCTGGCCATGATTAGAAAAGGAAAAGAAGGGATTAAGGGAAAGGGAATAATCTCAAGAGGCCACTGAGAGGAGGAATACATAAGAAATTAGGCAATATAATTCAGTGGGTAAAAACTAGAATCCAGGGACTTCTCTAGGATTCCCTGTGTACATATGATTTATCTAGTTCTCAGGTACTTTTTTTGTAAAATGAGAAGGTTGGGCTAGATCAACAATTCTTAACCTTTCTGTCTCATGGACCCCTTTGGCAGTCTGGTGAAGTTTATGGACTCCTCAGAATAATGTTTTTAAATATGTAAAATAAATGCATAGGATGATAAAGGAAACCAATTATATTGAAAGGAAGTTACCAGAGTTTTTTTTTTTTTTAAACAAATTCATGGACCCCTGGTTTAGATAGTCTGGGAGATCTGTTCCAGCACTAAGTACTGGCATACATCATAGGTGAAATGCAAATCTGCAAAATTAAACATGTGGATTGTGAAATAAAAATAAGTTAGAAAATAAGGACTCTAGGGGAAAGGAAATTTAAATTTCATAGAAATGGAGAAAGTACACTCAAAAGCAAGAATCTGGAATGCAAATAGAGTTTGAGCAGAAATGTGATACTTGGAACTGTCAGAAGAAAAAAAAAACTAGATGCAATTTTAGTAAAAGCAAAAAAATCTGAAGAAAAGTATTTAGGAAGAGATTGGTGTTGAGGCTCTACCCAGTGATTTAGAAACAGGAAAAAGATCAGTTCAGCGATGAAATTTTTGTTTAGTAAATAGAATGCAGATACTGAAAAAGACATAAAATCTGGGTTGGAAATCATATGTATCATCAGTCAATCAATAAGTATTTATTAACTTTCAAGTTTGTTACTAGGATCCAGGGGATATAAAGATTAAAATGAAACAGTGCCTGCCCTTAATGAGCTTACATTCTACTGGAGACAAAAAACATATATATGTTGATAGTTGGGAAGTGGAGAGGAACATTTAATGGTATTCAATTCAAAAACATCTATTAAGCATTTTCTGCATTCAAGACACTGTGCTAAGTAAGCATGGAACAAAGACTAAAATGGTTCAATTCCTGTTTTAATGCAGTTTACAATCTACTAAAGGGACGTTATAGATTACATAGTAAATGCAAGACAACCTGGAAGATAATATTAGAATCTGGAGAAATGGGCAAAGGCATAACCTTCTCTATGCCTAAAAGAAAGTTAAGGATTTTGAGAGACAGAGACAAGAAGGAAGTGTATTTGGAATGGTTTATGGATGGCAGAAGAAAATAGTATCCAAGTTGGGAAACAAATAATAGCTTCTTTTTGCTTGACTAGAGATTGTATGAAAAAGAGCAATATGAAATAATCCTGGAAAAGTAAGTATGAAGCAGGTAGTAGAACTTAAGTTTCAGGTAGAGGGGGTAGTTTGTAGTTATGCCCATATTAGTTTAAATAATGAATCCTGTGATTCACATTATTTGAACTCATACTGCATATTTTCATTGGACTGAAACCATTTATCATGTTTTACAAAATTATAACTTCAAATAATGTGAATTCTAGAGACAATAGGAAGTCACTAAAAGGATTTATAAATATAGACTCACAAGAAATAAATATGATGGAGAAATATTACTGAAAGAGATAAATCTTTACTGAATTCAATAATAGAGTTTTTCTTGGGAGAGGATTTCAAATATATCTAATGGAGGAAGGAAAGGAATTAGTAGGACTAGAAGTAACCAAAAAATAATTTATGAAGACAATTATTTAGAATGGAGAGAAATAATTATCAATTATCAATGATTTGGAGAGATTCAGAGTCCCCCCTTTTTCTAAAGTCCTCATTTCAAAGTTCAGTCTCTTGAAGGATCACCCATGTTGAGAAGTCATTGTGCTTTCTCAGGTTTGGGTGGATATAAATTCTTTGAATAGATTGCCTAAGGTTGGGAGTAACTTAGAAATTAAAAAAAAACATAATCAAAGTTCATTAGAATAGGTCCAGCCCTTCACTTTAATATTAATGCCCTCACTAATTTTTAATGAATCAGAGTAGATTTCCAGATTCAGGAACACCCCTCTTCTAAGGACATAACAAAGCTGGGCCTGAGTAAGACTAGATTAAGTTGGACAAAGCTTTCTCTGCCCCCCCCCAACACATCCTAAAATGCTAAACATCTCGTAGATGAGAAAATAAATGGCTCTGCCTCTTGGATGGAGATCATTGAGGGTGAATGAGAATGGCTCTGATCTAAGAGATTGAAAGACATGTCCTCATGTGTTTTGTACCACCTTGGGTGTCAGAGACAGATCACAGCAAGGACTTTCCTGCCTAGTGTTGAGATAGCTATAAACATTTCTACCTAACTGGACTGAGGACTTTTATGAAGTCAAAAGAAATGCTCCTCACCCACCCCTAGTTCACTCCTCACCACAACCCTCTTTAATATTTGGAAATTATTTGTAGTTATTTTTATTTTTATTTTATTTAAACATTTTTAATCCCCCTTCTTTAATTCCTATTTAGAGTATGTACTCTTCATACATATAGGGGATATAGAAAATTCAATTGTCATAAATTGCAGATGAAATTCAAAGTTAAATGCAGAAAATGGCTAATAAAGAGCACAATTTAAAGGGAGATGAGGAAATGTTATTCAAATGCCTCCAATGCCTAGCTTCTGTCTTTGACCAGTTATGTCCTGGTCGCCAGACATTAGGTCACAGCCTATATCCTCTTCAGTTCGGCAGTTTTCTATTAAACCTTGTTCCTCAGTTATATTTTAAAAGGAGGAGGAATAGTGAAGGAAACAGCTTTGTTTCCCAAGGCATCCTGATTGTATTTCTTGGTGAATATATAGATTTAAAATGCAAATAAAATCCAACAAAAATAAAAGCTTAGGGGGGGAAAAGAACCAAAACTGTTTTATCTTGAATCAGATAATATGAAGATTTTTCAAAAGCATATAAAATGCTCACCAAAATGAAAGTTTGGAATTGAAAATGCTAAAAAAAAAACCCAAACAAAGCTGTGAGCCAACCACGGTGATGGTCTTTGACATTTGAGAGTTCCACTAACCTTTTGTTGAAAATACTAGAAATATTAATAAAATGACTAATTGCCCAGAAATTATTTCTCTCAAACTTATCTAACATCACAGAATTTATCTGAAGCAATATAAGATTGAAGATTTGTTAGTTATATATGCTTATAGTCTGAACTCTGCTTATTAAAAAAAGTTGCAAAAGGTTCATTATAGACTAAAGGAATTGATAAAATTTATGAACAAAAAGACTAGTACTTCTTAAGGTATAAATTGAAAGGTTTAATCCTATTTCTGATGATGATGCTGTAATAGCCAAAATCAATTTCTCAAAGCTCTGTCCTAAGTGCTGAAAAAAAACATAGAATTTACATAAGAAACAATTCCTGTTCTCATTAAGTTTCATTCTCACTAATGGGGAGTATGGTCTTGAAGTTGAGAGGATATGATGCTAAGGTGATTGTTATATAGAAAATATAACTCTGAGAAGAGAGAGAATTCAATAAGGTTTGTAGTAGTTTGAATCGACATAGGAACTGATCTCATTTTGAAGAGCAGAGCTTAGAAGAAGTGAGAAGAAAGTATCATTTCAAATGAGGGAAACAGCATGCATCATCACCTCAAAAAGAGAAGCCAGTTTGGGGGAGGTGAAGAATTAAGATGACAGATAGGAAAAGATCAGATTCAAGCAGAGAGAGGTTATCCATGTGATCTTACTTCAGGTAAGGTTGGGAAAATGTGCCCTCTTGCATTGGAAAATTGTGTCATCTGTCTCCCAAGCACTTTGAGCCCTTGACTACAATATATAAAAACTTGACTTATTGCATCATAAATATCAATCCTGAAGATCAGAATTGTCTGGCATTAAAATATGTACACTTAAAAGTGCAATATGGTGTTTCCATTTCTCCCTTCATGTTTTGCTCTAGTAAAATTCATATTATTGCCTACCACTAACTCCAACTCTGGTGCAACTGTTATGGATAGTCTTCAAAGGCAGACAGAAGAGATCAGATTTGTAGTCCTGAAAAACATGGAGTAACTGAAAGTGTTCATGCAAGGAGTGATAAGATAAAAACAATGTTTAATAAAGAAGACTCCAGAAACAGGAAACATGATGGATTACAAGAGAGAAGACCCTGTACATGCAGCCTAGGATAGAGGAAAGAACACTGGATTTGGAGATAGTGAACTTGGGTTCAGATTCTGTCTCTGTGTCACCTTGGGCACTTACCTTCTGTTTACCTCAATTTCATTATCTGCAAAAGTGGTGGAGTTGACTTGGATGATTTCCAAGGTGGCTTCTAGTTCTAAATTCCAAGATTCTAGGGAGTCAAGAAACAAGGTAGAAAGATGTTACCATAATTTGGACATGATGTGATAAGGGTCCAGATAAAGCTAGTGGCAGTGAGAATAGAGGAAGAAAAATTGGATGTGTAATTTCCCCGAATTGTTTCACTAGAACTAGTCCATGTAGCTGAAGTTACATTAAGTCATGGAAAAGCTAGTTAGCCTGAAAAAAACCCACTATCTTTTAGAATAATTTCTAAGAAAATGGCACAGCTCTAAGGTGCAAATTATAACAATGTACTGTAAATACTCCCCTTAAAGATTTTTTGCAAGGGAAGAAAACAATTGCATTCCTAGTGTGTCACAGAAGAGATTCGTAAAAGTATCTAAGAACCAGGTAGATAAAAATCCATTAAAGCTCAGCAGTCAAAACTGAAAGTACTTGATTCTTGATTGATAGCAACTGAATGAAACCCCAAATGTAGGGCTAATTAGATAGAAGAGCCATTTGGAAAAAAAAAGAAATGGCATCCAAGAATAGAGGCTCTGATTAATATGCAGATGTAATTAGCCAACCTGCTGACTAGTTAATGCTTTGCATAAGTGGCATGATATTCAAATGCCATCATGTCCTCCTCATTGAGGCAAGAAAAATATGCTGGCACAAAAAATAAGCATAATTGAATTGCATTCAGTCATGTTCAGTGGAGGATACTTCACACCCCATAAGCCACAGATCTTTTTGCCAAGTTGTCTCTCTATGAGATTGGGAAGAGTCTGATAGAGGAGAAGGGAATGGCAGCTTGGATATTGCAATGTTTGCAGAAATCATGGGCACCAAGACAATAAGGCAAGAACTCTTGATATCTAGATCACTCTAGTCTAAACCCCCAAAATATAAAGTGCTTTCTGAGATTTTATCAATAGAGCTTTTCATTGTCTTCCTAAAGGAGATGAGAAATAAGCATATTGGGAATTCTTTATGGCCCTGATGTTGGAGGAGTAAACAAACACCCATGCCATAAGATAATTTTGTCACATAGTATTCAACATGGCCCAGTAGATACCAAGTTGGATTTGGGATCAGAGATTTCACTATAGAATCAATATTTGAAGTCATCTTCTCCAACCTTTTCATTTTATAGATGAGCAAAATGATCCTTCAATATAGTTAGGAAGAAAAAAGAGAGGAGTATTGATTAATCACCTATTGTATGCCAAGAGGAAAAGCTCCAATTGTCCTAATTTATATCTTGCCACTGAACCCAGATGACTCCTAAAGAGAAAGTGAGACTGGGGATGTTGCACAGACCTCCCTCACTTCAATCCAATGACCTTCCTGATGCCATGGTCATCTTTGAGAATGAAGGACAAACAACAATAGCAACTATTGTTGTTATTAGGCATTGTGCTAAATGCTTTTACAAATATTACCTTACTTAATACTCATGACAAACTAGAAGGTAAGTACTATTATGATTCCCATTTAATTTATTTTTTATTAAAGCTTTTTTATTTTCAAAACATATGCATGTATAATTTTTTAACATTTCAACATTACGAAACCTTGTGTTCCAAATTTTTCTCTCCTTCTCCCAACCCTCCCCTAAATGACAAGTAATGCAATATATGTTAAACATGTTAAAATATATGTTAAATTCGGGGCAGCTATGTGGCGCAGTGGATAGAGCACCAGCCCTGAAGTCAGGAGGACCTGAGTTCAAATCTGGTCTCAGACACGTAACAGCTGTGTGACCCTGGGCAAGTCACTTCACCCCAATTGCCTCAGCAAAAAAGCAAAAAAAAAATATATGTTAAATCCAATATGTGTATACATCTTTATACAATAATCTTGTTGCACAAGAAAAAAATATCAAAAAGAAAAAATGGGAAAGAAAATAAAATACAAGCAACAACAACAAAAAAGAGTGAAAATGCTGTGTTGTGATCCCCACTCAATTCCCACAGTCTTCTCTTTGGGTGTAGATGGTTCTCTTCATCACAAGATCATTGGAATTGATCTAGCTCATCTCATTGTTGGAAAGAGTCACGTCCATTAGAATTGATCATCAAATAGTCTTGTTATTGCCGTGTATAATGATTTCCTGGGTCTGCTCATTTCACTCAGCATCATTTCATGTAAGTCTCTCCAGGCCTCTCTAAAATCATCCTGCTGATTATTTCTTATAGAACAATAATATTTCATAATATTCATATACCATAACTATTTCATCCATTCTCCAATTGATGGACATCCACTCAGTTTCCAGTTCCTTGCCACTACAAAAAGGGCTGCCACAAACATTTTTGTACATGTGGGTCCCTTTCCCTCCTCTAAGATCTCTTTGGGATATAAGCCCAGAAGAAACACTGCTGGATCAGAGGGTATGCACTGTTTGATAACTTTTTGAGCATAGTTCCAAATTGCTCTCCAGAATGGCTGGATCTCTTCACAATTCCACCAACAATGTATTAGTATGACTCCTATTTTATAGATAAGGAGACTGGGGCAGACAGAGACTAAGTGACTTGTCCAGAGTCCCACACTCTGAGGCTGCATTAGAATTCAGGTCTTCCTGATACAAGTCTCTATATTATACCACCTATCTGCTTAAGAGCTCAGGAACAAGCTGCTATGGGGAGTTGCTTCTCTGATGCCTTCACCTGCTGGGAATGTTCTTTGTGCCACTCATACAAGCCATATAAATGATCCTTTTCTAAACTTGTTCTTTTGGGATCAGTGGCCTTTCGATCTGGATCCAGTACCTGTCAGACCCTTAGGATGAGCTATTGCCTCTGACAGCAGTTCCTCAGATTTAATATGCCCCAACTTGATTTCCTTTAGAACAAAGTTCCTAGCTTCTGCCCCAGCTAGGAAAGGCATCTTTTGTCCCAGAACAGGATCCTTTGGAATTGGAATCTATCTCGGTAGATTCTCTGTCCCAAAATCCTTGGCCTCAGATCTGGGTTTTACACCTCTCTCAAACACGAGTTCTCCTGGAGTTTAGTCTATTCACCATTACTTTTGCCCTTTTATTCCTCTCTAGAACTTTACTAATTAGTGAATCCCAAGACTAAAGGAATTAGATCTGTCTTTGGTCCTTTGTTCACAGTCATACTATATCTTATTCCTAATTACTTGGTTCCTCTTCTGTCACTGCAAATGAAGTCAGAGCTGGAAGGGAGAAGGAATAAGCATTTATATAGCACCCATTATTTGCCAGAGATTGTTCTCAGTGCTTTACAAATATTTCTCTAGTCTAGATATCTCTAGCCTAACTCTCTTATTTCACAAGTGATGGCCATCTCCAATTCATCCTGTCTATAATGTGTTTGTAATTAGGTATTTTCATGTTGTTTCTCCCATTAGATTTAATAGTTCCTTGAGAGTAGGGAAGATTTGGCTTTTTTATTATTTTCTTTTTATCCCTTGTATTTAGCACAGTACCTAGAGAGCACATTAGGTGCTTAATAAAAATGTTTATTGACTGACTAATTGGTCTAAAGAAGAAATACAGTTCCTCTGATTATACTGACTCAATACTTTTTATGTTATGTCACAAGCATGGTGCTTCTAAAGAGTCATGAAAATCTCTCAGAAGCAAGATGGTCATTAATATATACATTTCCATATTAATTTTTCCAGCATAATAGTTAGGTATTGTTCAGCCAAGGCCACTGGGACTAGTGATCTGTGTCAATCCCTAACATGTCATTGTGATTTACCTTGAATTTATTGCTCTAGGGTTGCCCAATTTCTCAATAGACAAAGGTTCCCCACTTCTTATATTCATTGACTTTTTTCTCCCACCTCAGCTATTCCTGGGAAAGTTGCTATCCATAGAATTGCTAATTGTTGAAATGGTTGTGACCTCAAAGCCTAAGGGTTCTCCACAATAAGAGAGAAAATTTTAAAACTTATCTAGCATATGAACACAAGTCAGATATAGAACAACTAATTTATCACCAAACAGAAAAAGGAATAGTAAGTAATAAGAAATTAGAAAATTACTAGACTAGAATCCAATTGGAAAGCTAATATTGGAGCCTAATTGGGTTAGAAATAGGTTTTTTTTTTCAAATCTGCTTTTTAGCTCATTCACATAATCACTTTATAGCCAATTCATCCCTTCTACTGATCACACTCCAACCAAGTATCAAGTTGGACGTCTCACAACTGATCCTGCTACATCTGCAACCACAACTGCCCCAAGAGATATTATACTTATTGTGTGCACTTACAGAATTTCTAGGACCTTCTGGCATACATAAGATCAATTCCAGAGAAAAAGAAACTAAAGGAAAAATAAAGTAGGCAAGGTTTTCTATCCTGATTGGATAAAACCCAGCTTATTGAAACCATGCTCCATATGAAGATCAGGAGTTCGAAGTCCCTACCATCATGCTGAAGTGTAGAAGATCCCTTCCTTCTTTTGTCAACAGATTGGAATCAGAGTTTTTCTTTTCAAGGTATCTTTTCAAAGTTTGCAAAAGAACCACCAACTGGAAGCCATCCCTTCTATCAGGTTGGCTATCCCAACTCATAAATTTTTCTAACTTAGCAACCAATCTGGAGGATTCAATCCAATGATGAGTTATACATAGCTGGAAAGAAGCACAGGACATCTGTGCATCCCAGCATTTCTTTGTAATCCTCTAAGGACAAACTGAAAATTATTTAGGAGTATTCCAAGACTGAGGGGTGGAGGAAGGAGAAGGGAGGAGATCTATTATATTTTAATAACTGATTGTATGGATAGTATTTTCTAATTCCCATTAATATTTTTTTCACTAAGTGAAAACCCAATGCAGAAAATATGATTGCATATTCTATTATTTGCTGAAGTGTTCAAGCCTGCTAATTAGCTAGGAAGTTGAAAACTAAATCTTTCTTTTCATCCTTTCCAATTGTTAGGGATGACTGATTCTCTTTCTATAGGTGCAGATGGTTAACCTCCAAAAACTTTGATGGGAACAAAGAAAATTACCGATTTCTCTTTTTGTCTTTGTATTATTTGTTGTATATTGATATTTTCAGATGTATGAGGGTATTTATAGTAACATTCAAATTAATTTGTTTGATATTTTCATATTGGTCTAAATGGACATATATGTGTATGAGTATTTTTGTAAACATATACATGTATTGAGAATTTTCTTTGAATTGCTTGGTCATTGAATTATTCAGTTTTAAAAATTATGATGGTATTTTCTTTTTCCAATTACAATTTTCAGAATTCATTTTTGTGATATTTTGAGTTCCAAATGTTTTTTCTCCTTGCCTCCCTTAATCCCTTTCTCCAAGACAACAATCTTATATAAGTACAATCATTTTAAACATGTTTCCATATTACTGATGGCTTCTCTTAAGATAATTTGAAAATCATGACAATTGCTCTGAATTTATATATGAGCCATGCCTAAAATTTTTAACACATTTTTATTGCACTTTTATTTGACACGTTTTCCTACATTATCTTAATCTATCTATATGAGACCTCTACTATTCAATGATCTTCTGAATATCAAGATGGACAAAGTAAGGACATCTATATTCACCAAGGTTGATCAATCACTTATGTCAGTGGAAGGTGTTAAAAGTAGAATCCAAAGGAAGAGGGATTCCCATGTTTGAGAACATTTTTCAGATTAAAGAACTTGTCCCATTTGAGATGATATTGTACTGATTCCATCAAGTCTGAGAACATTGCAGAATCTCTTTAATGTGATCCATAATCACTCATTTCAAAAGATTTCATCCAGATAAGATTAATTAAAATTAGATCTTATTGAGGTAAGATAAACTCAAGTGGATAAAGAATATTTATTGTCCAGGCTGATAGATAATTAAATAGAACAGTCCATGGGGTTGGTCCATTAATAGGTGAATCTTGGAAATCCCCTATAGTTACTCAATAAATTGGATATAAAGATTAATAAGAGGATACTGAGTTTGATTGCAGTTTAAAATACTGTGCAACACTTTCAATCACTTAAAGCATTTCCCTGGAACTAAGACTCATCTTTTAAACACCATTGTTCTTCTAGTGATGTTTTATGGTTGAAAAGCATGGAATTCTATAGTTTCTAAAGAATTAAAGTTACAAGTCACCCAAAGGACAATGAACTTATATGTGGTAGAGATGAGTAAACTGCAGCATATCACCAATGGAGAACTGCATAGGAAAAGCAGCTGAAAAAATTGCCAAAGAAATGTATGACCCCAAAGGAAAAGTAGTCAAGGTCAAGAGAAATGCAACGAATAGCTCATCTCTTACACTGATATCCCCTCAATATCAAGTGATCAAGAGAAGGATATCTAATACATTAGATGGATCTCCTTTGGAGGACTAATGGGAGGACATAGACAAGAATCATATAAAATGAGAAGACATAGCAATGCACAACCTTCTATACTCACAAAAGAAGGAGATGTTATAATTACTTAATTGCTTCTTTATTATGCTATGGGATGACTCAAGACAATCACCAACTAGCTGGCCCAAAAGGCTTCCCAAGATAAGTTTCTTTGTTTGGTTAGGTGCAGCTGACAGGGAGAGGCAAATTATATCACAAGAGAGCTAAAGATGGTATATCATATCTCTAGGGCAGAGAGTAGCTGAAGATTAGCAGTTGTTACCTGAGAACAATAGCAAACACAGTAATGGAAATAGATTCCCATAAAAAGCAGAAGTGGCAAAAGTATGCAACAGAGGTAGTAAAGGACTCTATCTGATTGGGGAAAGGCATCACCAAAGGAGTCGTGTAATTCAATAAATGTATGTTCCCTACAGATTGTTTATAGAAAGCCATTTGACCAGAATGGTTGTAACTTCAGTTTCTCCTATTCTGTGATTAGCCAACTCAAAATAATATCTTGGCCTTTGATGTTTTTGCTACAGTTCCTTTGTATAGTGCCAAATGTCATACCCTTTCTGATGTAAAGTAAATATTACTATCTATTGTTTGTTCTCTGAAATAGAATCTTACTAACCAGTTGGTCTTCTGTGAATGTATTAAAGGATTCTCTAAAATTTCCTAACCATCTTAATAATGAGATATGTTTGCAATAAGAAATCTCTTCTTTCTTCCTCTGAAAAGCAAAATGAAATGTTGAGTCAACCCTCTGTGTTGGCTCAAGTTAGTTAGCAAAAGTACCATAAACTTTTCCTACCCAATTTCTAAGACAAATTTCTGGTGTTCCTATTCCTTCTGTCTATCTTTGCTCCACAAACTTAGGAAAGATTTTGTGACTGTTATTTTCTCATAAATGAATGTATGTGTGTGTATTTTGAAGGAGAGAGGAGAAGTGAGGGTGTTGAGAGGAATAGGCAGAATAAATAGGAGATTTCCAAGATTCACATATTAATGGACCAACTCAATGGGCTGTTCATTTAATCATCTATCAGCCTGGACAATAAGCTATATTTAAGTTTTGCATACATTTATGAGAAAATAATAGTCACAAAATTTTTCCTTAATTATCATTTGCTTTGAATTAATGCAACCTCTTGTTGCAAATAAAACAAAACAACAATTCAACAAAAAAAAATCATGTTGGTTTCGGCTCAGGATTGATGGTTTTGCATAGATACTGACCCATTCCTGGGCCTTCTTTACAATATGTCTCAAAATTGAGGCAGCATCCAGAGAGAACCCACATGTAGAGGACAATGGGTGATATGCAATGCAAAATGCATTTTGATGAGACTTACTTATTTTTATCAAAGTTACCCTAAGGTAACTTATAAGGAAAATGAAATTATTCAGCAAAGTAGCTCTCTTATTTGTTTTTTCCCATCAGAAATGGGAAAATATATTTTCATTTGGAAACTCACTTAAAAATGTGACCCTTCTTTCCACTAAGTTCTCTTTCCTTGCAAGAGGCAGTCCAAGTAATTGAGCTATAAACACAGGCTTCTACAGAAGGGCATCAGTTGTTTCATCTGATTCAACTTTAACAGAAAGGAAAGAACAAGTCACTGTGGTCTGTCCTCATTTTCTTATTAATTAATGTAGGTTCAGAGATGGCTCTCTTGTGACTCCAAGGCAGCCAGATGTAACCCTGACACTGGCTCCCAAACAACCAAAATGATCCAAATCTAAGCTAGCAAGAGGCTCTGATGAATGTCTTATTAAAACAAGGCAACGCAGGCAAGTTGACAAATTAAGGCACCAAGTCCCCTTAATACTGGTATGGGACTTTTTAATGGAAGCTAAACATATTGCTTCTCCTGAAGTTTTTTTTTTTTTTGACAATTATATTGTCTCAGAAGACAGGCTCTTTTTCAGGTTTTACTTGCTATAAGCTCAGCAATTGGCTGTCCTCAAAAGTGTCTTTACCATACAGAAAACACTGTATTTTTGGTCTCAGCCTACCATGCAAGTCCATTATCAAGAAAGGAATATGTCTTTCTGTAGAAGTCCACTACCATGGACTTGCATGGTAGTGTAGAGTGTAGAGTCTTACCTACTACCAAGAATATTCTCTCTCCTTTCCTCTACCTGATGGCATCTTTAGCTCCTTTTGAGGTTCAACTCAAGGGTCATCCTTCCTATTTTAGGCCTTTGATGATCTCCCTAGTTGTTAGTACCCCTCCCATCTCATTACTTTGTATGTGTTTTGTACACTCTATTTACATACTGTTTACTATTTATACACTATTTACATACATAAATTCTTTTAAGGTAAAAAGGATTTTGGTTTTGTCTTTATAACACCCTTTCCCCTAAAATACTATGTTAACTTAAGAAATTCTGCTTAAATTGATCATTTATGGTTATTGAACACTATAATTGAATGCTATGGGAATTCATTTTAATACTGATATTGAAGGACAAAACAAATTAGAGTGCATGATATAGAATTATTAGTCTCTGTCAAGTAGCAGAATCCAGTCCACCACAGAACGAATTTAAACCCTCATAGGAATCCTCTATAATCTGTATGCCTTAGAGAAGTGACTCGATGTAAGAAAGGCAGGAATTTGGGTGTTTGCTATAAGAACACAGACAATTCCATCCCATACCTAATGTCTTCTGAACTCCTAAGGCTCATCTATCTGGCACTAATATTAACTCTCAGAGGCATTATGAGAACTCTAAGGAACTTACTCATTCCAACCCAAATAACTTGGCTTTGCCTAAGGGATTTGTACCTAAAGAGGAAGCAAAATTGTCAGACCTGAGGTTGCCTTGAGGCTTTTAATCAACTCATAAAAGAATTGGAAGAAGTGCCTGGCTGGAAAAAGTCCCCCCCAAAAAATATTTTCCAGAAGATAAATATCAGATGGCAATAAATGCTCAGGTGATAACAGCAGTAGTCAAGATCAAAGCTCTACAGATGACATCAACTGCTCACTGCTCAAGGGAGAAATCAATCCATCATCAGCACTGCTGCCAAGAATATAGATGATAGATTGCAGTTTGGAGACAGACAAATGCCCCATCCAGGTTGCAACCTTAAGGAGTATGCTCTGCTTGAGCATACCTTATCTCTCTCTCACCAATGGCATAATAATCAAGTATGAATGGGGAATTTTTCTTTATGTGGCAAGTAAAATTATAATAAAGGCAGTCTGAGACAGTTTTCACTGGGGCAAGGTCAAATTTTATTAATAGTGACACATAAAGAATTAGTAAAGTGGGTGACTGGCCATCTCAGGAAGAAGGCCAGGGACCAGATCATGATTAATTTATTAGACTTGCAACAACCAATAAATTGGGTCAAGGATCTCTCAATGACCAAAGGTCCTGAGGGAGGGCTAACAGGATCTTTGAAAGTTAAGTGTCTTCCTTCTGATTGGCTCACAGCATATCATGTGAATCTCTCCTAGCAAAAGATAAGACAGTTCCAATTGGAGAACATTTTAATAAGGAGGTAAGGTAAGAATTATCTCAATTCAAATTGCTTCCTTTTGGGGTGATGGAAGTAATCCTCAAGTGATAGGATTAGTCTGCAACTAGGGAAAATGGGTTAGCCTTCAGTTGTGGCTGATTATGCCCCTCTATGGCAATTAAAGATTATTAATTGCTTGGTAATGTCAACTGCCTCTAGCTATCTCTATAAAAAAAAATCAGAAAAAATCAGAACCATTCGAATCTGGATCCCTCTGTTTTTCTTTTTCTTTCCCTCCTTGGAAACCTGATCACTCCTAACTTTAACAAAAGAGAAGGACAAAAGAATCCTCCCCCATGAGAGGACCAGCACAACGTGATTCTTTATGTATCTGAAGGTGATCTTGGGAAAGTCATTTAACCCTGTTTTCCAGTTTCCTCATCTGTAAAAGGAGCTGGAAAAGGAAATGGTGAACCACAGCAGAATCTCTGCCAAGAAAATCAATGGCACAGATCTTGTTAACTCTTAAATCCAATACCATATCCAATATATGGATATATATTAGCTACCTAATAATAACTGTAAATCTCAATGTCCTTGCTCCCTTAGTTACCTGGTAGATGATACGTTCCCCACTTATTCTTGAGACGATGATGCATCTAACTTCTCCCTAAACATTTCTAAATCAAAGATTGAGTCTGTATTTAAGCACCTTTATATGCTGTGTTAGGTACTGTCCAAGGTGCTAGTAAAACAATGACAAAAATGAAAGTCGTTTCCCTACCTCCCAAACTTATGTTCTGTTGAGGGAGATAACGTGTGTGTGTGTGTGTGTGTGTGTGTGTGTGTGTGTGTGTGTGTGTGTGTATGAATTAGATATAAGGTAATGGGGGAGGGAGGGACAGAGAGTAGCAGATGGGAATATTCCAGAATGGCCTCATGTAAAAGGTGATGCTTAAACTGAATCTTGGTCCCAAAAAACTGAAGCAATTGTAGGGCTATCTGAATCTCTATAGGATGGTATCAGCCTCATCTATAATGGAAGAATAGGTTCTCCAACCATGAATTCTTAGGGGATTGCATGCATCTTTTGAGGGGGTGGGGAGTGGGTTGTGAAGAGAACAGCTACCCTTATTTATGTCTGCTTCCCTCCCCTCACAGGCCCACTGAATGAATTCTTAAAAATCTGTGCTCCAGAAGTTGGACCCAATATCCTTCTCTAAAGCTGTTTGCCTAACCACCCTCTACCCCCAGCTCATCACTACTGGCCAGATTTTCAGCTTTCAGTCCTCTTGGATGCTCTGAATGAGGCCTTCTTGGTCCAGGGCCAGCCCTGGCCTTCTCCCAAGAGCCTAGCTGGCTCTGGCGTGGAGAGTATAAAGATGCTTAAAATCTCTGAAACAGGGACCTTTGAACCTTCACATTGTCGAGTCCATTAGACTTCAATAATAAAGCTCAGCCTATAATTGGTGGCCCTGCACACAGATGGGTAAGTGAAGTGGAAAGGATCCTATTTCCATCTCAGTTGTTGCCAGGACTTTAATGGCCCTATGCCCGGTTCTTCCTTCCCTCAAAGAAAATTCAGCTTCAGCTTCCAGTAGTTGAAAAGTTTTGAGATAATGCAAGAAATTTACAGGTTCATTACTTGACTGCTTGCTATTACTCCTTTTCAAGTCCTTTTTAGAACAGGAAGTTGAGGCAAATTTCATTCTGCCCAAGCTTTTCTGGAGGCCGAATGTTGCTCAATAGACATTTCTTCAATATAAGATAAAATGTTGGATATGGAGTTTGGAAGATTCAGATTTCAATCTTGCCTGTAAACTTACTGGCTGTGTGCTGCTGGGAAAGTCACCTAATGTCTCTGAAACTCAGTTTCCTTATCTGTAGAATTAGGATTGTGGTACTTATAGAATCCACCTGGCAGGGTTATTGAGAAACCCAAAGACAAAATAGCTAACATGTACATAGTACTTTACAAATATTTCCCTCCCTGATAAGTATTATTATTTTCCCATTTTACAGGTGAGAAAACAAGCAGAAAGAGGTTAAATAATTTGCCCAATGTAGTAAACAACTAATAAGTGGCTGAGGTCAAATTTGAACTCAGATCTTCTTGTCTCTAAGCTCACTGCTTTATCTCCTATATCACCTAGTTGCTTTGTATGTCTTCTTAGACATTGGCCTATGTATATAAAGTATTTTGTAAATTTTAAAGCATGATATAAATATTAGATAGTATAACTTTGACAGCAACCTATATCTTTCATACTAATGATTATTCAAAGTGCTTCCATGGTGAATTGAAATGAATGGATGGATGAAAAAGCATCTATTAAGTGCTTACTCTGTTAAAAAAAAACACAGATTATCAAAATAAATAAAGAAGACAGTCCCAGCTCTTAAGGAATTTATATTCCAATGGATTAGTCAATGCATATAGGACATTTCCACTACAGGTCAGGAAAAAAGATCCCCTGGTCCTTGAGATGCAAGGATAAAGTAGATGGCAATGAATATTCTGCAGTGTCATTTTTACTAATCATAATCATTTCTAATATTAAACCATTTGCACATCCATGGTGAGAATTTTATTTTTTCAAGCACCAGTTTTTGTGGCTGCTGAGATGGTAGAAGCTGTAGTACTGGTAGAAATAGTTACCAAATTATATTGGCCCAGGGATTGTACTATTGGATGATGCCTTTAGGGTCTGATCTAAAAGGAGTTCCTGAGATTATATGCCTAATGGTGGCCACAGGAGCTGATAGTGGCAAGGAACTTCCATGGGGTGCCCAACAAGCAAAGTTAGCCAACTTTTGTTAAGCATGCAAAGCATCTTGACTTAAGTTACATTCGTTCATTAACCAAAATGCAGGTATGAAATCCCTTTGTTTACCCATCTATAGGGAATATGTATTTTCAGTTAGGGTATCATTACAGTAAGGAGAACTAAGAAGGAGTGCTTCAAGATGCTGAAACATGCTACCTGCTGGGTATGACCTTTTGGTGAAAGCTAATTCCTCCTGCTATGGTTGCTGTTAACTCTTTTGCATTAACTTAGAACTACGCTTCTTAAATATGGAAATTCTGGATAAGGGCTATTATGTAAATAGCTGGGAAGCAAACAAAACAAAATAAAACAAAAATGACCTTATTACTTAGGCACAATTAGACATGGTAGATTAAAAAGCCCAAGGAGTAAACAGAGAAACAATGCTATATACCCACTTTCTTTATATCCACTATTATTATTAAAGGCAAAAATGTTACTTCTGCAACATCGTGGATATTTATTGAAATGAACCAATGTATGATGCAAGAAAATAAATTAAAGTCTGGGAGAACACAGCCCAGCACTAGGAAAGCTGAGATTCAATTCAGTCAAATGGTTATCTGCTGGGTACTTGACAAGACAGGCAGCATGGTATGGTGGATGGACGCTTGGCCTTGGAGTCAGAAAGGTTCCAATTCAATCTTTGTTACATGGTTTGTATGACCTTAGGCAAGATGATCTACATTGGTAGAGATGTGAAGTGTTTCTTCAAGGAGAGTTCCCTATTCCAGTGAAGTTATAGGTGCCCACCTGCCCCCTTTAAAAAGTTCTAGGCTCTGTGCTAGATATTGAAGATATAAATACAATTTCACTCTGTTCAGTTGTTCACTCTGAATAAGGTTGGGTGTGTCCTTTCTCTATTCGATTGCTATCTTGCTAACCCAGAAAATAACACTGAAACGACATGGAAACCAAAGGTCAGGGATATGGATCAAATGTATTGCAATACGAACTCTCTTCCCCAGAATTTTGGGCCAACCAGTCAATCCACAAGCATTTATTATGTACCAGGCACAAAGAGGCACAGAAAAGCAAGAATATAGTCCTGCTCTCAAAGATCTAAGTGTAATGGGGGAGGAAGGGACAAATATGACAATAATTATCTATACAAAAGACAGGTAGGGAGTAGATGGAAGGTAATCTATAAAGAGAATGAAATAGCAGCTGGAAAAAGTAGGGAAGTTCTTCTGCAGAAGGCAGGATTTGATTTGCATCTTGAAGGAAGTCAGGGAAGCTAGAGAGTGGAGTTCAAGAAGGAGAGCACTCTACTCTTGTGGGAACAACCAGTGCAAAAACACAGAGATAGGAGAATTTTCATGTTCAAAGAACTTGGGAGGAATATCATGTGACTGCATCATAGAATGTTTGAAAGGGAGTAAAGTACAAGAAAATAAGTTAAAATAGGAAATGGCCAGATCTTGAAGAGCTTCATATGTCAAACAGAAAAGTTGACATTAGATTCTGGAGGTAATAAGGAGTGATGGGATTTTAGTAAGAAGTGGGGTGATATGGTCAAATCCACATGATGGCTGAAGAGAATGATGGGTAGAGGCTTGAGATAAAACCAAATAGAAGGTTATCACTTTAATATAAAGCACTTTTCCTACAATGACACAGGGATGTACTTACAAAACATCTTTCAAGTTGTATTATAGACATGAAGAATAATGATTCTTCTCTATTAAGCCTAAAACTAGGGTTTATCTCCCTTCCCCACATATATAACCTGCCTACTTTCCTGCAAATCTTCTTAAAAGCATTTATTCAGCATCTACCATGGACCAGGAACTATGTCAGCTGCTAGGAATACAAAGACAAAGGCAAAATAATCTTTTGTACATAGAAACTGAGGAGTTCTGGAAAGTCTTCATTCAGAAGGTTGAAAAATTATAACTCATTATTAGGCAATAGTCATCTGGGCATGAGCCAGCAGTGTCATGCAAGAGTTAGCTTTGATGAGTCTGGCTTTTCAGTGACATCAGTGATAGAATGGAAATGGATTCCACTCTTCTTTAGCTGACATCAGTCAGTAAAAATGGAAGTGGCTAAAAATTCGGAAACTCAGAAATACTTATGGAAGCTAATGAAACTTGGTCCTCTTAGTCATACTCTTATTACTTTGATATCTATCTGATTCATATATTTTAAGGGGAAAACAGATCTGTGTATTCCATTTCCAAAAGAGGAGCAGTTGTATTGAGTCCCTCTGGGCAATTATTAAATTCTAGTTTTTCTGAACTTGTTATTATAATATCATATATAATATATGATATATAATATAATATCCCCAGTAATATAATCATCACAATATCATTCTTGGGAAAATATTCACTATGAGAAAATGACAAAACAAAAGCTTCACTTCAGAGTCATTGAGCAAAGTTAAATCACCCTCATATCAAATATAGATGCACAGTCTCTTTCCTAAAGATACCATTTTGATCTACTCCATTCATATTTTCTCTTGGCCCTTTTTTCCAAATATGGAGGACAAGGTTACCTCTTTACTGAGGCCAGTTTTTCTACTTGAGTCTTCATTTTCCCAACCTTAACTCATTCAACCCTTCCATCTTATTACTCTATCACCTTGTAGCTTTCCTCATTCTTATTGCCAAATTGAAATAGTTATCTGTACTCTATATTTAGTAGCTCACTACACCATCATTTCATACCTCCTTGCAACCTAAAGTTGGTAACCTCTCTCCAATAATCCTTTAACTAATAATCTAGGGTTCTCTTTTTATTCCTTGTTCTCATTTTGCTTTTTTATCTTTCCTCATCTTTTGACAGAATCTACCACCACCTTCTGTGACACTACTCTCTTATAGTCAACTCCCTATCTGTCTAACCATTCTATCCAAGTCTTCTTTGTTGAATCATCATTTATTGCCCAACCCCTTAAACCCCTTAAAATGTGTTGCATATATTTTTGTATTGTAATTATTTGTGTCCTGGCTTGGTGCTCTTAACATGCTAGTGGTTCAGTGGGAAAGAATGCAAGCCTAGGTTATAATCCTGTTTTTTCCATTCACTATCTGTGTGACTTTAGCCATCTCCACATGATGGGCTTTGTTTTTTACATGTGTGAAAAGTGAAAGGGTTAGAATAAATTAGAGTACCTTCTAGCTGCAAAATTATGATACTATGAACCAATAATCTTTGTCCAGTGACTAAGGAATTGAATGTCTACAGTGGACTTGGGAAGTTGTATAGAAAGACAGATAAAATCACACAGAATGAAATAGCATAGAAAACATGTAATCTGCATCAATGGATTAAATAAAATGACATGTAAAGTGCTTTGCAGACCTTCAAGTGCTATATAAGCAATGTCATTCCCTTGCCTAGGCTGCACTCTTAGCATGGATCCTTCCTCAGCATCTGGAGCCTCCTTACCCTAGACAGAGAATCCATATATCCTTTTTACTATTCCTCCATCATGCCATCTCCCTTCTCCCATTAGTGAGTTGCTCCTGGGATCTCCATTTTTGATGAAGGGCCCAAGCCAGCCAACCCTCATTCTCCTTATGGCTGTGCTTCTGACATTTTGAACTTCAACATCATACCCCTACATGGATACTTCCTCTTTCATCATCCTTTTGTGTTTTCTCTTATTAGAACATTAACCCTTTAGGGAAGAGTCTGTTTTTTTGCTTCAATTTGTTTCTCTTTGCCTTGCCTTGAAGAGGGTACCCACATTAAGGGGATGGCAGATCACTCAGAAGAATCATTGTGTTCCTCTCTTGTAGTCCAACAAATATTTATTAAGCATCTATGAGTCAGGCACTGTGTTAAGCACTGGGGGGTATAAAGACCAACATAAAAAGTCTCTGTCCTCAGGGAATTTAAATTCTACTTGGGGAGTAAGAGCAATAAATAAACAAATACAAAAAATATACAAAGTAAAAGAGGCAGCAAGGTGCTACATTGAATGGAGCACCTGGAGACAGGAAGATCTGCGTTCCCATCCTGCCTAAGACATTTATCAGATGTGTGGCTCTGTGCAAGTCATTTAATCTTATCTCAGTTTCACCCTCCTCCACTCAGAAGTGGAGACAATAACAGCACTTATCCTGTAGGGCTGCTATGACAATCAACAGAGGCAACAAATGTTGAATTCTTTGCGTCTTGAAGTGTTATAGAAATGCTATTATTATTATTATTATTATTATTAAATACAAAAAGGCTCATCCCATTCATTTTCATATTCCCCAGTGCCTTGAACATAGTAGGTGCTTAATAAGTGCTTATTATTTATAAATTATATTACAAATTATTATCATATTACATTATTATTATTTATATACATGTATTTATATTTGTGTAAATATATTTATATATACTCATATATTATTTATAAATTAAATTACAGATCATGTCCAGATGTCTCATTGTCTTTTATTCTTCTAAATTAAGCATTTCAAGATTAGCAGAAGAAAGAGAAGCTAAAACTTAGCTCATTTATAACAAGATATCTCAATTAGGAATTTTTTTTTAAATTTCTTCTACAAACACAGGATGGATGAGCTCTCAGAGACTGGCCAACTAGCTGATATTAGTCACAGGGTACATCACAGGGTACATCAGATTCTGATATCTGAATGAATCTGCTTTCCATCAGGAAATCCTGCCTTTCTAGAGAATCTGAAGAGCCTTGATCTAATCCATGGAAAATCCAAGCATTTTCTTGAGCATTGCTTTGATAACTCTGAACAAGGAACTTCAGGCAAGGTTAACTCTGTGTGACTCCTTAAATGAAATAGCAAAGAGGTCAGCCTTTAAAGGTGAGACAAGACCTTAAGGTCTTTCACACAGCTTAATTAACATGCATTATTAATTATAAGTTTTATTTGAAATCAACAAAACATTCATATTTATGGGTGTCACAAGATATGGGAGATGCTGCCAGTTCATTAACAGCCTATTATATACACAGCTCAATTACTCTGAGTAAAAAAGAGACAAGTAAATTGGAAAGTATTAACTTGCAGAGGCAAAACAATCACCTTTTATTAAGTCACCAACTGATATTTCAAGAGCATTTTGCGGTTGACAAGACACTTTATTTGTATCATTTCACTTTAATCTTGATGTTTACAAGAGGACATGAATGACATTTTTTAATTATGTTTATTTCTAAACTTATTTTTTAAATTTCAGTTCCAGATTTTCTCTTCCCCTTGAACTTCTTTCATCCGTTGAGAAGGCAAATAATGTGATACCCATTATACATATAAAGTCATGCAAAAACATTTCCATATTATCCATTTTTAAAAGCTAGAAAAATAAAGTAAAAATGTGATTCAACATATATTCAGAATTCTTTACTTCTTTGTCTGGAAGCGGATAGCATTTTTCATCATGAATCTTTTGGAATTATCATGGACCACTGTATTTTTCAGAATAGCTAAGTCTTTCACCATTCAGTATCATTATTATATAGTGGTTTCTATATAACTTTGCATCAATTCATTTAAGTCCTTCCAGTTTTTTTTTTCTGAAACTATCTTGCTCATCATATCTTTAACACAATAGTATTCCATCATAATCATATACCATAACTTGTTCAGTCATTCCCCAATTGATGGACATCCCTTCAATTTTCAATTCTTTGCCACCACAAAGAGTCACTCTAAATATTTTTGTACATTTAAGACGTTTTCCTTTTATTTGATCTCTTTGGGATAGATCTAGCTATATAGTACTATTGATGGATCAAAATGTATAAAAAGTTTTACAGCCCCATTGGGCATGGTTCCAAATTGTTCTCTGGAATGGTTGAACCAGTTCACAACTCCAACAGCACATTAGTGTCTACATTTTTCCACATCCCTTCTAATATTTGTCATTTTCCATTTCTGTCATATTAGTAAACCTGATCAGGGTGAGAT
Source organism: Myrmecobius fasciatus (assembly GCA_023553655.1). NCBI lineage: Eukaryota > Metazoa > Chordata > Mammalia > Dasyuromorphia > Myrmecobiidae > Myrmecobius > Myrmecobius fasciatus. The sequence goes on from JAJPUD010000520.1 coordinate 244,923, forward strand.
TGAAAAATATTTATTAAGCACAAACAGTAATGAATCTTATCTAAATTTTGTATCTCAGGACCCAGCTACTAGACTGCCTAACGAAGGTCAGAAATAGAGCAGATCAAATCCCTTGTGCCAGTTAGCAATGGGATTGGGGGTGTGAGTGTCTCTACCCTTCTAGGCAGGGCACAATAGAGAGACTCATTCTCATTCAATCAATATTTAACCTTTTCTCTGTGAAAGAATCTTTATTATTTATAAATATCAGTAGAATATAATCTCCTTGAAGGCAGTAATGATTTCGATTATTTTGTTTTTATTTCCCTAGTATCTAACTAGCATTGTACATAGAACATAGTAGAAAATCAATAAATGCTCATTGAATTGAATTGAATTAAAAAGTTGGATGTTTATTGAAGGAAAAAATAAATTACAGCTTTACCTTGGCACTTGTTTACTTAGAAACTTGTCACATTGGGCATTAGCCACATTATGACAAGGAAAAATGCTTCGACAATTGTTATTTGCTCAGCATTCGTTGCATTTGATTGTTGTCTTGGTTGAGCAGTAAAGATATGAGATTGTCCAGGCATGCTGCCCAGCTCCCACTGCCACTGTTCTTGCCTCTGCCATGGGCAGCTCCTCCCAGAATTGTCAGGTTGGAGCCCATGATGCTGGAATTGTGCACATCAGTGGGTAGGTCTCAAGGCAGTTCCTACCCGATGATGTGACTGCAGTGTATAATCTCCCAGCTTCCCAAACAGTAGTACTGGAAGGGGAACTGGTACCCTATGGGCTCAAAAGGAGAAGCAGCAGCAGTAGGAGTGGTGATAGACCCAGGACTCTTGGCAGCCTCCAGCCCTGGGCAGTGGCCAGGACCCTGTGCAGCAAAGGTCAAGGGATCATAGATTCTACTTTTATATACAGGACTACTTTCCTGTAAATTTGGATGGGATGGGGTTGAGGAAGAATATAAAAGGTTCCTCTTAGAAAATGAATTGGGTCAAGAAGGGAGGAGCCCAGCTGGTCTGGGCTTGGCTGACTTGTTTCTCTGCAGCTGGAAGCCACACTTGCCCCTTTGGGGAACTGGGTGGGAAAAGATAGTTAGGCTGTAGACTGGAGATACACTTCTTATGGGAAAAGTTTATTCAGTACTCCTGCCACTCCTTATCCTTCCAAGAGTTAATGACAGAACACATTTTCTACTGTATCCTAGTTTATGTATGGTCTGAACTTGTCATTCATTGTGTGGAGAGCCCCTGGTGTAGAAACTCCACAATGTAGATTGGTCATTTGTCTATGGACAACTGGAGAGTTTGCCTGAAGTACCCCAAAGGGTGAAACAACACAGCCTTATCTCAGTTAATATGTGTCAGAGGCAGCACATAAGCCAGTGTTTTTCTGAGTATAAAGCTCCATCCCATTCTCCACTCTGTGCTGCCTTTCAGTATTTGTACAGAGTCATTGAAATGGAAAAATTTTAGAAATTTTGAAATGGAAGATTTTGAGCTGAAACAACCATGTTGTCCAACTCTGTCTCATTTTCAAGACCTTTGCCCAGAAGTCACACAGCAAGGGAATGGCAGAGCTGGAACTTGAAATCAGGTTTCCTGGATTTTTCCATTCCTCCAAGTTGCCAAGTGCTAACAGTATGCATAATGTCTTTGCACTGATGTTCCCAACCCTGTTTTGGCTGCTAATTGGCTGCATTCTGGCTGCAGGGAGATTTTTTCTGAAGTCCATCCAACCTTTAGACATTTCTCTTAGATTATCTAAATAGTAAATATATTCTAACTCCTTCATTTGGCAGCCAAAGAAACCAAGACCGAAAGAGCCTAAGACCCAAGCTCATCTTGTGAGTGGATGGAAGAAATGAGATTAGAACCCAGGTTGGACTTTCATTCTAGCCCATGTGCTGCTACATCATGATGTCTTCCCAATATCTTTTTTTTCCTCAGCCAAAACAGAAAGTATTGCTATTTACTCTTATTCTGAACCATCAGGGCCCCCAAAATGACCAAGTGAGACTAGGACTGGGACCTATTGTTGAATAGTCAATGAGAGCCAAAATGACTTAGATTTAAGGCATGGTCCTTAAGGAAAAAATATAACTTGTAAACCTCAAGATATTTTGTGAAATTTTGGGAATCAAAATTTACATTCCTTTGGACAGAGCACCCAAAGGTAAGGATATGATACCCTATGTGGACAGAGGGAGAGGAGAGAAGGGAGAGAGAGAAAAGAAAGAAGGAAGGAAAGAGGAAAGGGAGGAAGAAAAGAAGGAAGGAGAGAGGGAGGGAAGGAAGGAAGGAAGGAAAGAAGGAAGGAAGGAAAGGAGAGGGAAAAGAAAGGAAGGAAGGAAAAGATGGAGGAAGGAAGGAAGGGAAGGAGGGCGAGAGGGTGGGAGGGAGAGAGGGATGGAGACAGCCAGGGAGGGAAGGAGGGAAGGGACTTGGAGGTGGGGGAGAGAGCTGCATTGCCTAACTGGAACTGAAAAACTGGGTCCCCAGTGGACCGACTACTATTACTCACAGTTTGTTATTAGTCCTTCATTGTCAAAGAAGACTATGACATCAGGAAGATGATGCCATGACTTGCAAATGAATTGGATTTAAGTGGGATAGTTGTGTAAAGTCATAAACTCCACTCTTTCCTCCATTTTCATTTGGGCTCGGTAGCAAAATATAGAGCAGAATGACTAGAGATGACCCCTCTGTTGGTTGGAGCATAGTAGATGAAGGCGAAAGTGAGGGTAGAACCAATTTGATTTTGAAGGTCATAATTGTTTGTATCTTAAGATAGAAGTAATGGAGAGCTATTGAATCTTCTTGAGCAAGGGAATGTAATATGTGCGGGTTTGAACCTGCACTTTAAAAATACTGTTTGGTAGCTGTGCAGAAGATGAATTGGAGTGAGGTGAGACTGGAAAAGAAAACAATTGGTAGGACATTACACTAATCCAGTTTGAAGGTGATGGGATCCTGACCTTGGGTGGTGGTTATGTGAACTCAAAGAAAAGAAGAAATATGAAATATGTTGTGGATTTAACAAGTCCTAGCATCTTCATGGATTGGAAAATTCAGAGATTTCAGTAACCTAGATTTTGTTTAAACAGCATCATTTTAGGCAGTGTTCCTTTATCAGTCTCCTCCAATTTAACCCTAATCTTTTGAAAACATTTCAGCACTTACTGACATCTAGTTTTTGTCCATTATTTTCTTGATGACCCATTATTTTGATTTGGGGGAAAATTTTAGTATTTCAATTTTGCAGTCACATAGCATCGCTAGAGGAATATTGAGATCAAGAAGTTAGGATTTTGTTTTGGGGCTAATTCTGGAGTCACCATTAAAAGCATCATGCAATTTCTAAAATGCATCCTAGCCCAAATATTCAGTTTCAAGTCCTACCTATTCTGTTCATTCAAGGTATACACACTGATAAACCAGCTCTAGGAGCCGTCCAATTTCATATCATAGACCAGACAGTGGGCAGTCTTCACCTAGGGTTTTCCCTGTGTGGATAGTAAGATCATATTCTTTTGAGTGATTAAGAATTTCACTGAAGAAGATCTCCATTGTGTCAGAGCTCAACACAATCAGTGTAATACCATCTGCTGCTGGACTAGGATCCCACCATTTATAGGGAATCCCTCTTCAATGGCTACTTGTGCTGGCTCTCCTCCATGTTGATGACAAATATCTTTGGCAAGTATGTCTACCTGTTTTGTGTCTAACTGGATTTTAAATTATCAGTTGGCTGTTAAAGAAAGTTATTCAAACATTAGATTTGGTCAAATGAGATCACAGAATCATATGAAGTCTCTGGAAGGGAATTGAGAAGCCAGCTAATTAATTGATTCAATTTACAGGTGAGGAAACTGAGACCCAGGGGGATGGTATGACTGCCTGGGGTCAGAGGGAAAAACATATTGAACTTGTGGTCTAGAGGTAAAAAGCACTGGAAAGGCCATCAGACATAATTCCCTCCCATTTTGTAGCTACAATAACTGAGTTTCCATCAAAAGAGGTAAAGTCAGAGGGAGAACTATTCTCCATTTGTCTGTAGCAGTTTGAAGGTCATGAATTTCACTCCACACCTGGAGCCTTCCACCTAAAATGTTAGTTTTCTTGAGTAATAGCATCAAACTTGAGTCTGATGTCCCTATATTGTATTTTCATGGAGCCTACTTAGGCAATCTCCATTGTTAGAACAAAACTACTTGGTGCCCTTAGGCAGAAATTTGATAGAATATGAAAATAAAAAAGGACATCTGGGAGGTAGCCCCAGTGCTGACAGTAACAAGGCCCAATTTAGGACAGAGCTCCTACAATCCAAAGAGACACTATTTGCTCATACAAAAGAGACAGATGTCAACAAAGGCATTATGCCCCACCCTCCTGACATTTCCATCCCTAGATTGCCCCATTTGTTTTCTAATTTCTAAGAAACAATTATCAAAATACAAAGGGTGGCATCAGTATTATTTCTGCTAATGATCACAATAATTAATAAAGAAAGGGTGATCTTGTTAATACCTGTCACCAACATATTTATGAGAGATAGAATCATCTCCTTCTACTATTTATGTTCATATGCTTCTGTTTCAATGAAACTGATCTCAAAAATATTATCTGTTCTACCCTCCAATATGCAAAGCAAAATTCAATCATGTTTTCTCTTCATGCAGGATATTTGTTGATGTCCTCCCACAAATTCTCCTTAGATACTCTACCCAAAACATCAGTGGTATTAATTTTTTGTTATTAAATTTTTTATAGTTTTATTTTTAGCACTTTATGGATACTAGGAAAGAACTCAGACTATTAGCTCTCATTTTTGATATACGACTACTAGGTTTTTTAATCATCTATTTTCTGGGTGTTATTCCTTATATCAGTTTTTGTGTATAAACCATCATTGGTAATCTGCTATGGTCACAGCCTCCTAATTAGCTAAAGAATGAAAAGAATAAGAGAAGGGAAAAGGATTCCCTGTGATACATCAATGTTTGGTATTTCTTTAGGAAATTAAAATGTCAGGAATCACTGTACCCCATTAATAGCCTACTGGGAAATGGCTAAACAAACTATGATATATGAAAATAATGGAAAATTACTGTGCTGTAAGGAACAATGAATATGATGAGTGGAGGGAAGCATGAAAAAGCCTTATATGAACTAAGGCTAAGTCCAGGAAACAATATTAGCAATGACTACAAGGACACAAATAGAAAGAACAACAATAAAAAATTGAAACTGAATATTGTACAACTACAAATACCAGACATGGCCCCAAAGAAAGGGAGAAAGGAAGAAATAGAGGAGAGAGAAAAATGGAAGGGAAAAAAGCATTTAAGTTCCTACTATGTGCTAGATACTATGCTAAGTGCTTTATAGATAGTATCTCTTTTAATCCTCATAACGAGCCTAAGATATATTTGCTTCATTTTACATTTGAGGAAACTGAGGCAAAGAGTAATTAAATGACTTGGCCAGAGTCACACAGATAGAACAGTGTTTGAGGTCAAATTTGAACTCATCTTCCTGACTCAGGCATAGTGCTTAATTCATTACTCCATTTGGCAAACCAAAATGTCACTTTCCCCTCCCCATTCTTTGAAGAGAGATGGAAGATTTTAGATGTAAGTCACTGCCTAAAATGTCAAATTTATTTCATATGCTGGTCGATTTTGTTATATTTTTTCTCTTGTAAATTCTTTGTTTTACATGATACTCTCTGGGAGATGGAAGGGATACTTTGACAAACAAAAGTAATGCAAAAAGAAAAGCTATTAACAAAAATTTTCTTTTAAAAAGAATCACACTTTTAAAAGACAGTAAGAGAGATCACTGAACCAAGTTTCTGTGGGTGCCATTACTCTGGAGAGCACATTGAGAGAATAGTCAACTCAGAAACTTGGAGGTAAATGATTGAAAATTGAGTAAGTGATGAGAAAGTGAATAGTGGCCACTCTTTGCAGAAACTTGCATATGAAGGAAGGAAATATATACTATGTAGCATGAAGGGATGATAGAATCAGATGAAAACTTTGAGGTTTCATTTTATTTTTAACATTGAAGGGGGACCTACACAGATGTAAGTGGGTAACAAGAAAGGAACCAGTAGATAGGAGGCAATTGAAGAGAAGAGAGAGGAAAGGAATAATGTGTCGAGGAAACAGTTTATGGAAATGAGGGCATAGAATCAAGATGTTATATAGAAGACTTAATTTCTATAGAAAGGAGAAATTTTGAAATGTGGATTTGGAGAGGTAAAAAATTCTAGTCTCACTGCCTCAATCCAATCCATTCTCCACTCCAATTATTAATATGGTCTTCCTAAAACTGGAATTCTGACCATTTTACCCTACTATTCCATAGTAGGGTAATAATTGCTTTCCATTATTTTCATTTCCAGGATAAAAATAAAATCATCTGTCTTTTAAAACCCTTCAGAGCTTTCTCCCTTTATCTTTTCAATTAGCTTATACCTTACTCCCACAAATTCTTATGATTTAGTGATTCTGGCTTCCTTACAATTCTTCAAACAAGACACTCCATCTCCCACCTCTGGTCATTTATACTGTTTCCCATGCCTGAAATTTTCTTCCTTCTTTTACATTCCTCCAAGTCCCAGCTAAAATCCCACATTTTGCAAGAAGTCTTTTCCAATCCTTAATGCAAGCATCTACCCTCTGTGATTTCCTCCCATTTGAACTGTATACATGTTGTTTGCACCTAGTTGTTGATATATGTTCTCCCCCCATTAAGCCATGAGATCCTTTTGGTTTTGCCTTTCTTTGTCTCTCTAACACTTTGCACAATCTTTCATAAGTAGTAGGTCCTTCATGACTCTCTTCAACAATGAAATACTTCAAACCAATTCCAATTGTTCAGTGAAGAAAGCCATATACACCCAGAGAGAGGGATGTGAAATGTGGACCACAACATATCATTTTCATGCTCTCTATTGATGTTTGCTTGTATTGTATTTCCTTTCTCTGATTTTTCTTTCTTGTAGATATGATTTTTCTTTCACAAAAATGTGTGGAAATAAGTATACATATATTTGATTTCTTAAGTATTTTAACATAATTAACATGTATTGGATATCCTGCCATCTAGGGGAGGGGTGGGGAGTAGGGGGGGAAATATGTAACAGAAAGCTTTGTAAGGATTAATGTTGAAGAATTACTCATACATATATTTTGCAAATAAAAAGTATTAATAAAATTTTTTTAAAATTAAAAAATTAAATTAAATTAAATTTAAAAAAAGTAGTAGGTCCTTAATAAATACTTGTTGTTTTAAGAATAGTCCCCATTTCATCAGAAAAACAAAGATGAGGCCATCTGCTGAAAAAGGGGTGGGCTACAGGGCTGAGATGGTATAGAAGGCAAGAAGAAAAAAGGGGTTTCACACAGCGACTATAAGGAACATAACAGGCAATCAAGGAAGAATTAAGAGGGCTGATATTTGGCAGTAAAGACAAAGTTGAGGTTAGAGAACATGAATTTATGTTAAGATATAGCTAGTGGGATTGAGGACATTTCTATAGTATCATTAAGCATTATAGGAGAGAAAGCAAATGGTAGGAGTAACCTAGAGTGAGAAAGTTAGGTTATGAACCTTGGAAGGACAAAGAGGCAAGGAATTCAAGGATGGAGGACAATTCGTAGTTCAACTGTTTATCTAATGAGCCAAATCAGAACAGTACTGAAAGAGTAGACAAGAATGATATGTCTAGTGATTACATCAAGAACAAAGAATGAGTTCAAAAGGAATGTGGAGACAAAAGGAGAAAGGGAGGGGCAGAAGATTTCAATTAAAGGGGAATTTAAAAGTTCAAGATCATAAAAATGACACAGTTTTAAGTGGTGGTGAAGTTTAATGTATGGCCATCCCTGAGGATAACTGAGATCAAGACAAGATTAATGTCATGGGAATTGAGAAAATTGATGAACTGGGAGACCATGGTATTGAAGGGACATTGATAGGTATATTGAGAAATTGTAGTTGAAGTAAAGTTGGAGTAAAAGAATTCTTCTAGAAAGGAAGGAGAATGCTCTGGAGGATTGAGGATGTGGATAGAGTGATAAAGATGAATAGAACAAAAGAAGGAGATGCTAAAGAGTGATGTGGTAGAAGATCTGGAAGTTATAGAAAGGAAAAATAAGTTGACTTCTTCTCCTGCCAAGTATGTCAAGGGAAACAAGAGAAGTATTGATATGTGGTAGTTAGGGTGGCCAGGAATATAATCTTTGGAAAGAACCAAATTTCTGTGTGGGCTAAAAGCTAGGAACAGTATGAAATAATGTTTAAAAAAATCCACAGATGACACAAAGTCACATAAACCAATAAATTTTATTTATTTGTTTAAACAAAGGGAAATCAAGTTAGATAGTTCTGAACACTGTCCTCATTCTCAGTTGGACATCCACAGATTATTATAGATTTAAGGAGGAAATAGATGAAAAACCAGTGGGAATATTTCATGATTATGTTAACATTTTGTGATTCCTATGTTTAAGTCTCAATGTTTTACACTGTCAAACAAAAACAAAAACAAACAAACAAATAAAAATCACCTCATAAGCAAACTTGTGACTTCAGCAGAATGTGTTTGTCATCTTGGTTCCAACTGTCAAGATTGCTCCAAAATGGAATCAATCTTGTTCTTTAGTGAAAAGATGCAGTATGAAGGGGGAATCTATTAATAATACAACTGAAATTCCAGTGATCACAATGGAATAGAAGGATAGAGAAAGAGAAAGATGGATGCTTATGTCTTAGAAGACAGAAGGACTAGGATCAGTTGGAAAAGGATGAGAGTTCAGGGAAAAGTAACAATAAAAAAGAATTTTCAGCTCCTTTGAAAACCAAATTATAAACATCTAGAGAAGAGAAGTCAGGAATCTGCCAGCCATCAGATAAAAGGAGATCCACTTGTTCAAGGTCCCTATCCTCTGGGGTCCTATAATGATTGAGAATTCCCTGTTTTCCTTTACTCCAAATACCAGGGAGTTGAGTTGATGCCAGAAGATGGTGAGACACACTCAGAAGACATCCTGCATGGCAAGCATTCATAGGTCTCCTAATTTCTGATGGTTTGAAGTCACCAGTAACATAAACCCATAATGACACTGGCTCCCAGAAACCTGCTGGGTTTCTCTTTTGGTGTCTTTTCTACTAGAACTAATCTGAAAAACCACTTCAAGATGGTAATTGGTAGCAGCTTTACTGAGATAGCATTTGCAATTTAACAAACACTTCCAAGTTCTAATCTAAAGAAGAGAATAAAGTGAGAATTTCAAAATGATTGGGCAGGGCCAAGAGGAGAGATATTTTCGATATTTGTGTGGGAAAGGGGTCTTTTCTTTGTGATCCTCCACTCCTACCAGCTGCCTACTCAATCTATGAATAGAACTGGTCTCTATAAGGCATAAAGTGTCACAGATGCCCAGTGCCTCAGATGGAGCTATAGCTAGAGTGGACTTGCAGTTCTCCATCTGGCAGGAAGTGGCAAGATCCAGGAGTTATCAAACCTTATAAAGGTCAGAAAAATCACTCATCATCATTTATTATTTTGTCTTTCTTCCTTCATGAAGAAGAGGTGATTTACTTTTCCATATAACAAGCCCTCTATCTGTACCCTTGATTCTTTTAACTCCTGCCTCATCTAAGATCTTGCAGTCATGCTATTACACATTCTACTAATGGGAGCAAATCACTTAACTTCTCAGAGCCTTGATTTCCCCATCTGTAAAACACACATGAAAATATTTTTCCTACTTCCCTCATAGCTGTTCTCTGGCATGCCTCTTCATTTTTTCACTATTAATTATGCTCTTTTCCTAACTATAAACATGCTCAGATCTCTCCATTAAAAAAAAAAAAACAAAATAGAGCAAAATTTCCCATCCCATGCACATGCTATCCCATATCATCTTTCCCTTTTATTGGCAAACTTTTGCAAAAAAAGAATTGTCAGTCTCTTCTTTTTCACTTCTCACTGTCTTCACTTCCTTGTAATGGGTCTCTGCCCAATTCACTCTCCTGAAACTTTTCTCTCATAGGCCACTCACCAAAGATCCCTGAAACAGTCAAATCCAGTGGCTTGATCTTCACTCATGGCATCTCCTGAATGCTCTGTGGATATCTGAAATTTAATAAGTCTAGGATTTAACTCTTTACCTCCCAAACTTTCCCCATCTCCAAAATTTGTTGGAGATGAAGGAAGATGTTGGAACTGGATGTGTAGGTGGGATGGTATCAATCAATAAACATTTATTAGGGACTTATATGTGCCAGGAACTATGCTAAGCATTAAGGATACCAAAAAAGAAGCAGAAACAGCCCCTATCTTGGAAGATCTCACATCCAAATGAAAGAAAATTGAGACCATCGAGGGAGACAAAAAGGGTGAGGAAAAAAGGAGGAGAATAAAGGGTAAGAAAAAAAAGTCAAGATCAGAGGCTTGGGCATATCCATACTTAGGAAAATGTGATACAATAGAAAGAACATGGGCTCTGGGATAAGAGCACATCAATCCAAATCCTTCCCTTGCTAATTATTTTGTGACTTTTGAATGACTTCTCAATATCCCTAGAATTCAAATTCCTCATTTGTAAGATGAAAAAAAAAATTGGACTACATGGCCTCAGAAGTCTCTTCCATCCCTAAATCTGTCATACAAAAGAAAATCCAAGAAGAGGAGTGAATGACTATAAAAAAGACAACCAAAAATTAATGAAAATTAACTCCTCAAAAAGACATTATATTTGGTGATATGAAGGTCTAGTGAAGAGCAATTTCAAGAGAATGATTAGAGCAGAAGACTATTCCAAGAAGATGAAAAAGTAGAACCATCAGAAAAAGACACCTCTTTACAGTATGGGGGAAAGAAATGGGATGGTAGCTAGATGGGATAGAAGGACTGCAGAATTTTTTTAAGATTGGAAGACCTGGGTAATGGAAAAGGAAAAGGTGAAGACACTTAACAGAGAAGGGATGACTCCTGTATGACAGTAATCAGTGGAAATAAAGTAAACCATAATCTTTTTCAAGGTCTCCCTTCCTTTATTCCCTTCAAGAGGGAATACAGATACTTCTAAGTGGTTTTCTGACCTTTACAGAATCTGATAGCTCCTGGATTTTGCCAGCTCCTGCCAGATGGAAAAGAGAAGCGTCCATCCTAACTACGGTGCCATGTGTCCTAGACTTATGTAACGCTCTATACTCCACAAAGACTGGTGCTATTCATGGATTGAGTAGGCAGCTAGTAGGATTGGAAGGTCACTGAGAAAAAAATCCCTTTTTCCTTTCCCACATGTTCTGAAAATATCTCCCAGCCTAGGCCTGCCGAGTAACTGAAATTCACACATTACTCTGTCCTCTAAGAGCAAGGTTTTAGAGGTATTTGTTCATATGGAAATGTTATCTTGGAGGATACTACACAAAAAACCCTGAAATGGTTTTTCAGATTAGCCCTGGAGGAGAACAAGACCCTGAAGGCATCTTGAGGGAAATTTGGAAAACCAGACACCTTAAAAGGCTCATGTAACTTTGGACTCAGAACCAGCAAAGACCAGGAGTCCTGTATACTGGATACACAGGGTAACTCCTCAGTGTGCCACCATCTTGGAATGACGTTCCAACAAGAGTGAGTTCAGCCTAGACATGGGCCCCCAACTGTGAGTTATTTATTGACCCAGATGACTGTCCTGTACTCTCCAAGACCCCCAAATCCCAGTTTTGAGTCACAACCCATGGAGGACACCCCACAGCACAGGCATGTGTTTGTTGTTCAATCATTTCAGTTTTGTGGTCCCATTTGGGGGTTTTTTGGACAAAGATATAGGAATAGTTGCCAGTTTTCTTCTCCAGCTCATTTTGCAGATGAGGAACTGAGGTAAAACAGAGACACACACCTAATAAATATCTGGGGCCAATTTTGTATTCAGATCTTCCTGGCTCCAGGCCCTAGTGCTCTATCTACTGCACCATTTAGCTGACCCACAAATTCACTGAAACAAACTTGCAAATGAGATTTAGGGAGGGGAGAGGGAAGGTTTTTGTTGAAAGCTGAGGGGTTTTAGTTAGTTATTCATTTGTCTTCTCCTTTTTCAAAAGTTTCCTTTACAGCCTTTACAATTTTTCCTGGTTAATGGAAAATAAAACCCTTTAGATTGTTTTCAATTGCCTGCAGAGGGTAGCCAAGGACTTGTTCTGGGGGAAAAACACCCCAAATTGGAGGGCTGAATGGATCAGTCCTTACCTCACCTTCCATGCTTAGTTTGCCGGAGACTTGACTCATAGATTTGGAGCAGGAAAGAACCTTAGGGGCCACTGAATCCAAAACCTTCTTTTTATGGATAAGGAAAGCAGATGCATAAATATTGTGACTTGCCTAGTTCATACAGCTGGCAAGAGACTAAGGTGAGATTTATGTCCTTCTATCTCCAAATCAAAGCCATCTTTGGCACAGTTCTTGTGGGCATCACAAGTACTTCTTCTGCACATCTCCTTTCTCTACCCTCAACCTTTGCTAAGGGAATGAACATCAACTCAATATTCTCATTTCTACTAGAAAGGGTATAACAATATTTTAATTAATTTAATAATTTAATTAATATAGCAAATCCCTGTTGACTGATTTATAATTAAAGGCAGAACAATTCTGCAGGCAGCAAATCTGCTGACCTCACCCTAGGGCAGACACAAAACTACTTCCTTCATGCCCATATTTTCAATTGAAAGAAGTGGGAGCATTGGATACCTTATGGTTAGCAAACAAAGAAGTGTGTTTGAATGACACTACATGCCCGGTGGAAATAATAAATTTGTCCCTCCTTTCTTCTACTTTCTAAGCCTATGGCCCACTCTTTCCTCTCAAAGATAATAATTTTACCATTTCATGTATTTGGTACAAAAAAAATCACTTGACTTCAGCTGAACGATTTAATAAGCATGCAAAGAGAAAATGAATCTAAACTAGCCATGAAGTTGGGGAAAGTCTGACAAATAAAAATGGCAGAAATAAAATTCCATAGTGCTTATGTTCTTCACTTAAAAAGAGAAAACTAGTATGCTTTGGTCTATATTTAGATTCCATCAGTTCTTTCTCAGGAAGCAGATAGAATTTTTTTTATCATGAGTCCTTTGAGATTGTCTTGGATCCTAGTATTGCTGAAAAATAGCCATCATTTATAATTATTCATGACAGACTGTGTACAATGATCATCTGGTTCTTCTTACTTCATATCAGTTCAAATAAAAATTTCCAGGTTTTTTTTTTTGTTTTCACCATAAGATTTTGATTCTTCTTTCAAAACATGACTAATGTGGAAATAGGTTTAGTATGATTGTACATGTATGCATGCAATCTGACTAGGTTATACATGTACAATCATATTAAACATATTTATACATTAGTCATGTTGTGAAAGAAGAATCAGAACAAAACAGAAAAACATTAGAAATTTTGAAAAAGTGAAAATAGTATGCTTCCATCTGCGTTCAGACTCCATAGGGTTTTTTTTTTCTTCTGGATATGAATAGCATTTTCTATCATGATCTTGGATTGATCACTGTATTTATGAGGAAAGCAAAGTCTATCAAAGTTGATCATCACACAATGTTACTGTCACTATATACAATGTTCTCCTGTTCACTCTCATTTCACTGCTCACTTCACTCAGCATCAATTTTTTTTAAGTCTTCCCAAGTTTTTTTTTTGAAATTGGCCTCTTCAAATTTGGAGCTATGCTTAAAAAGTTATCAAACTGTGCATACCCTTTGACCCAGCAGTGTTTCTATTGGGCTTATATCCCAAAGAGATTTTAGAGGAGGGAAAGGGACCCACATGTGCAAGAATGTTTGTGGCAGCCCTTTTTGTAGTGGCCAGAAACTAGAAACGGAAGGGATGCCCATCAATTGGGGAGTGGCTGAATAAATTATGGTATATGAATGTTATGGAATATTATTGCTCTGTAAGAAACGACCAGCAGGACGATTTCAGAGAGGCCTGGAGAGACCTGCATGAATTGATGCTGAGTGAAATCAGCAGAACCAGGAGATCATTATACACAGCAACAACAATATTACATGATGATAAATTCTGATGGACATGGCTCTCTGCAACAAAGAATTGTCTCAAACCAGTTCCAATTGTTCACTGAAGAAAACCATGTACACCTAGAGAGAGGGATATGAAATATGGACCACAACGTAACATTTTCATGATCTCTATTGATATTTGCTTGCATTGTGCTGCCTTTCTCTGATTTTCTTTTTTTTTTCTTGTAGATAGGATTTTTCTTGCACAACTTGTCAAGTATTTCAACATTATTAACATGTAGTGGACTTCCTACCATCTAGGGGAGGGGAGGGGACTGGGGGGTAAAATTTGTAATGGAAAGCTTTGTAAAGATCAATGCTGGGAAACTACCCATACATATGTTATACAAATTAAAAGCTTTAATAAAAAAAAGAAAAAAAGAAAAGAAAAAAAGAAAAAAGAAATTGGCCTGCTCATTTCTTACATAACAATATCATTCCATTACATTTATGTACTATAATTTGTTCAGCTGTTCCCCGATTGATGGGCATCCCCTCAATTTCTAATTCTTTGCCACCACAAAGAGAGCTGCTATAAACATTTTTATATCTATAGATCCATTTCCAATTTTATGATCTCTTTGAGATACAGATCTAATAGTGTTATTGCTGGATCAAAGGGTATATACAGTTTTCTAATCCTTTGGACATAGTTCCAAATTTCTCACCACAATGGCTGGATCGGTTCACAACTAACAATGCATTAGTGTTCCAATTTTCCCACATCCCCTCAAACATTTATCACTTTCCTTTTCTATCATATTAGTCAATTCTATAGGTATGAATTCTCAGGATTCTTTTAATTTGCATTTCTCTAATCAAGAGTTATTTATTTTTTAATATGACTATAGATAGCTTTAATTTCTTCATTTATTCAACTGCCTATTCATATCCTTCAACCTTTTATCAATTTAGAGATGAGTGGTAGCTTTTAAATTTGAATCATTTCTTTATATTTTAAAAATGTGGCCTTTATCAGAAACACTGGCTGTAAAAATTGTTTCCCAGCTTTCTGCTTCCCTTCTAATCTTGGTTGCATTGACTGTGTTTGTGCAAAAGCTTTTTTTAATTGAATGTAATCAAAATGATCCATTTTGCATTTCATAACATTCTCTACCTCCTGTTTGGGTATAAATTTCTCCTTTCTCCATAGATCTATCAGGTAAACTATTCCTTGCTCTCCAAATTTCCTTACACTATTTTGCTTTATGTACAAATTATGTACCATTTTTTGACCTTATTTTGGTATACAGTAGGAGATGTTGTACATCAACTAGTTTCTGCCAATTACCCAACAATTTTTGTAAAATAATGAGTTGTCATTTAGAAGCAAGTATTTAGGTTGACAAAACCTAAGTTTCTACAGGCATCGACTATTGTGTTTTGTATATGTGAGCTATTCCACCAATCCACTACTCTATTTCAGAGTCAGTACCAACAAGATTTGATGTTTGCTGTTGATTAATATAATTTTAGTTCTGTTACAAATAGATTCTGGGTTTTTTTTTTTTTTGCTAAGGCAATTGAAGTTAAGTGACTTGTTTAGGGTCACACAGCTAGGAAGTGTTAAGTATCTGAGGCTAAATTTGAACTCAGATCCTTCTCATTTCAGGACCAGACCAGTGCTCTCTCCACTGGCTCACCTAGCTGTCCCTACTATACACAATTTTTATGCATTTTTTCCCGTGACTTTCCTTGATAATCTTGAACTTTTGTTTTTACTCAAGAATTTCTTTTTTATTTTTTTCTAACTCATGAAAATACTTTTTTTTTGCCAGAATGAATGTAGAGCATTGAATAAATAAATTTATTTTGTAAAAATGGCATTTAATTAGGCTACCTTGGCCCATGCATGAGCAATTGATATTTTCCCAGGTATTGAGATCTGACTTTGTTTGTATGAAAAGTGTTTTGTAAAGGAGTTTAGAAAATTCCTGGGTTTCCCTTGGCAAGCAGACACCCAGATATTTTTTATTATCTACAATTATTGTAAGTGAAATTTCTCTTTCTCCCTCTTGCAAATGGGCTTTCTTGGCAACATATAGGAATGGTCATTATTTATATGGATTTATTTTTTATTGTGAAACCTGAATAAAGTTGCCAATAATTGTGAATGGTTTTTTAATTGATTCCCTAAATATACCATTGAGTCATGTTGAAAAAGTGATACATTTATTTCTTCAATGACTATTCTAATTCCTTCCATTTCTTTTCTGTATTACTGCTAAAGCTATCATTTCTGGTAGAATATTGAATGATCCTGGTGATAGTGGGCATTGCTTTACCCCTGACCTTATGGGGAAGTTTCCTAGCTTTTCCTTCTTTCATAGAATGCTTGCTTATGGTTTGAAATAGATACTGCTAATCATTGTAAGGGAAAATCCATTTATGCCTGTGCTCGCTAATATTTTTTCTTTATTAAAGTTTTTATTTTCAAAAAATATACATAAATAATTCCTTGAAAATATCCCTTTCAAAACCTTGTGTTTCAATTCCCCCTCCTTTCCCTCTCTCCTTCCCCTACATGGCAAGTAGTCCAATATATGTTAAATATGGTAGAAATATATGCCCACTTCAGTACTGGCATACATATTAAACAATTATCTGGATGCAAAAGAAAAATCAAATCAAACCGGAAAAACTGGCCTGAATCATCTCATTGTTAAAGAGATCCATATCCATCAGAATTGATCATCCTCACTCATGTTTTACATGTAAAGAAGAGTGCTGCACTCATCAAAAGTTTTTTCTGCAACTATTGCTACAATCATATGACTTCTGTTGGTGTTGTTAGTTATATGACAGAGTTTTTCCCTGAAATCATTTTGCTCAGGATTTCACTTGTTTCCTTCTTGTTGTTTTGTTATTTATTTATTTTTTTTTTATTTTCAAAATATATGCATGAATAATTTTTCACATTCATCCTTACAAAATCCCCTGTTCCATTTTTTTCCTTCCCCTTCTCCCACCTCCTTCCCCAGTCAGCAAATAATCCAATATATGTTAAACCTGTTCCACATATCCTATAGCCCAATAATATTGCATACAAATGATATACATCAACTGGTTTTACCATTCCCCAATTGAAAGGCATTCTATCTCTTTTCAGTTCATCAATACCAGAAACACAAAAAGACTTGCTGTAAATGCTTTGGTTGAAATAGCTTTATTTATTATTACATTTTACAATTTTTGGGATATAGACCAAGTAATGTAAACAAACTCATTTGACAAATGAGGAGACACAATGTTAGAGAAAAATAAAAAAAGAATTTTCCCAGGTCAAGCAAGTGTTCCATGGCTGGGATCAGGATGGCTGAGATTTAAGCTCATGAATCACAGTATTATTGATTTAGGACCAGAAGGAACTTTAGAGTTCCACTAGACCATCTAGACATGAGTCAATTGGAAACCAGAGAAGCAAGTTCATTGCCTTTTTTAGCTTTTCACAACCTGGTCCCCCAGCTACCTTTTTTGCCTTTCCTTTAATTTTTCACAAGGGACAGGGTTCCATATAGCTTTTTGTGAACGAATGCTATACAATCTTCTAAGATTTCAGTCCAGG
>JAJPUD010000520.1:262599-280111 GCA_023553655.1 Myrmecobius fasciatus
AGTCCAGGTATTCTTAGGCTCTCCAGCAAACTTCTTGCTACTTCTCCAGGAGACTTTGCACCCTGACCCCTACAGCAGATCTCAGAGACCAGTGTTGGCTCAGCTCCTGCAGTCTCTTGGGGTCAGCTCCCTGTTCTTCATCCAGCAAATAAGGAGACCAGTGTTTGAATTTCTTTCTCTCATTTCGAAACCAGTTCTGGACCTGCCTAGGGGAAAGGTGCAGCTGAGAGGCCAATTCTTCCACCTCCTTGGATGTGAGGTTTCTCTTCACCTTGAAACGCTCCATCAAGGCTTGCCTCTGGTATGGGGAAAAGCGCACCCACTCTCTCTTCTTCTTCTTCTTGCCAGGGCCACAAGCAAGGTCTTCTGCCTCTTTCCCCACTGCAGCCATGGGACAAGGCAATGGGTCTGGGCCAGCAGAATCACAAGGCAACTTCTCTGTGGTTGACAAGGTGGGATCTTGGGTCACTGGGGGAGGAAGGTCCTTGCTGCATGGCCTTTGCTCTTGGGACTGCCTTTCCTGCAAGAATTCCAAGAACTCATCTGGCAGGAAGTAAAAGTCTTCAGAAGAGAAGGGACAAGCCATGGCCCCTTCAGGCTGGGCTGCTGAAGTCTCCTTGGAGTTCTCTTTCAGTCCTGGGAGGTCCCTGTTCAATTCCAAGTTGGGACATGGAAAACTAGTCCATAGCCGAATATAGTTCTCCATCTCAAAATCTGGTAAGGAGCTGTCCAAACACAAGGTGGTGTCTCTGGGATCCATGGCAGTGGAAAGGATGGGCAAAAGGCCCCAGCCACCCAAATTAATGAGGCAAATGTGCAAAAAGAAAGTTCAAAGCCTTAGTCACTCCAAGGGGATTTGAAGCAGTGAATGCACCTGCCTGGATTCCCCCTTTCTTTTATCTTGTCACAGGAGCAGGGTACTTGCTCAGAAGGGCAAATGCATGTGGATTGGGCTACTTAGGACAAGTACTTAAGGGGCACTTAGGGGGAGGTGGGACTTAGTTCTCACCTCCAATGACTAGGGATACTTATTTGAAAAAAAAAAACAAAGAAGGTGCTAACCTTCAATAAGGAAATGGATCCAGTTTATTTCTACACTACATTCAAGTAAGAGAGTCATGTGTCAGCTCTCCATCTTCAAGCTCTGACACAAATTTTTGAGATTTTGCTACTTGTCATCAGGAGCTATAAAAGGCACATTTGATTTGGCCAAAATGTCATGACCCTAACTCACCTCCCATTAGGTCAATTATAGTAGATTAGAGCATGAACTGAAGAATAGACACTTAAAGTTTCTGGCAATGGACCAAATGAAAGGTTCTGTAGTGGTCCATTGCCAGTTGTTTTTGAAAGTCTGAGATACAAATATCTCTGAAGTAAAATTCCATAGTGTTTAGGCTGGTCACTTACCCTTGGATGTGTACTTTGTAGAAAAATTATAGGGAACTAGAGAATCATTATGTTTCTTGATCTTGAAGTTCTGAGATTTTTGTTTTAACACTTCTTTGTAAAACAATTCATTCTTATTTGAAATATTTTGAGTTGCTTTATATAACTATCATGATATATCTGAAATATTGATTTTTTTAAACTGTTGACTAAGCCTTGAAGGAAAAGATTTGGGAAATAAATAAGTGCTTATTCCTTATGATATGCAGCTGCAGGGGATACAAACATCAGGCTGCCCAACAGCCTTGCTTAGGCTTTTTGGATAATTTAAAGGTATATCATTATGTATCAGTTCTTTATAATTATTTTAAATTGATTTTTGTTTGTACATATTTATTAGGTTTTTAAATATACATCCTTTTATGAATCATGCTAGGTGATAAAAATCAGAACTTAAGGAGTACACCAAAAGGGGGGGGGGGGGGGGGGGGGAGTGAACATAGCAAATTTTGATTTATACTCGATCTCCATTGTTTTCTTTCTGGATACACATGGAGTTTTCAATCCAAAATTTATTAGGAATCCCTTGGAACACTGAAATTCTGAGAAGGAACCAAGTCTTTCATAGTTGATCATTGCTATGTGTCAGTTCTTGATCTTGAAGCTTGAGAAAAATTTTCTAGACTTTACATGTTGCTATTAGTAGCTATAAAACCCAGACCTGGTTTGGTCAAAGTATGGCCTAAAAGAAAATCTGAATGTGGCTCTTAAAGATGGTCCCTTGTTAGGATAATTATGATAAGTTAGAACCTAAACTGAGGAACTGCCACTTTAAGTCTCTGACTGTGGAAGGATTTTGTGATTGTTGTTCAGTCACAGCCAATTCTTTTTGATCCCCATGTGGGGCTTTCTTGGGAAAGACCCTGGAGTGATTTGCCATTTTCTTCTCCAGCTCACTTTACAGATGAAGAACTAAAGAAAACAGGGTTCAAGTGACTTGGCTAAGATCACACAGCCATTATGTTTCTGAGACTAGATTTGAACTCAGGTCTTCTGACTCAGGCTCAGTATTCTGATCCACTGACATGATAACTTCCCCAGCTGGAAGATAATAAGATTTATGCTACGAAATGCTGGAAATACTTGGACCTTATAAAAGAATATTTCTAAATAATTTTAAATGATTACTTACATAATCTCTATGATATGCTTTTGGAATAAAGATCCAGGTGGAATTATATTAATTTTGATTTTACTTTAAGTAGGACAATTATGATCAGATTTTACCATTTGGCATTAAGACAAACTATTGGGAAAATGGAAAATTTGTCAAACTGTGTGGTCTTAAACCATTATCTCAGTTTACTAATTTGTTAATTGTAAGAAAATAGAGCCTAAGATGAATGTAATAATTCATTGTATTAGAAATATGGATCATAAAAATAGTCTTCTTTCATTCTCATGAGTTATTGATTTAATTATTGAGACAGATGTAAATTTCTTTTTAACTCATTTTTAAGAGGAATCCTTAAAATGTTCTCATCTTTGAATGAGTGAATACTTGGACATTATGGATTTGAAATAATTAGGTTTGAGGAATAGTGCTGAAACCTGGACACTGGAAGCAGATTGACATATGAGCAGAGTGTTCCATCTCAGATTAAAGTCCAGTGATTTAATTTTAGTTGGAAAACAGAAATTATGCCATTTTTCCCTAAGAATTTTCTTAAGTTTTGACTTTTCAGTCCCTTGCAAGTGAAATTAGATTTATTTCTGGCTATGCCCACCCACCTTTTAGCTCTTATTCATAGAGTACTTACCATAAATATTTGCCTATTAAGCATTATATGTCTATATTGTCTAGATTCAGAAATAGGAAAGCTAGCTTCACACCTAACTAGAATGAGAGAGTTTATAAATCAGTTCACAGTATGAATTATCTCATGTCAAGGGATTGGTCTAGCTGTATTTTTAATGATTTAAAAAATTATTTATTTAGTATTTTATTATTCCAATTACATGTAAATATTGATTTTTAACATACATTTTTTAAATCTTGAGTTCCAGATTCTCTCTCTCTCTCCCCACACTCTTAATTGAAAAGGCAAGCAACTGACATGAATAGTCATGTTAAAACATACTTATATCTTAGTTATGTTATAGAAGAAAACAAGCAAACAAAAAACAGAAAAATAAGAAAAAATTTTAAAGTATGCTTTGACTTCACATCAGTTCTTGAAAACCTTTCCATGCTTTTCTGAAAACATTTCTTTAGCATAACAGTGTTCCATCACAATCAAGTACCACACAACTTGTTCAACCAATTTCCAAATTAAGGGGCATCCCTTCAATTTCTAATTTTTTGCCTTCATAAAGAGCTGCTATAAATATTTTGATACTGATATGTCTTTTTCTTTTTTTCTTTTTTATCTCTTTTGGGATATAGACCCAGCAGTGGTAGTACTGGGTCACAGAATATACATGATTTTAAAGACCTTTGGGCATAGTTCCAAATTGCTCTACATAATCATTTAATCAATTTACAACACCACCAAATCCATCAGAATTAGTTTCTCATTTTTTCCATATCCCCTCCAACATTTGTCATTTTCTTTTTCTATCTTATTAGCCAATCTAATGTGTGTGAGGTAGTACCTCAGGGTTGTTTTAATTTGTATTTCTCCAATCAATAGTGATTTGAAGCATTTTTTTGTTATGATTATCCATAGATTTGACTACTTTTTCTGAAAACTGACTGTTCATATCTTTTAAACATTTATCAATTGGGGAATAGCTTTTATTTTTATAAATTCTACTCAATGTTCTATATATGTGAGTAACTTTATCTGAGAAACTAGCTTAAACTTTTTTTTTCATAATTGTGATTGATAACTGTAGTTCCCTCCATCCTATTAAACCTCCCTCTTTCATATAGTCTATTCTCTCTTTCCTTTCACCCTGTACCTCCCCCAAACATGTTTTATTCCAGACTATTGCCTCCCCCAATTCACCCTCCTTTCTATTGGTCCTCACCAATCCCTATTTCTCATGTTTTTTGTCTCCCACTTTCCTATAGGATAGAACTTATTTCTATACTCAAATGACTGTGTAAGTTCTATTCCCTCTTTGAGCCAATTCTAATGAAAGCCACCTTCCTCATCTTCCCCTCCACATCTCTTTTATGTAAGATAATTTCCCCTATTCAACCTCTCCTTTTATCCTATACATTCCTCTTTCTCACCTGTTAATTTTATTTTTTTAGATCTCATCCCATCATATTCAAGTCACACCCAAGTCCTCTGTCTATATATACTTCTCATTATCCCAATAATGAGAAAGTTCTTATGAGTTATAAGTATCATCTTTCCATGTAGAAAGATAAAGAGTTTTATCTTATTAAGTCCTTGATGATTTCCTTTTCCTGTTTACCTTTCTGTGTATCTCTTGAGTCTTATATTTGAAAGTCATATTTTCTATTAAGCTCTGGTCCTTTCATCCAGAATGCTTGAAAGCCCTTTATTTCATTGAATGTCCTTCTCTGCCCTACCTCTCCTTCTACCCTTCACTTTGGATTATGCTCTGTTTTGCTGGGCAGGTATATATCTTTAACCATTTGGTCTATATTGTCTTTTAAGGAGTTATGTTCTGCAATATTTTTGGTACCTCCTTTACCATCCCTCCCATTTCTCTTCCCATTTTTTTTTCTCTGTGTCTCTTACTTGATTTTAAAAATCTTTTTTAAGCTCTTTCATGGCCTGAAACCAACTAATAAGTTTCTTTAAGGCGTTGGTTGTAGAAGTTTGATGAAATAACTGAATGATTGAAAGCTCTTAGCCTATCTCTTCATTAAATATCTGCCGATTTGTGTTGCTTTTCAGTAGTCTGGGTGGTTGCTGTCTGAAGGAAAATACTAGACTTAAGATGACCCACAGACACTTTTTGGCTTTTTATCACCAAAAAAGGGATCACTGACTTTGATTCATTGATTATTCATTAACCTAATTAATAAATTGATTTTTTTTCATATCTAGAGAACCTTTTCTCCTAGAATTTCATACACCACAGAAAGATTAGTTTTATTAGTTTGCCCTTAGAAGGCAGAATCAAGGATGATGAATGGAAGTAGTATAGAATGAAAATAAAGGCTTAATAGAAATGAACTTTTTTTAATAATTAGAAGTATCCTAAAGGGGAATGGGTTGCCTCCAAATGGAATGAAACAAAGCTTTATTGGTCACCTGACAGGTAGACTGTAGAAGGCATCTTTATTTAAGGATTTCTTGGATTAAATGGACTCTTGGAGGTTCCCTCTGCCTCTTAAATTTTGCAATTGTATACAAATGTTGTTGAGAATCCAGGAAACTTTAACCTTTTTGTATCTCTGTTTCTTCATTGCTTCATTCCATAATATCACTGTCTATATGTACACAAAGTTCACAGCATTGTCATAAGGATGCTTTAAAAGTATAAAGCAGCATAAAATATATAGTATTCACGATTATTATTATTGTGGTTTATTTGGGGAAGAGAACAGCTGTTTTCTCATCATTTTTCCAAGTTCCCTAAAATCAGGAACAGAAATTTCCATTTGTTATATGCTCTGATGCAAGGATGATTTGAAATGCGTCAGATCTCCTACCCTGGGAGTCACAGCCTCCTCAGTTCCTCAGCTTCAAAGAAAATGGAAATGCATTAGAATTCCCCAGAAGCTCTCCTGGGTAAGGTCTATTCACCCCCTCTAAGTTTCCATGTTTTTATGAAAGATAGGTTTAATATTCGATAGCCAAATGATAATCAGTAATGATTTTTAGCAGAGATTCACTAGAGTCATGCCATCCATGGAAATAGAAATGGATGATGGGCAAGTGGACAATGACATTTCTGAAGTGAGGAGTTACTGCTTTTACCTACTCTGGGTAAAGAAAGAAATATTCTTTCTACTGTAGAAATATTCTTAAGAATAGGGGGAAGGTTCAGGATATGAGTTCTGTATTCTGAGAAGCTTTCCACATATAAGATCAAAATGAATAAAACAATTTCAAAATCAGTTTTCAGAGTTGAAGGCAAAATAGTATCCATGAATTTATAGCCAAAAGGCGCTGAGTAGAGTACTAGATTGAAGTAGGAAAACAGTCCTTGATTTAAAAAAATTTACATCCCATGGGGAGATACCCCATACTTCCAGAAAGACGGTATAGTGTAGTGGGAAGGGGCACTGGCTCTGCTATCAGAGAACTTGGGTTCAAATTTTGCCCGATATTAGCACCTGTGTGATCAATGGCAAGTCAATTATTAATCCCCTGGCCACAGCTGTCTCATCTGTAAAATATGCAGGGAGAGGGTTTCTAGTAAAATGACTTCTGAGATCCCTTCTGGCAAAAGTAACTTCAGAAAGGAGAGACTTCTTATAGATGGAAGTATTTAAGATGAACCTTGAAGAAAGCTTAGAGGTTCTAAGAGCAGAGGAGATGAGGATGCAATCCACACATGGAGAACAATGTTGTAAAAGGAGGAGGAGGGCAAATCCCCTTTCTAATGAAACTAAAGATTCTCAGGTTCTAGGGAAAAATTGTTTTCTTAGCAGGGACCAACTGGAATATTTTTAAAATCTGGATGCTCTCATGACAATCCACAAAATGACTCATTGCTATTTGTGAATTACACAATAAGACAGATGTTGAAGGGGGAGGGGAGAGAAAAGAGGAGAAAGAGGGGAGGGAAAGAGAGAGGGGGCAGGGAAAGGAGAAAGGAGAGAAGAAGGGAGACTAGGAGGGGAAGACTCAGACAGAGACAAAAACAGACAGAAGGGAAAAGGAGAAGGAAAGAGGGGGGGAGGGAGGGAGAGAGAGGTAAAAGAGAAGAGAGGGGGGAGAGGGAAAACAAGAGGGAGAGGAGAAGGGAAGAGTAAAATAGAGGAAAGGAAAGGGGTAGGGAAGTGGGAGAGAAAGAGGGGGAAGGAGGGGAAGAGAGAGGGAGAGGTGGGACAGAGACAGAGTGACAGAGACAGAGACACACGGAAAAACTTAGAGACACAGAGAGACATAGACAGAGAAAGAGAGAGGCAAAGAGAGAGAGAGAAACAGACAGGAAGAGAGACAGAGACAGAGATATAGAGGGAGAGACAGAGACAGAAAGAGATTGAGAGAGAACTTGCCTCTTTTTCTTTGTTTTGCTCCCCCTCCTCAAAAATGCCTAAGCAGTGTTTACAATCACTTTTCCTAGCATCCCAAAGCTCTTGGATATAAGACAAGAGAGGGAAAGGCACTTTGAAAACATTTAAGTGCTATCCAGATCTAAGTTATCAATTCTGTTGCTTAAACAACAGCCAGTCTGAAGCAATGAGCCACAGCCAGGACTTGAATCAAAGATAATAAAAAGATCAGCAGGGCAGCTAGGTGGTGCGGTGGATAGAGCACCAGCCCTGAAGTCAGGAGGACCTGAGTTCAAATCTGGTCTCAGACACTTAACATGTCCTAGCTGTGTGACCTAACATGTCCTAGCTGTGTGACCCTGGGCAAGTCACTTAACCACAACTGCCTAAGCAAAATAAAAAGATCTTGGCATATAAGTGGCCAAGCAAATGGGTTTTTATTCTAAGCCATTATAGCAGGTGGAAAGTCTTACAGGAGAATGGGGGATGCTATCAAGTGGGAGGAACACTGGATTTAGAGTTAGAAGATGTGCTTGAATCTCAGCCTGTCACTTCTTGGCTACATGGCCTTCAGTAAATGAACCACTTGACTTTGCTGGGTCTTGGTTTTCTCATCTATAAAATGATATGGTTGGACTAGATGATCTCTTCCCAGAATCCTTCAAGGTAAGGATGCAAATACCAGCAACGGTGACAACCCAATGGCTCAGAAGAGGCCTCTTTTACATAATAATGTCTGAGCAGAATCACTTTTAAAGATAAAGGATAATGATCTTCCAGCCCTGCTGCAGACATGCCAAAGAATATGTCTAGAATAAGTGGGGGGAACAGTCAAAGCTGTTAGTCATTCAGTCAATAAGCATTTATTAGGTGACTACTGTGTGCCAGGCACTGTGCTAAAACACTAAGAACACAAAGCTCTCAAGGAGCTATCTAATGGGGAGAGAAAATGTAAATATTTATATGTACAACCAAGAAATATAAAAGATAGATTCCATCATAAAGAGGAAAAGCATGATCATTTAAAGAGGTCAAGAAAGGTTTCTCGTAGAAGGTAAGATTCTAAAAGGTGGGAGTTGAAGTAAGCCAGGAAGGCCAAGAAATAGAGATAATGAAGGAGAAATTTATGAACATGGGGGACAACCACTAAAAATCCCCAGTGGAAGAGGAACTGGGAAAAATCATAGAATAATATGCTTAAGGGAAGAAATGATTTCTTTTTGTAACTGTATCCTAGTACTTAGCAGCATCTGCCACATAGTAAATACTTAATAAATGATAGCAGGTTGATTATTTCTTCATTACTGATTTTTCACATGGCAGTGACTAATAATGATAACAATAGAGATAGGGATAGGGAATAGACCTGTAATTGTATTGATATAGGGAACTCCTGAATGAGGAAACTCTCCCCAATGGGGTCTAGAGTAGCTGGATGCAATTGGCAGAGAAAGACCGAAGCACTGATGGAATTGCTTCCTAAGACAGTCCCACCCTCTGAGGATGTCGTGGGTACCCCCACCTTCCTCTGTCTAGCCAGAAAACAGAGTCAAAACCCTGAGGTTCAATTTCCCCTATAAATCTGTCCATGACTCACTCCATCTTGATTGAACCCCTTTTGAGTCAGTTCATCAAGGTACTCTGCCTCATGGTGTCTCTCCTCTCATCCCTCTCCATGCCTCTATTCTTTCTCCTTCTTATAACTAACTCTTTTAGGGTACTAAAATCCTCTGTAGATTTAGCCTTTCAATTAGAGGTATATCCAATCTCATAGTGTGTTCTGTTTCTCCTAATTAATTGTGAGTTCCACTAGGGAACTTGTCCTTTCTATCATTAATTGTTAAAGCCCCTTTCCTTAATAACTATATGCTCTCCTAACTCTCATATTCACTACTCCTAGTGTCTATTGTACCTCTTCATTTTGCCTGTAAATTCTTCTCCTAAATAAACCTACCCGTTTAAGGTTTTAAAGAAAATGGCCATCGTAAATTCTTCACACGACAGAACCCCAACACTTGGTGGCTACAATCTCATCATTTGGTGCTGAATCCCAAACATATCATTTGGGACCAAGAATTGCTCTCCTAAATCACAGCATTTGGTGCCCTAAACAACATCATTTGTCTCCTGAAATCACATCATCTCCACCAATATAAACCAACACCTACTTTGAAACTCTTAATCTTAGAGACATGCCTGAGAGTAAACACTGAGAGTAAGTTTAATGACTTACCTAGAGTTGTGTGTCAGAGGCTGGACTTAAATCCCTGTCTTCTTGGCCAGCCCTATTATCAGATTTACCATGCTGCCTCAAGTAATTTCTTAGATTGAATTCAAGCAGAAATTCTTCTAAGTTAAAAAGGCATCAATTGAACAAAGGGTACCTCTTTCAAGGGACCAGCTTAACACAGCAGGGATTAAAGGTGGCCAACAGGGAGATACAGAAAATCTTCTAACAGCTAAGATACATTTAAAGTGAATTTGATTACAGAAATTTCTTTAAGTTTGAACCCACTCTTCCCAGGGACCAAGGTGCATTGGGCAAAGTGGACCCCAAGTGTTGGGAAGAAACATTATGCTTCTGTTCTTGCTATATTTTGAAGTCAATATCCTTTTGAAAAAAAAACTTCTTAATTAAATAAAACTGGTGACTGATTTGGGATTGGAATATGATCTTGAGCTGGCAGAAATAGAGAATCAGTCCCAATACCTCGAAAGTTCTCCAAGAATCATGAGAAGGTGAAACTTGGATGAACAACACAATTCATCAGAGTGAAAGTTCCAACTTCCCAGACATTAGAATCACTAGGTGTTACATAAATCTAATGGGTTATGTTTTTCTCAAGTGTTCATATCTATTCTATAATGTAATTCTCACAATAACATGATGGGATTGGTAAAGGAAAATTATTATTAGTCCCACTTCCTGATGCAGAAACTGAACCACAAAGAGGTTAAATGTCTTCTCTGACTCAGCAAGTGAGTAGTATAGTCAGCACTTGTCCCCAGTTCTTCTGATCCCTAAGTTGATGCTCTTATGAACCTATCCATTTCCCTTGTTGAAGATCTGTAGTGAAAATATATTTATTCTGTACTTCCTTTTGAGCTCAACTTCAGGAATCCATCACAATTGTTATGATAGATTCCTGCATCCATAGCCAGATTGGCAGACTGTTTTTAAAAGAGAAAAAAATCCTCAATAAAACATAAAGAGGAATAAGACAGATGGCATATTCTGCAGCAGTTACACAGATCAAGTTTTAGCAGGGAGGTGTAGGGAAATGGATGAAATATGAAATATTCATATTATTTGGTGGAGCCCCAGCAGGGAGATAATTTTTTGGTTTCATAAAATATGCAATCATTCAACATTAATAAGACAGAATTACATGCCAAATTCAGGCTTCCATGGCATGAATCAAATCCATCTCTTCTACAACTACAGATTGCAAAAATCAGAGATCACAGAAACTTATGGAAGAATATTGCCTGCTTATTAAAGATTGCCATTAACATAAGTGAATTAACATAGCCTTTCAATGTGAGGTCACTGTTAGATCACTTATTATTTAGAAGTTCCAAGCAAAAAGATTGATGAGAACAAATTCAATGGCAGATATTGCAAAGCATCATCATTAGTAACTATTGCTCGTAACTGGCCAAAATAGATGGGCCTTTCAATAATTTTCAATAAAGTTAAATGGAAAACAATTGAACTGAGAGTGAGGAGACATGATTTCTAGTCACTGTGAATGAGAAGGTAGGATAAATCATCTCCTTTCTCTATATCTTAGCTTCAGCATCCTAAAAAAATATTCTCCTCCTCACCTACATCAAAGAAATTATTCTAGGACATTGTGTTGTAATAGAAAGAGCACCAAATACAGACTTGGGCTCAGGTCCCAGGTGGAGTGGTCAATGCAATTTACCATTTGTATGACTATCCTCTGTAGGACTCGGTTTCTTAATCTGCTACTAGATTAGTTCTATCTCTAAATATGTGGGTGTATAATCCCATCTCTAGATAGTCTCTCAGAGCCCTTCTGATTTCTATCATCCCCAATTCCATATCCCCCCAATCCCTATCACTTTGTCTCTGAATCTCTGTCTCTGTCTCTCTTCTGTTTCTGTCTCTCTTCTGTTTCTCTCTGTCTCTCTCTTCTGTTTCTCTCTGTCTCTCTGTCTCTGTCCCTCTGTCTCTGTCTCTGTTTCTCTCTCTGTGTCTCTCTCTCTGTCTTTCTGTCTCTCCCTCTCTGTCTCTCCCTCTCTGTCTCTCCCTCTCTGTCTCTGTCTCTCTCTTTGTCTGTCTTTCTGTCTGTCTCTCTCTCTCTCACACACACACCCCTTAGCTCAATATCCTCTCCCCTGGAACATGTCTCAGCACTTAAGGCTCCAATTTATTGAGGTAGGGTATAAAAGCATCAATTATACATCACCTCTGTCCTCTTACCACAATCAAGTGCATTTATACATCTACCTATGTCTCTGAAAATCTAGAGCTCAAACCTTTCACTGAAAAGAAGCGAGAATGCTTGCAGAATAGTGATCTATGCTATCATCTCTGGAACAAAAAAGCATCATGATGAAGCAACAACTAGAATTATTACATTTCAAGGAAAGAAACAATCCGAACAGAATTAGAGGCATCAATAAAAGTGGAGGGCAATTCAGGAGCCAGGGACCAAAGTGTCTTCTTAGAAATGTTCTCCTTTTCTCTTTTGTCCAGAATAATTCCTTGTGGCAAGATTGCCTAGCCCTGGGTGTCCTGGAGCAGTTCAGCACTTCTCATAACAATTGGCTTTTTAGAGAATCAAGGCTTCAGTTTAATAGGTCTCTTCTGGGACAGTGCAAAGACCTAGTGAATCATATCAGTGCCTGATGTTTAAATCATGCTATTTTCTGGGAACTTGGAGCTTAATGTAATCACTGACCCCCATTCTCCAAGGCAGGGTAGCTGACTGACCAGCACAGAATCCTAGACTATTAAAGGTGGAAGAACCATGAAAATCTAATCTATTTAAAGTCCAGATGAAGTGTGCAATAAATATTTTATCAGAAAACTGTCAGAGAAATGATTTGCTAAAGACCACATAGGTCTTAGTGGTCAGCATTTCAAACCTAATCTAATTTCCAGTTCGATGTCCTTTTCCCTAGTCATTACCTGATATAGGATTACCCAGAATTCTAGTCTTTCTGATCATTCTAGTCATTGCCTGATTTAGCTTTCTCCAGAATTCCTTCAGTTATCATCAACCTTTCATTCTCTCAGTTAATTACAAGAATAATAACATCAGATGCATAGAATGATAACATCCAGTTCTCTCCATCTCCTTAAAGTTATTTTCCTATTACACAGATATAGCCTCTTCTTCCTGTCAAGAAGGACTTAGTTATAGTTTGGGAGACTTCTGACTTCCTGAGTTCTTTGACACCACCCAAAGGATCTGAATAGTTTAGTGTTTGACATACTCCCAAGGGCAGACATCAGTTTCCCTTGCAAGCACATTGGCTCACAGAGATCAAAACAGGAAGAGTTTTATTTACAAATTAATGGAAAATGATAATTCTCAAACCTGAGCCCATAACAAGTAATGACCACTGGGGAATAATTTTCTTCAGAGACCTTTAGAGAATCAATTACTTACAATGCTACTTTGGGTATGGTTCTAGCAGAGGATTATAGGGAGGGAGGAAGAAAGGGAGGAAAGGAGGAAGAGAAGGAGGGAAGGAGGAGGGAAGGAAAGAGGAAAGGAGGGAGAAAGGAAGATAGAGGGATGAAAGAAGGGAGGAAGGGAAGAAGAGAAGAAGAAAGGAAGGAAGGGAGAAGAGGAGGAAGGGAGGGAGGGAAGGAGAGAAAAGAAAGGAGGAAGAGAAGGAGGGAGGGAGGAAGGATGATCAACACCTCCCCATTTCAATCATAAATCGCTAGGGGCTGTACACTGTATCTCATATGCTTTTTGTATACAGTTTCCTAAACATATTTTTTTAGTTGTTTTCAATCATGTACAACTCTTCATGGCTCCATTTAGGATTTTCTTGGCAAAGATGCAAGAGTGATTTGTCATTTCCTTCTCTAGCTCATTTTACAGATGAAAAAACTGAGGCAAGAAGAGTTAATGACTTGACTTCCCCAAAGTCAGGCAGCTTTGGAAGTGTCTTAATAGGACCATGGCTTTAGAGCTGGAAGAGATATTAGAGGTCATTAAATTCAACCTTCATTTTCCCAAGAAAGGAATGAAGGGAAGGAGGGAGGCCCCAAGTCCCAGGTGATATGTTTCCCCCTCATATCATCAGCCCCCTAGGAGATCAGAATAAGCATCTCATTATCCCTAATTATTTTTTTTCCTTCCCATCCCTGTGGTAATTGTATCAGGTTATTCAAATTACTGAGGCTCCTTCACATCCTGGCTCAACAGGTATATTAGGAAGAGAGAAATATGTAACCTAATTTGCTCAGAACTGAATTCTGCATCAAAATCTCTTAAGAACCTTCAATGGTTCCCTTTTATCACAAAATAAAAATTCAAACTTCTTTGCCTAGCATTCAATGCCCTCCCATCTGGCTCAACCTACTTTTCTACTTTTTAATCCCCAATGACTCCTCACAATTCAATTTAATAATCCTAATCATGCTCAAGAGATAGCTAAGTGATGCAGTAGATGAGTGCTGATGTTCTTCCTGAGTTCAAATCTAGCCTCAGACACTCTGAATTCTAATTCTAATTCTGTCACTTGCTTCCTCAGATTTTCTAACACTAAGTCCTGAACTCTTCCTATTTTACATATTTGTTTTTTAGGTCCAGGTCTTTTGATATTGATACAGGATCTTTTTGTTCTACCAATGTTCATACATGTGAACCAATCCTGTCTGATTCTTAGTAGGACTATGGATTTAGAGCTGGAAGAGATATTAGAGGTCATTAAGTCCAACACCTTTATTTTCCTATTGGGGAAACTGAGGCTGAGAGAAATATAAAAGCATATAAAATATAAAATTATATATATAAATATATATATAAATAGCACTATATGTATATAAATATAAATATAATATAAATTTATATATATAAATAGCATATATATATAAACATATATAAATAGAAATATAAAGCACTTAAGTTCTCTGAACGCCAGTGTTCTCACCTCTGCAAAAGAAAGAAGTTTATCTAGTAGTAGGAAAATGTTTAACAGACCTTAAAACACAGTATAGTTTAAAGCAGTGATATCAAATTGAGAAAAATGAAGACCAATGAATTCTACATAAAGATCCCAGTTGGGCCACAGATTTGATTTAGAAAACCACAGATTGATGTCATCTATGTTTTGTTATATTTTTATTTATTGTGTTAAATATTTTCTAATTACATTTTAATCCAGTTCAGGCTGCTCAGGAGTTTGGGTTCAATTGATACCTCTGCTACCTGTATGACTTTGGGCAAGTCATATCCCCCACCCTCCAGGACTCAGTTTCTTAATTTGCAAGATAAAACCACAAGATGAATTCTATCTCTAAAGCTATGATTTTTTTTTCTGAGGCAATTGGGGTTAAGTGACTTGCTTAGGGTCACACAGCTAGGAAGTGTTACTTGTCTGAGACCAGATTTGAACTCAGATCCCCCTCACTTTAGGGCTGGTGCTCTATCCACTGCACTACCTAGCTGCCCCTTAAAATCTCTGGTTCTTGATCCTATCACTAGATGTTCTCTGAAATTCTTTCCAGCTCATGATCTATGAGTTATCAACAATAAGTATTATCATCATAGAATCCAAATGAGTAGTATAGACAGTGAGAAAATACTACTATGGTTCAGAAGAGAAAGACATCAATTTGGGTAGGTCTCCATTTTTTACCTTCATTTCCCTCCTCCAAATGCTTCTGAATTTCTGGATTTCATTTTGCCCTGACTGAGGCATCTTCATTTCTCCCCACTCCACTGCACCCCACTTTCAGCTCTTATTTACAGTTGTTGTATTTCCAGTTAGATAGTAAGCATTATGGGGACAGGCATGTATTGTGCTTGTATTTTTATTCCCAGTGCTAAGCACATAGTAAGTATATGATAAATATTTTCCCTTTCGCTTTGTGGATAATTACTGCTGAGAGGCAGGTAGATGGGGCAGTGAATAGACCACTGGACCTCGAGTCAGGAATATTTAAGTTGTTTAGATGTGTGATCTATAAAATGGAAATAATAAGAGCTATTACTCCTCTAATATTGTTATAAGGATTAAACAAGAATAACAAATGAATGCTTTGTAAATCTTAAAGTGTCCTATAAATGTGAACTATTAGTGCTATTTGTGGAAGTGGATTTTAATGATTTCAGATACAATCTTCTTTTGTTGAACTCTCTATTTTGAAATATTTATGTTTGTTCATTCTAGGATTCATATTTTTTAAAATGTTTAAAGTTCATCTTAAGTAGATATTGATCTAGACAAGAAAAATAGTTGGGCAGGGGACTAATAAAACATTAATTAGAGTACATTAAAATTATTTTTTCATTATATAGAATAGTTTATCTTGTTATATCTACTAACCTTGTTAAAGTTATTTGCCAATTCAATAAAACTGCTGATTTGACTCATTGTACTATGTATTTCAGGATAGAACTGGGTTTGGAGATACAGCCTAATATAGGACATTCATATTGAATCCTTTCCTAGGTGTCTTGTTTTCCATTTTTAAACTATCCAACACACTGATAATTCTCCTTTCTAAATAAATCAGAAAAAATCTCTCATAAATCAATTGTCATAAAATTAATCCAGATTCATGATAGGTAAGTTGTTTTTGGCAGGAGAGCTTCCTTACTATTTCTGGATATTATGCAGAAAAACAAGAAAAAGAAAGACTATTAATAGGTAAATAGAAAAGGGCTTGAGAGGGTGTTTTTTAAAATAGCTAGGTGACAGAGTACTTTTGACATAGTTAATAGGGAAGAAAAAGAAATGAGATGTAACCATGGAAAGTCGGAAAGAGATAGCCTACTGTTCAGAGCTGACCTTCAAATAATTGAAAGGTTGGAGGACAGATGTTGGAGACAGGGGAAGGGAAGAGACAAAACTCAAATCACATTTATAGCTTGACTAAATTGAAAGTTGGGCATTGGGAAGGAAGAAGAAATAATTATCTACCAGTAATGGGAAAGCATTCTGATGTAGTAAAAAGAATAGTCAGATGAGCTGGGTTTGAGTCCTAGTTTAGTGATTTACCAGTAAATTCTGGGCAAGCCATTGTCTTTGAGTCCTAGTTTCTGTATCTATAAAATGGGACTGCACTTTTCATGAAACTATGACTTCATCATCTCTTGGAAGGTAATGAGTTCTCCATTACTAGAAGTATTTAAGCAAAAGATGGATGACCTGCTTGGTGTTCAGGAGAATGAGTTCTTGCTCAAATACAGGTTGGATTAGGGAAGCTGTAAAACTTCCTTTATCTCAATTCTGTGATACTCCCTCTGCCTATGGAGGTTACAACTTTCTATGCCTTCTTGGGCTATGAGATCTTTTTTTTTTTTTTTTTAAATCATGTTTTCCTAGAAATCCTCCCTTGAGTATTCACTTGCAGTAGAATGCTGGCATATTTTCCCTTTCCATAATAATAATAATGTTTGTGTAGAGTTTTAAGATATGCAAAGCATATCATTGTTTCATTTAATCCCCACAGCCACTCTAGGAGGTAGGTGCTACTAATTTGCCTAGGAGGAAACTGAGGCTCAAATAGATTAGGTGATTTGTTCAAGATCACATAGCAAGTATCTAAAGTGATATTTGAACTCAGGTTCTTCCTAGGTGTTTATTTTAATTTATATATAGTCATGGGTGAGGGCAACTTGGGGAGATGAAAGAAGAAAGAAAAGGAGAAAACAGTGAAAACTGAGGAAAATGAGAACTGTGAAAGTTTATCTTCCTAAGAAGTGATTCTCTCTCTCTCTCTCTCTCTCTCTCTCTCTCTCTCTCTCTCTCTCT
>JAJPUD010000520.1:280121-310033 GCA_023553655.1 Myrmecobius fasciatus
TCTCTCTCTCTCTCTCTCTCTCTCTCTCTCTCTCTCTCTCTCTCTCTGTCTCTGTCTCTCTCTCTGTCTCTGTCTCTCTCTCACACATACACACACATACACACACACACCGTTCAACTTTGTTTTTTTTAAATTGTGCTTAATAAATACTTATGTACTTGACTTGATCAAATCCAGTGTTCTTTCTACTTTCTCTCATATTCATTTACATCATCATTTCCTCCCCATTACAGTTCCTTGAAGGCAAAGCTTATTGTTTATAATTGTGTCACAGAGTTGGCAAATGCTGGCACATTTCCTCACTTCTCACCCAGCTGTATTACATCACAAATTCTGGGACTTCTTTCTCCATCATGTCCTTTGGTGAGATAACTTTTTCATCCTGTAAGATCTTGTCAGACTTGGGGCTCCATCTTATCACTACCCTCAGTCTCTTCCAATTAAGGAGAGAGAGCCCAGCTCAGCCATCTCATTTCTCACCTGGCTACTTTGGGATATCTCTGACTTTTCCACCATGCCCCAACATTTTGTACCTCCTCCCTCCACTTCCAGATTGTTTTAAGTGTTTTTTGCCCCATTAGATTATAAACTCAATGAGAACATGAACTGCCCTTTTTTATTTGTATCACCAATACTTGGCACAGTGTCTGATACATAACAATAAATATTTATTGACTATGGACATAGTAAATGCTTAATAACTACTTTATCAGCTCTATCTAAGCATATATCTCAATATCTGGCCTCCAAAGATGTAATCCAATGCTAAACGTTCAAATAACTGGGTAAGTGTTTTTATTTGATTTGTACCTGTTATTTCACTCTATTTATGTAAATCAGCCACTGGTCTGAAACAAGTATCCTTAGAAAGTTGCCTGCAACTCAAGATTTAAGGGTTATCCACAGTTACTATATCAGAAGCATAAATAAAACCTAGGTGTTCCACAATCTATGGCAGACCCTCTATCCACTAAACCATATTTTCTCCTCTCTTTTGCTCCAATATAACTAGGTGGCCATTTTCATCATCCTTAACATTACTGTACTTCTTACTTTATCTTGACAAACACAGCCTGAATCATAGAATCTGCAGCAGGAGGGATTTCATCCACCATGTAATCCAACCAGTAGGCAATCAAAAAGCTCTTCTCCAGGTGTCTCAGAAAGACACCTTCTCTTTAGAAAGAGACAGAATAATAATTCTTTCAAAGATAAAACCATTTAAACAAGGCAGTCAGGTAAGGAAGGACACAATGACATTCAGTGACAATGAAATTAATCTCAGATAAAGCCATGGCTAAGATACTATAATGTCATAAAATAATAGTCCAATCAGCAAAGCCATTAATTATATTAAAATCCAGTCCCTGGCCTGAAATAGTATTTCATGTCAGCTGCTACAGGGAAGTCAGAGGCCTGTTGACCCCTTTAACTGTGAAGTAAGCAAAAACCAATCAGCTACCCACTCCTAAGTCCCTTCCCCATACAGTGAGTTAACAGGGGCAAGCAAAGGGGCTACCAAATTATGGAAAGCTTCTGTGCTGATTGGCAATGTGGTTGCACTTATGAGTTATACTTCTAACCTATGTGAGATGCGGAGACTCAAGTTTTAAAAAAATCTTCCCAAGAGGAAAAGAGCTGGCAATAGGGACAAAAAAAATATCAATAATATATTTCAGAAAAGCAATTTTTGGTAATTTGGTAAATTGAAATTTGGTACACTTTACCAGCCTCTCCCCACCCTACCCCTCTTTTGATCCAGTTAAGGCACAGATTTCTAGGAAGAGTTTCCAAAATGTACTTGCCCTAAATAATGACATAAATGACTATATAATCATCTGACCCCAAAATCAGAGAATTTTCCCTGGCTTTTCTCTTAATTGCCTTTATCATTTCCTCTTCATTTCCCCCTTATTCTTTTTTTCCCCCACATTCTCCCTATGAACTCATATGTTCCCACCATCACCAAACTTCCTTTGAGAAATGATATCATCCCTTGCTGACTCTTCTGACCTAAAAAGGAATACTAATCATTGTGCCCATGTAGGGATTTTGCTCAATTAAGACAGTGTCCTGGATTCTAGAGAGAGGGTAGTATAGTGGAAAGAGTGCTTACTGGTCTTGGGGTA
Organism: Myrmecobius fasciatus; assembly: GCA_023553655.1. Taxonomy (NCBI): domain Eukaryota; kingdom Metazoa; phylum Chordata; class Mammalia; order Dasyuromorphia; family Myrmecobiidae; genus Myrmecobius; species Myrmecobius fasciatus. The sequence goes on from JAJPUD010000520.1 coordinate 282,251, forward strand.
AGAAAACCTGTGTTCAAATCCTGATATGGATACTTACAAGCTGTGCTACTCTGGCACCTCTCAGGTCTTGATTGTCTCATCTATAACCCAGTTTCTTAAACTGTGGCCTAAGACTCCATATAGCAGAGGGGAATCTCATAATTGAAATGTGGGGGTTGCAAAATTAGTATTTATTATCAGTAAATGTTTGACTTGTATACCTATTTTAAGTACATATATACCTGGGGTTACATAAAAATTTCTTGGGCAAAAAGGGGTGGCAAGTGGAAAAAGTTTAAGAAGCCCTGATCTATAAAATGGGAACATTGATACTTGTACTGTATATCTCACTTGTACTATATATGTCACAAGGCAATGTTGGGCAAAATTCTTTGTAATAATAACTCAAATGCTTTTGGGAGATCCAAGGTCTCCCAATCTCCCTTGTCTTACTCAAGCTAGAAGTGGTTACTCATGGACAAGTCCTACAGACTCACACAGAGGCTTTGAGCTGCTTTCTCTGCAATCTCCAGACCTACATAAGAATAACTGACTCTAAAAAGGTAAGGTGGTGACGAACAAATCTATCTAAAGCAAGGATTCTTAGCCCAGGGTCTGCAAGTTTGTTGGATCTTTTCCCAATATTTTGATAACTATCAAAATGGGTTTCCTTTGTCATTTTTGATATGTCCATTTTGTGCATTTAAAAGTATTATGGGAGATAAAGCCAAGATGGGGAGTAAAGGCAAGAATTTACTGGAGCTCTCCTCCAAACACCTCAAAATGCCTTCGAATAATGACTCCAAACAAATTCTAGCACAACACAAAACACAAAAAGATGGTGTAAAGCAATTTTCCAGCCCAAGACAACTTAGAAGGTCAGTAGGAAAGGTCTGTTGCACTAGGGTGCAAGGGGAGTACAGTTCAACACAGACCAAGCCAGCACAGCCCTGGCCCCAGCAAATAAAGAGAAGGAAAATCAGCAATGGCTACTTCCAGAGGTCTCAGCTCACAGAGGGCGAGAGAATCAAATAGCTAGTCAGAAGGAAATTACAAGGGTCTTTTTGCTAGCACTGAGATAGGACTCTTGCTTTGCCCATATTCAGATCTGGTAAAGAATCCTGGATCACAGTTCCAGAGTGAATAGCTTACAGCCACAGAAGAACCAGAACCCTCCTCATGATTCCAGGGAAGAAAAGAGTCTTTGTGTTCACTCATAGATAAGAGTATAGTCCAGAAAAGGAGTAAACACGCCTCTCCTTGGATCATAACACCTTGGAAAAATGGAAAATTTAGAGGTCCCTACAAAAATTTCTGAAAACAGCTGCACAAAACCCTAAAGCCTGGAACATTGCACCTTCCATCCTGGAAGCAGAGCCCTACTCTAACATGAGAAAGCTGGCTAAAGTGCCTTGATCTGAGACTTATAACTCTAACATCTTACATTCCAAGGCCATTTTATTTTTTAAGCTTTCTAAGTTTCTGGGTGAATTTTTAAATATCAGAGGAAGTCCAACACATTAACAAGTAAACAATTAAAAATGTTCGTCATCTTTTAAATAAGAAATAGAATCCCCCATGACCACCTCAATATCTCTCCCTCCCCTCTTTCCATCCACTTTTGAGCTATTTGAATGAACCATGATGAACCATTTTTTGAGTATGTCCTAACAATGAGAACTCAGAATGCATGATTCAAAGATCAGAGAAGAAAGTTCACCTGAAAAGTCAGCACATAATGTTTTTCCATAGTGCTCAATTCCCAGAGGAGAACACAAGTTCAGTGTGTAAAGATTTAAAATGTAGTTGCCCATACTTGATCACCAGCAGCCCAAGAAATGGACAAAATCCATTTAAAAACTTGTTTGGATAATAATAGCCCCAGATTTTCACAGGAGCTGCATAACTGATTCAGTCCCATCATTGACCAGTAATCAGCTCCTGAAAATTAGGTTCCATATTGACTTTTACTTAAACAGTGGGTGAAATGAAAAGCCAAGTGGGAGGAAACGCTGCTCTCATACTGGTGCTTTAGAAGAAGAATGAAAGCTTCTTGGGAAGAAAAAGGGGACAACAAGCTGAGATTGCATTTCATTTCTAAAAATGTGCCTCAGTTTCCTGGCTTTTAACCCTGTTGTGTATCACTTACACCCACTCACTGACTTCTTTAAGAAATAGTGAGATATCTGATTACCCAGCATCCCACAATGGCCTGATCACACAACTCTCAAGCCTACTTACCCTTACTTACTCTTTGATTATCCTCCCTCACCTTTTCCACCAAGAGAAAAAAAAGGAAGATATAAAGTAAAATGGGAAAAGAAAGGAGAAGAAAGAAAAGGAAAAGAGAGGAGAGGCAAGGGGGGAAGAAGATAGGACAGGACAGGACAGGACAGAATAGGGGAAGAGAGGAGGAAGAGAAGGAGAGTAGGACAGAGAAAGGGATGGAAGAGGAGGGAAAGGGAGAGAGAAAGAGAAAGAAAAAGGGAAAGAGAAAGAGAAAGGGAAAAGAAAATAAAGGAAGGGAAAGGGAAAATAAAGGGGAAGGGAATAGAAAGGGGAAGGAAAAGGGAAAGGGAAAGGGAAAATAAGGGAAAGGGAAAGGAAGGGAAGGGAAGCTTTTTGGAGTCCTCAATAATTTTTTAGAGGGGAAAGGAGACCAAAAATTTAGATGTTTGAGAATCACCCCACTACACCACAAAGAATCCTCCAAGGATTATTTTTGGGGAAAAAAAGGAGGCATTTAGGTGGCACAGTGGATAGAGCACCAGCCCTGAAGTCAGGAAGACCTGAGTTCAAATCTGATCTCAGACACTTAACACTTCTAGCTGTATGACCATACGCAAGTTACTTAACCCCCAATTGCCTCAGAAGAAAGACAAAGACTCAACTCGGGAATAAAGAAAGAAAAAAGGTTTCTGGACCCTAAAAAATGAAGCTGCAATAAATAAATTGAGAAGTTTGAGAGCAAAGGACTCTGTCAGGCAGTACTAAAATCATGATATTTAAACAATCAGGCTTATCCTGACCCTTATCAGATCCCTGTGCCTTCAGGTTTCTATTCACCGGCTAGTAGCTGGGACTTGCTGAGAGGCAAGAGGAAGTTGGTGGTATGGGTCCCCCAAAACATTTCCTCCACCTAACCTCATTCTTCCCACCCATATTTTTATATTGTAAAAAAAAAGAATAATAACTCACATTTCTAGAAAACTCTGAAGTTTTCAATGTGTATTCCTCACAACAACCCAGTAAAATAGGTAGTATAATTATACCCACATTTAAAATATAGTATTATTTCATTTTTTAAAAATTAACTAAATGAAATGAGAGCAAATTTTAGCAAAAATAAGATAAAGGCAGTTAGGATGACAAAGGATTTTGAGTTCATGCCATAAAAGGATTGGTGGAAGGCACCAGGAGCATTAAACCAAAAAAGGAGGCTTGGGGAAATCTTATCTGTCTTCAGGTATTAAAGGTCTGTGACATGAAACAGAGATTGGGGTTTTCTGTTTGTCCTCGAAGGAAACAACCAGAATCAATAAATAAATCTTGAAAAGATTATGTAATTGAACCTTAAGTAAAGAAAATTTCCCTAACAATTAAAGATGTGTAAAAGAGTGACTGAGCTTCCCTTTGAGTCTTCAAGCAAAGAGTAGATGATCAATTGTTGAGTGCATTATAAAGGAAGTTCCTGGGTAGTTGTTTAGAATAGATGACTAACAAGATCTCTTTTTATTCTATAGTTTTATTATTTTGTACATGAGACAATTGAGACCAAAATAGGTCAGATGAATTACTCATGGTCACCCAGTTAAAGTAAAATTCAAATGTAGGTCAGCTTATCCCAACTCCAGAGATTTCCATCCATTATTACCCAATGCAATTGGATTTTGACCTCACTTAGAAAACCATTTATTATATTCTTCCATACAAATTGTATGAGTATAAGCTAATCAATTGGTTGTTCATGCTATTTCTTTCAGAAACAAAGGAGAGGTGTGGAAAAGAAAAATGTGAAGGAGAGGAAGAGGAGGAGACAACAAAGGGAATGCTCAAAGAGGGTTTTGTCATTGAGAAACAAGAAAGAAAAAACACTCATCAAAAAACCACTTGAAAAGCCTTACACACCATAAACTCTCATCCTCATATAAATGACCCTGCAACTTATGAACATTTTAATTATTAAAGGCTTGATAACAATGAAATCATCAGTATTCAATAGTAACTAATATGAGAATTTTATTATTTTTACTTTTCCTTGGGAATATGAGTGTGTTTTCATCTAGTTAACTAAAAAAGATCCATCAACAGAAATTAAATTGTTCTCATTGTTTCAGACTTTCAAAAAAGGAAGACTTTGGAGCTGTTTTGGGCACATGAAATTATACATAATAAGTATGCAATAAATAACAAGCCTCTACTTGTTCTCTTGTTTTTCTTGCTTTTCCTCTCTAGTTCTCTTTATTTTCTGATTTTCTCTGTATTTGTGGCAATAGTCAGGACTCAACTCGGGATCCAAATTGTATCGAGAGATAACAGCAAATGATGGAGAGGAAGAAAATGTCCTTTTCATCCCACCAATCAATGTGATTTTCAAAAGCTGCCAATTTCTAGCCACTATTCTGCCTCTAAATTATTTTTGTTCAGTTGTTTCCGTCAGATTCAGACACTCTTTGTTACTCCAGAAATATAGGCTAGTTCCCCATTTCCTTTTCCAGCTCATTTTACAGATGAAGAAACTGAGGCAAATGGGGTTGATTGATTTGGTCAGGGTCACACAGCTAGTAAGTGTATGAGGGCAGATTTGAACTCCTGATTCCAGGCCTAATTGCCCTTTTTTTTCTAAATACTAATTCCTAAATAACTGAGCTTCTAAACATGAATCACCTCTGAGTGTTGATTTCTATCATCTCAAATAAAGGAATGGATAATTGCCAATGGCAACCCAAGAATCTAATTCCTAGAGTCAGCAGCCTTGCTAGAATGTTAGTCTTTGGCCAAGTCAACTCAACAAACACTTAATAAGTGCTTACTGTGCCAGGCAGCATGCTAAGCACTGAGAATACAAATACAAGCAAAAATAAAGACAGCTGTTGATACATTCTGATAGAAGACAAGACAACACGACATGACACATAAAAGGAGAGTTAGAAAGGGGAAGAAGGAAGAGCTGAAGGTAACCAGTCATTGTACCGAAAGCCTTTGAGAGTCAGGAGTACAGTCTGAAGAGGAACAAAAGTCTGACATCTTAGGTCTTCCCTAAAATTACAACTCTAAGACAAACAATCAGATGAAACTGCTAAGGAGGGTGAAGGATGCTTCTGCTCTATTTAATTTAATAGCTCTCTTCTCCCTGTTCCCCATGTACACAATAAAAAAGTATCTCTTAAAAGGAAGAAGAAATAGGAAACCTTGAAATCTGCACACTTTTCACCGTCTCACCAATTTGTTCTCCCCTAAAATCTTCCAGGACCCTTTCATTCCTCATCGAGGGGAAGCATCATTGTATAAGGACCTGTTCCACTATAAGGCATGTAAACCACCAAGTGAAGTATATGCTTACCTTGATTAATCAGTCCTCCCTTCTCATCTATTTCTTTTTTACCCTTTCCTATCAACATTTCTGGACTGTGGAGGCTGAGTGTGGATCACAACATAGTATTTTCAGTTTTTTGTTGTTCTTTGCTTGTTTTTTTATTTTCTTTCTCATTTTTCCCTTTTTGATCTGATTTTTCTTAAGCAGCATGATAAATGCAAAAATATGTATAGAAGAATTGCACACATTTAATATATCATTGGATATACTGGTCTGCTGTTTGGAGGAGAGGTGGAAGGAAAGGAGGGAGAAAAATTTGTCTTTTTTTACAAAGCTAGAATTAAATGATATATTTAATGCTTCTATGAAGCAACTACAAGAAAATTTCAGTAGGAAAAAGAACAGGGATGATGTATAAATACATATACTTTCTCCACATAATTTTGATTTTTTTTCTGATAAGTCTGTATTTTTTTAGTAAAGCTTTTTAATTGCAAAACATATGTATGGGTAATTCTTCAACAATGACCCTTACAAAGCTTTCTGTTACAAATTTTTCCCCTCTAGTCCCCACTCCTCCCCTAGATGACAGAAAGTCCACTACATGTTAATTATGTTAAAATACTTGACAAATTGAATGTATGTATGCATATTTCCACACTTACCTTGCTGTGCAAGAAAAATTGTCTACAAGAAAAAAAAATCTAGGGGCAGCTAGGTGGTGCAGTGGATAGAGCACCAGCCCTGAAGTCAGGACGACCTGAGTTCAAATCTGGTCTCAGACACTTAACATTCCCTAGCTGTGTGACCCTGGGCAAGTCACTTAACCCCAATTGCCTCAGCAAAAAAAAAATCTGAGAAAGGAAACACAATACAAGCAAACATCAATAAAGAGCATGAAAATGTTATGTTGTGGTCCACATTTCATATTCCTCTCTCTGGGTGTATATGGCCTTCTTTACTGACCAATTGGAACTGGTTTGAAGCATTTCATTGTTGAAGAGAGCTATGTCCATCAGAATTGATCATCATATAGTCTTGGTTTTGCCGTGCATAATGATCTCCTGGTTTTGCTCATTTCACTCAGCATCAGTTCATGCAAGTCTCTCCAGGCTTCTCTGAAATCATCCTGCTGGTCGTTTCTTATAGAACAATAATATTCCATAACATTCACATACCATAATTTGTTCACCCACTCTCCAATTGATGGGCATCCATTCAGTTTCTAGTTTCTTGCCACTACAAAAAGGGCTGCCACAAACATTCTTGCACATGTGGGGCCCCTTTCCTTCTTTTATGATTTCTTTGGGATATAAGCCCAATAGAAACACTGCTGGGTCAAAGGGTATGCACAGTTTGATAACTTTTTGAGCATAGCTCCAAATTGTTCTCCAGAATGGTTGGATCCATTCACAGTTCCACCAACAATGCATCAGTGTCCCAGCTTTCCCACATTCCCTCCAACATTCGTCATTATCTTTTCCTGTCATTTTAGCCAATCTGACAGGTGTGTAGTGGTATCTCAGAGTTATCTTAATTTGCATTTCTCAGATCAATACTGATTTGGAGCACCTTTCCATATGACTAGAAATGGTTTTACTTTCATCATCTGAAAATTGCCTGTTCATGTCCTTTGACCATTTATTGATTGGAGAGTGGCTTGAATTCTTATAAATATGAGACAATTCTCTATATATTTTAGAAATGAGACCTTCATCAGAACCATTAAATGTAAAGATGATTTCCCAATTTATTGCTTCCCGCCTAATCTTGTCTGCATTAGTTTTGTTTGTACAAAATCTTTTTAACTTAATATAGTCAAAATTTTCTATCTGGTGTTCAATTAAGAGTTCCAGTTCTTCTTTGGACATAAATTTATTCCATCTCCACAGGTCTGAGAGGTAAACTATCCTATGTTCCTCTAATATGCTTGTAATATCACTCTTTATTTCTAAATCATGAACCCATTTAGATCTTATCTTGGTATGTGGTATTAAGTGTGGATCAAGCCCTAATTTCTTCCACACTAGTTTCCAATTTTCCCAGCAATTTTTGTGGAATGGTGACTACTTATCCCAAAAGCTCGGGTCTTTGGGTTTATCAAACACTAAATTGCTATAGTTATTGGCTAGTTTGTCCTGATATCCTATCCTATGCCACTGATCGACTGCTCTATTTCTTAGCCAGTACCAAATGGTTTTGATGACTGCTGCTTTATAATATAGTTTTACATCTAATACAGCAAGGCCACCTTCATTGGCCTTTTTTTGTAATGGTGAGTGTTGAAAACTATCTTTGTATATGTTTTGAAGATTAAAAAAACCTATTATTTTAGTGTGTGTTATTTTTCCAATGAGAGTAAGGTTCAAGAAAATCACCAACTCTCAACTTCACCTCCACTATAAAAGCTTTTTCTTTCAAGCCTCTTTTATGTGAGATAAATTTTTCCCATTCTACCTCTCCTTTCTACCAGGGCAAGTGCATTCCTCTGCCTCACCCCTTAATTTTATTTTTTTAAAAATCCTCCCATCTTAGGCAACTTATATTCATGCTCTCTGTCTATGTTTACTGCTTTTAACAGTCCTAACAATATTAGGAGTTGCAAGTATCATCTTATTATATAAAAAATGTTAACAATTGAGCCTTACTGAATCCCTTATGATTTCTCTTTTCTGTTTATCTTTTTATACTTCTCTGGTGTCTTGTATTTGAAAGTCAGATTTTCTCTAGAGCTCTATTCTTCTTACCAGGAGTGCTTGAAATTCCTCTATTTCATTAAATATCCACTTTTCCCCACTGAAAGACTTATACTTGATTTTATTGGCTGAATGATTCCTAGCTCCTTTGCCCTCCAGAATATCATGTTCCAATCCCTCTGCTTCTTTAGAAGAAAGCTGCTAAATCTTGTGTGATCCTGGATGTTAAATCCACAATATTTGAATGGTTTCTTTCTGGTTGTTTGAAATATTTTCTTTTTGACCTGGGAGTGCTGGAATTTGAGTATGATATTTCTGGGAGTCTTCATTTGGGGATCTTTTTCTAGAGGTGATTGGTAGATTCTTTCCATTTCTATTTTCTCCTTTAGTTCTAGAATATTAGTTTAGTTTTCTTTGATGATTTCTTGAAAGATTATATATAGACTTTTTTAAATCATGGTTTTCAGGTAGTATAATAATTTTTACATTACCTCTCCTCAATCTCTTTTCCAGGTCAGTTGTTTTTTCCAATGAAATATTTCATATATAAATTTTTTTCATTCTTTTGATTTTGTTTTGTTGTTTCTTGATATCTTATATAGTAATTAGGTTCCACTTGCCCAATTATAATTTTTAATGATTTTTTTTCAGTGAACTTTGTACTTCTTTTTTAATTTGGCCAATTCTACTTTTTAAGTAGTTCTACTCTTCAGTGGATTTTTTTTATCATTTCTTCAATTTTGTTTTTAAGGTATTATTTTCTTCAATAAAGTATCATTTCTTCTGTTCATCTTTTCTCAAGTGACTGACTCTCTTTTCATAATTTTCTTGCATTATTCTCATTTTTTCTTTTACTTCCTTTATTTGATTTTTAAAATATCTTTTGAGCTCTTCCAAGATTTTTTTTGGGGGGCAGGGATCATCAATTCACATTTTTTCTTTGAGGTTTTGGATGCAACTATTTTTATTTATTTGTCTTCTTTTGAGTGTCTCTCTTCCCTGTCATCATAGTAACAATTTTTGTTTTTGTTTGCTAGAAAATTGTTTCACCCCTATCTTTTGTTGGTTCTGCTGCTCTAGAATTTGACTTGAGGCATTATTTTAAAGTTGCTTGGAGGGGAATTAGGGTGAGTTCAGGCAAGTTCCTGTCTTTACTTCACCATGTTAGTTCCATTGCCCCACCAAAATTTTCAATTTGACAGTGATCACTGACTCTTCTCTCTCCCTTAACCCATATATCCAGTTAGTTTCCAAATCCCAGCAATTCATCAAAATACATCAATTCTTCCTTCACAATAGCTCTTCCATCCAAATCCTTTTCTCATTCACAAGCCTATGGCCTCATTCAGAAATTCATCCTCTCTTACCTAAAAAACTGCAACAGCATCCTTATAGAACATCTGGGTTTTAGTCTCTCCCCTCTCCAATTCAACTTTTACAGAGCTACTAAAACCAATTCTCTCAGGCGTAGATCTGGCTGTGTCACTTCCATTCTCAAAACTCTTCAGTGATTTCATTTCCTCTAGAACAAACAAAAACCTCTCATTCTGGCATTTACAACTGTCTACATTCCAGTCTTTTAGTGTAATTCTTCTCATCTTGTTTCCTATTACTTCTTTTCTTGTATTTTCTATCCTATGCAAACTGACCTGCTCACTATTTCCCATGCAAAACACAGTGTGCCTTTGCTAAAGAAAAAAAATGATTAGAAGAGCATTTGGTACAGACTACATAGACAAAAATGATTCCTGGGCTGCAGGTAACACAGTTTTGAAGGCACTGTGATGTTAATTTTCAGTATATTCAGGAGACTAGAGCAGATGCTTGCAAAACTTCATGAACCATTTTATTTCCCAAAAAAGGAAAGAAAAAAGAAAAGGGATAATGGAAAAATACCTATCAACTATATATATATATATAACTATATATATATATATATAACTATATATATATATATATAACTATCAACTTATATGTCCATTTTTCTATCTCTAGAAAAACTCATTCCTAAAATAATCCATGCTCCATGACTCTCTTCAACAATGAAATGCTTCAAACCAATTCCAATTGTTCAGTGAAGAAAGCCATATACACCCGGAGAGAGGGATGTGAAATGTGGACCACAACATAACATTTTCATGTTCTCTATTGAGGTTTGCTTGCATTGTATTTCCTTTATCGGATTATTCTTTCTTGTAGATATGATTTCTCCTGCACAAAAAATGATGTGTGGCAATAGCTATACATATATTCAATTTCTTAAGTATTCTAACATAATTATCACATAGTGGATATCCTGCCATCTAGTGGAGGGGTGGGGAGTAGGGGGGAAAATTTGTAACAGAAAGCTTTGTAAGGGTTAATGTTTAGGAATTACCCTACATACGTTTTGCAAATAAAAAGTATTTAAAAAAATAAAATAAATAAAATAAAATAAAATAATCCATGCTCATAGAGGGCATCTAAGAGGATGGCATAAGAAGAGCTGTAGAATAATAAGAGTATAGGAAGACTTTCATAAATCACATTCTACAGTAGATCAAAGAACAATGTTTTTTAAACATATATGGCAAGGTGGAATAAGGTAGAACATATTATCATTGAAGATTTGTATAATCTTCACAAATAATTCCATTAGAGCATTATAGACCAGAAATGGAAATAGTCCTTTTATTTAGCAAAAGTCAGTGTAGCACCCAGGCTAGCTAGGCTTGCTACTCTAATTCATTTCACACTGATAGTTTGGGTCACCAAAGGGCAATGACTACTGTTTCCCTCAAGGTTCTAGGAATAACTTTGAAGGGTTTGGATTTTTAGTACTGCTGCTGCTGAACCCCCATCCAGTATGCTCACCATTATCAATCAACCAGTAGCTGTATTAGCTTCTAGAAAAAAGGATTTGCTGAGAAAGTATACCAAGATAATAACTACAAAATAATTTGCTCAAATCAGAAGTATGTTCTACCTTTGCACACACTAGATAGAGTGAGCTTAGATCTAAAGTACAAAGGTAGCCAGGCATATATGTAGAGAATACTTGGGTTTTGCATGACTTCACATATATAATTGATTTTATGTTGTTTGCCTTCTCAAGGAAAAGGGGAGGGGCAGGAGAGAGGAAAAGAGTTTAGAATTCATTTTTTTTAAATGAATATAAAAAAATTTAATGTAACTGGGAAATATTTAACAAAATAAAAAATATATATATTAGAAAATAAATGAGACTAACTCTGGAAGAATTTTTCTCCCTTTATGAAATCTCATGAAGTTCTTATTAGCTGCAGCTGTTGTCTGTAAAGCTTCAAGGGATCAGTGTCTTTCTATAATCCATGACTAGCATTTATCTCAGTCATGATCCTAATAACTGGTGGCCTTTTTTCCATTTTCTTCTATAGGTGCTTCCTTTGTCATAGGTTATTCTTATCGACTGTTACCAACTATGGTTGCTCATTGGACTTCTGATGGCACTAGTGAATCTCCCAGTTTCCTGGACATTCCATTCTCAGATTTTCATTCACACAAGGTCAGAAAGAACGAATACAAAAAGAAAAAGAACGGATGTATATTCACAGGCATATAGTGGCCAGTGGGGAGAAAGATGGCCAATCAAGCACCTCACTTGCACACTCAATTCTAGCTCAGGAATTGATGAGTCTTCAATCCTTCTCCCTCCTCAGACAATCAGAAGACTTTTTCTTCACATGGCATTAGCTCCTGCATCACTCAATGATCATAAATAGATTCACCAAGCCTCTACATATTACTGCATTGAAAATAGAATATTTGCACATGTTCTTTTCTGTGTTATTTCTTTTGTTAGAAAGTAAGTTCATTAGATTTTGTTCTATTTCTACTTGGATCTCCAGTTTTTTATACATTGAAAGCACTTAAATACTTTTTGATCATTCAGTCAAGCATTTTATAAATCTTAAGATACCATAAAAACTTAAGGTGTTCTAATTTTTTTTATTATTCACATGAGACCAGTTGACCACAACTTAATGAGAATCACATCCTTAGAGTTCCTATTTCTTTGGGTCAACTCCCTTAACTGGTCTGTCTCAGGTAACTTCTATCTTTTTTTTAAAATTATAGGAGCACATAAATTTGGGTATAAGTGCAGGAATCCAAAAGAAAGATTTTCAACTCAACTCTAATACTATGATGCTAAATGATCCTAAAGTGTTTCTATTAGGATATAATCTGCTCAAAAGTGGGAACCATTCTTAATTTTGTCTCCCTAGCTACCTAGCACAGTGCCTGGTACAGAAGAGGTGCCTAATAAATGTTTATTTTATCAGAAGGCTTATTCGTATTGTTTAATAAAACCCAGATTGTATTTATCCCACATATACATGCTCCCCCTCCTGTTCTTGCCTAATTAAAGTTGCCAAATCATGCTGTAGGATGCCAAGCGTATCTGAATAATGGGGAATGGAGAGGGGGGAAAGGAAAAATAATTCTGCCAAAGGTTTGGAAGAATTCCCAAAGGGACTTTCTATCCACAGCCTCCCAATAAGCGCATGAAATATTCATGTTTATGCAATTACGAAAGATTCCATTATTTATCGTGTCCAGCAATTCTCAGCCCATTGTACACAGCTGCTTTTCTTTTGGGACCAATTTGCAGTTCCATCCCAGAGTTTGTGTGAAACTTGATCTCTCCAGTTCTCAACTCTTTTAATTTAGGAGTATGTGTGTGAATACTGGAAAAGATCTGTCCTGGGTGCCCTTGGTTAATGATAAGAGAAAGCAGGAAAGTTTCTTTTTTCCCCTAATAGTCTATTCTCAACTACTCTAGGAGGTGCCAGGTCATTATGTCATCACCTATTGAAAGCATGTCCCTTATTTACAATATATTCCATGTTTCTACCTGCCATATAGGTCCCAAAATCAGCCTTGAATATCGGCTGTACCCCCGATTGAGCCTATTACTCAACAAACTTAAATGGTTCCCCAAAGGATTTCAAGGATCATATATAAAATTATTTATTTGATGTTTGACATCTTTCTCAACCCAGCTCCTCTTTATCTTTCCAGTCTTGATATACCTCATTTCCCTCCACTATTCTATGATCCAATTTCACTGTATTTCTTACTACTCCTTGCCTGATACTTAACCTCCTATCTCTACATTTTTTTTTGCTGAGGCAATTGGAGTTAAGTGACTTGCCCAGAATCACACAGCTAGGAAGTGTTAAGTATCTGAGTCCAGATTTGAACTCAGGTCCTCCTAACTTCAAGGCTGGTATTCTACCCACTGCACCACCTAGCTGCCCCTAACTCCAGACATTTTAATTGGCCATCCCTCATATTCAAATTTCTTCCCTCTGCCTCCTAGTTGCCCCAGATTTCTTCAAAACTCTTCTCAAATTCCACCTTTTGAAATTTTTTCCCCAATCTCCTACACTATTATCTTCTCTCTGAAATCACATCCCATTTACATTGTATATATCTTATACCTAGTTGTCTATCTTGTACATAGTTGATTACATTTTGTCTCCCTCAATAGAAGGTGAGCTCCTTGAAGGCAGGAATGGCATTTCTGACCTTTTTTTGTAACTTCAGTACCTAAAATATTTCTTGATAGACAGCACTTAATAAATGCTTGTTGATTGATTATAGGTAACTAGGTGGCTCAGTAGATATTGTTCTAGAAGATAAGTTCCAGTCTTGCCTCAGACACTAAATAGTTATGCAACTCTGGAGATATTCCTTTACTTCTTTCAGCTTCCATTTTCTCACGTTCAATTCAATGACCTCTAGAGTCCCTTCCAGCTAAGTAATAATAATAACTACAGCAATAAGCATTAATATATAACTTTAAGATTTGCAAAGGACTTTACATGTTATCTCACTTGATCCTCATAACAGCCTTGAAAGATAGGTTATATTATTTCTATTTTATAGGTGATGAAATTGAGGCAGACAGAACTTAAATGATTTGTTCACAAAGCATGTAAGTATCTGAGGCAGGATTTGAACTCCAGTTTTTCTGATTCCAAGTCTAATGCTCTATGATCCTATAAACTGATCTCATGTTTTCTACAAACCATATTTGGGAGAAAGAAAATTATGTGTGTGATTTTATTCAAGGAAACAAAGAACAAGCTTCAGACTCTCCTTCAGTATAGTAGTAAAGCAAGACCTGAACAAAGATAAAAGATTTAGGATTGTCCTGAATCTCTATCCCTATCAAGAATTGTTTAAAAAGATATGTTACAGAAAAGGGACTTAGACCAGACACGTAGAAAAATTAGTCAGTACTAGAATGAGATAGCAAGAGAAATCTAGATTCTTCTTTAGCATCTGATTTAAAATCTCAATTCTGTCACCTACTAGCTATGTGACTGCAGGCAAAACACTTCATCTTTCTGGGTCTCAGTTTCCTGATCTGTAAAATTGGGTGAGTTGGATTACAGGACTCCTTGCAATTCTTAATCTATGATCCAATAGCTGTCAATCCTTTGTGATCCTTCAAAATATTGAAAAATGAGACAGATATCCATTTGCCTTGAATGGGATGGCATTTATGTCATCCTGCTGTTTAGAGGCAGGGCAAGATAATCAATGTCTTTTGAAGTGTTTTGTTTTTGTTTTTGTTTTTTTCAGTCCAATAAGCCTATGATTCTATATGTGTGGAGCAGGGTTTTTAACCCAGAGGAAACAAACACATTCACCACAAATGGGTCTTTAAATAGATTTCAGAGAGTCTACAAAATTGAATGGGAATTGTTTAAATCATATTTGTATTTTCACTGATTTCTAATTGAAATTTAGTATTTCATATATATCTATGTATATACATATACATATGTATACACACGTGTGTACATACATACACATATCTGTCTAATGTTAGGTTTCTCTAGGGCAAAGTAGGAGAGGAAGGAGAAAAAAAGCAGAGCAGAGCACAAAAGAAAACTTAAAGCACATAAAAGCAAAGTAACTTTGAAAATGATATGTAGTACTTACTACATAGTTGTTGTTTTTTTAAGTGAATAGTGTAAAATGGAAATTCACAGTTTTGTACTGAATCTTCTTTTTCTGTTGTGCTCTATGTGGAAATGAGGGTTTTTTTTGTTTTTATATATTTAAGTTCAAAATGAATTTTTTTAAAATTTTTTGAAGAACCCTGGTCTAGAGCAGTGGCTCTCAAAATTTTGTTCTCAGTAACTTTATACTATTAAAAATGATGAAGAATCTGGCCAAAGTTTTTGTGGGAATGTTAATTTATAGATATGTAGCAAATTATAAATAAAAACTAATTTTGAATCTGTAGATCCTCTGAAAGAATTTCTGGGACCTCCAGGATTCTTTGGACCACATCTTAAGAACCATTGGTCTAAAGGTTGTTTTAAAAAAAAATAAAGGGTGTGGCAAGGAAGAGAAATAGAGAAAAACATTAGCTTCTGTAAGTCTCCTATGAGATATTTGAATAATGTTTATGAAATAGAGCTACTGTTAGTGCTGGAAACCTGGAGTCTAGAAAAAAGGAGGAAGAACAGAGTAGGAAGCCTCTATCTTCACTTCAACTTAAGGGGGTATGGCCCACACTTATTAAACAAAGCCACCAATGTTTTATTCATACTATACTTGCATACCATGGATGATTAGTAAGATTTTAAACAAGATTCTCAGGAAGAATCAGACTTTTATTCCTTGCTGATATATTACTACCAGTATTCTTTTCAAGAGAACCTTCAAAAGATTACAGACCTGGGATTTGAGTCTAAATCTCAGGTGCTCTTAATGCAATCATGATTAAAGTCCTTCCTTCCAGTGGTAACCAAAAATACTTTAGAAAGCCTAGTGGAAAAGATCCGAGAGCAGGAGAGAGATTTCTGAAGCTACCTGGAATTGTGGCTCAGATGCTCATTAACTATATAGCCAAGGGTGTATGCTAAAACAAGCCACTCCACACTTCCCTACCCACTGCTTCCATGAGTCACTACCCATGACTGCCCATACTCAATAGCATGGGAGAGGAAGTGGGGAGAAGGGGTGGGAGGAATGAAGAATGAGAAGTCTTTTGAAAACTTTGAGAATGAACTGAGTATCAAATTAAACTCTTATTTTTCTGGATAATAGGAACCACTGAAATAATGTTTATTGTATAATCCATTCTTGCCAGTTATTCAAAATTGTATGTGACAGTGTGGGGGGAGGTAGAGAGTAGTAATTGGAATTTGATTGACTACATTGCCAAAAGCTCTCCAACATCATAAGTTTTCCTGATTGGCTAAGACTGAAACTGGGTTTTGTAGAGTGGAGAAATGAGGTTTGTCTGGAGACCCCAGGCTGTATGCATAATTTACTAAAGAATCACTGAATAATTCACTAAACTCTGCTCTCAGTAACCAAGCATGGATATATGTATTTTTATGTATAAATGTGAAGATTTTGTGATCTGAAGAGCTGGAGGGGTTAATGTAGTTTTCCCAAAGGTTCTTTGTTCTCCTTAGGATTGGTTTATATGTTCGGATGAATTAAATTCAGTCAACATATGTTAAGTCTTCTTTTTCAAATAACTTACTTTAGAAAAATATGAGAAAAGAGAAATCACTTGTAATTGACAGGTATCTAGAAAGGCTTCATTGAAGGGGAACATCTAAACTAAGGCTTGAAAGAAGAAAGTTTTCAATAGATGGGAATGAGAAGGAAATGTATTTCAAATTTGCACAAATACATAGAATCAAAGAACAAACAATAATCTATGTTGGCAGCAACATAGAGAGTGTGAGGAGGGAATAATACGAAATAATTTTAGAGAAGTAGGCTGGAGGTACATTGGAGAACATCTTAGATGTATTTTATCCATTGTATTTTATCCATGTATTTTATCCACTGGACCAGAGGTCTTCAAAGTGGGGGCCATGACATAATCCCAAAGGGTGTGCTTTTACACAAATTATTTAATTTGATCTTTATAACAACTTTTTGAGGTAAGTGCTGTTATTATCCTCATTTTTCAATTGCAGAAATTGGGGCTGAGTCAGATTAAGTGATTTATCCATGGTGATTTGGTAAACATCTGAAGCAGTATTTGAACTCAGGTACTCCTGACTCTCAAGTACAACACTATCCATACCTAACTGTCTGCTAATTTAAAAAATAAAAGTACATATGTGAGGGTGTAAAGAGAGGGTATCTCCAACAATATTTTATTGGTAAAGATGCATGAGCAAAAAGTTTAGAAGAGAATTAGCATTATCAATTATCTATTATTTACTGAGTGCTTTATAAATATTATTATAATAGAATGAGTTTCTTGTAAGGATCAAATGAGATAATTTAGAAATTAATAGGTCACCAAAAAAGTCACATAGATGGGAGAATGTTTTTGCAGTTGCCCTAAGAAATAGGTCTAAAGGGAAGAAACTAAAGGGAGGAAGACAAGGTAGAAGTATGTTACAATGGTCTAAGTGGTTAAAAAAAAAAAGGAATCTGACCTAGAATGGTGGTGCTCTGAAATAGTCATAGAATACCTATGGGGTGCCCTGAAGTAGTACTAGGGTCCTCCATTACTCATTACTGGAAACAGCTGTTATTGGCCAGACCTTCATTACAATAACAAAAAATCAACTACAAAAAAATAAAAGATTTCCTCTTCTACCATCATGCAGCTATTCTAGAAGGAAAGAGTTCATCATGTTGATAGATTACCTAAAAGGTACTAGTCTTTGTAAAATTGTGAAGCAGATCATCTTTTTACTCAGTGTTTCTTTATCCCATAATACCACTACCCCACTCCACCCCCACCACCTTCAAACTGGCACTCAGACTCCCAGAATTCTATGTTTCTTCTACATTCTCCAACTCTTTCTCTCTCTCACCCTGATCAAAACTGACCTAACATATCTCATTTCTTCAGGATGCCTTCTTTTTTTAATAACAGCTTTTTATTTTCAAAATACATGCAAAAATGGTTTTCAACATTCACTCTTGAAAAACCTTGTATTCCAAATTTTTCTCCCCTCCTTGTCCCAACTCCTTTCCCTACACAGCAAGTAATCTAAGATATGTAAAACATGTGGTTCTTCTATACATATTTCTACAATTATCATGATGCACAAGAAAGATCAGATCAAAAAGGAAAAATGTAAGAAAGAAAAAAATCATTCAAACAACAAAAAAGGTGAAAATACTATTTTGATACACATTAAGTCCCTATAGTCCTCTGAGCACAGATGGCTCTCTCCATCACAAGTCTATTAGAATTGACCTGAATCACTTCATTGTTGAAAAGAGCCACATCCATCAGGATAATCTTGTTATTGCTGTGTACAATGATCTCCTGGCTCTGCTTACTTCATTCAGCATCAGTTCATGTAAGTCTTTCCAGGCCTCTCTGAAATCATCTTGTTGGTCATTTTTTACAGAACAATAATATTCCATAACATTCATATACCTTAATTTATTCAGCCATTCTCCAACTGATGGGCATCCATTTAGTTTCCAATTCCTTGCCACTACAAAAAGGGCTGCCACAAACATTTTTGTACTGGGTTGTTTCAGGATGTGTTTTCATATATGGATTGGCTAACCAATACTTGGTAAGCATCTATTAAGTGTCAGGCATTGCCCTTATCACAAGGGATACAAAGACAGAAATGGAAAGAAAATGGAATAGTCCCTGATTTCAAGGAGTTTCCATTTTCAGTGGAATATCTCTATCTCTATCTGTCTCTCTGTCTCCTCTTTCTGTCTCTCTTTCTCTGTATCCATATACATATATATGTATGTATGTATACACATACATACCTGTAGATAAATGTATGTACATATGTGTGTATGCAAAAATCATATAGAATAAATAAAATTAATTTTGTTGGATACAATGTCTAGAGTGATAGAATCAGGAAGACTCATCTTCCAGAACTCAAATCTGGCCTCAGACACTTACTAGCTGTCTGACCCTGGGTAAATCACTATGCCCAGCTTGCCTCAGTTTATTCATCTGTAAAATGGGGCCCCAAAGAGTCAGACACTACTGAAAAAATGGCTCAACAACAAAAAAATTTGGAAAGAAGACAAAAAGACTACTGAAAAATGATTCAACAATGAGAAAAAAAAATGGTTAAAGATGCTAGAAGAATCTTTATTCAAGAAGTAACAGCTGAAATATCTTTGAAGAGGGGATTTTTAAAAATTTTAAGAGATAGAGGTCAGGAGGGAATACAGGTGGGACATGGAATATTATGTACAATAAACAGAAGGAAGACTAATTTGGCTGAACTCAAAAGAAAGTAATCCATGATAAGACTTAAAAGGCAGATTGGAACCAAGTTGGGAAGAGTTTTAAATTCCAGAGTAATGTGTTTTTGATCGGAGAAGTAGTAAGGAGCTAATGAAACTTTTGAGGAAGAGAGTGACATGGTCAGACCTGTAGTTGAGGGAAATCACTTAGTAACTCTCTGATGGGTAGGTTAAAAATGAGGAAAGCCTTGAAGCTGGGCAAACAAATTAGGTTATTATAATAGTTCAGTTAAGAATGGTAATTTTGACAGAAATAGAGAAGTTTGGAAGAGAAGTAGCTTGAGGGAAGAAAGATAATGAGTTCTATTTTGAACATACTAAGTAAGTTTGAGATGCTTTGAGGGAGTTGTAATAAACTAATTAGACCAGATTAATTAATTGTGACTAAAGAATTGGTGGTCAATAAACTTTTGGTGCATTATCCTTTCCAGATGATATTTTTATTTTAATAGCTGCCTTGGAAAAGTAACTGCTGGTAAGAATTCGAAGTTACAAGGCTGACTATTGGGGGGTGGGAGTGGTGAAGATGATATTGGTTGAGAAGAAGGCACAACAAAGAGCATATGTTGGAGATTTACATGGGAATGGTGACTCCTGAATACAGAATTAAGCAGAATACATTGAATAAGAGTAATAAAGGGAGTTGAGCTTGCCCACAAAGAAATACCATGGATGCATATTTAATTAATGTATTTGGCATATGCTTAATTATTCTTCATGTGGAAATAAAGCATGATCTTTCTGAAAACCATTGAAAAGAGAAAAAACAAAAATTTCAAATCTGGAAATGCTGGAGGAGAATTTGTTTTGTAACTCTAAATTAACTGAAAATCCTATCATGTCTCCAAAATCCATCTAGAAGAGATATGGATCAGGCTATTGGTTTTCATCCACCTCTCTGTGTTACCCAGTCTGAGGATGGTAACTATCTAGCTACAAGGGAACAGTATTCATCTCATTGGCTGGACTACCCTGCTGAGAAGGTAGAAATTATGACTTTGAACTTAAGCCAATTTGCTTCTCTGTCTCAAAATTACATTTTCTGCCCCTCACTGACCCCATTTAGCCAATCCATCTCACAGGTGATAGCAATTGTACTGAGGGCATGATAGCATGAAGCCCTGAAGTGCCCTGAAGATGAAATCATAAGATCCAAAGGAAGTTCTACTCCTGTGGGTCATTGGGCAAATCATTTAATCTTTTTGAGTCTTACTTGGAAAATGAGATTAAGATTGCTTGTGCTACTTATTTCACAAGTCTATTTGTGAGAATCTACGAGATGATGTGAATGAAAGCTCTTGTTTTAAACTATATATATATATATTTATAAACATATAAACTATATGTATTTAAAATGCAAAGTACTAGATAAATGTCAGTTATTATTTTAGTTGGATATAAAAATACTGGAAAACCAACTCAAATTGCATTCCTCAGTGGGCCCATTGCATCGTCTTTTTTTAATTTTTAATAATAATAGCTCAAAATTCATAGACCATTTAAAGTTTGAAAAGCACTTGACATATGTTATTTTATTTCATCCTCACAGCAATCTTGTGAAGTAGGCAAAATAGAAATTGAAAGAATACATTGATCCCTGCCTAAAAGAGATTCAAAATGAAAACTCCCAGAAATATTATAGCCAAATTCTAGAGCTCCTAAGTCAAAGAGAAAATAGTGCAAAGAGCCATTAAAAACATTCAAATATTGTGGAAATAGTCAGAATAATACAAGATTTGGCAGCTTTGCTCTATAAATAAAGAAGTGCAGTAGCTCAAAAGGAATATGAGATATTCATTTTTAAAGCCATCTCCACTCCAAATGTTCAGATAGGCTATTTGGGCCAGACCGGTAATCAAACCTTCCAAGCTTACATTGGACTGATCAGCCACATTTAGACATGCTATACTTTGACCCCAACATAGTGATATCATTTTGGTCCTCTGAGAATGAAGAACAACAGCCAACCATAAAGAAAAAATGAAGTAGGGTCACATTTGGGAAATGATTCAGCACTTTCAAAGATCCCATCTTGCTCACTTCCACAAAAGTCCATCCTTTTGACCCTAATCCCATCACTATATTGGGACAGTACATATGGTTCAAATTATGGGAGAACAAGATTTCAAGAAGAATCAGAGCAGCAGGTGACACAAGAGGAAAGAGATTCATTGGATTATAAATATAAACACTTTTTAAGGACTCAAGAACTCTAATCAATGCAATGACTAATTACCATTTCAGTGGGCCAGTGAGGTTTTCTCGAGGCAATTAGATGGGGTTAGGTAGTGCAGTGGGTAGACCACTAGTCCTGGAGTTAGGAAGAACAGCATTCATATCTGATCTTGATTCATATCTGATATCATGGGCAAATAAATCACTTTACCTCTGTTTTCCTCAGTTTTCTCATATGTAAAATGGATTTGATAATACCACCTATTTCATAGAATTATTATCAGGATCAAAGGAGATGATATTTGTAAAGCACTTAGTGTAGTGCTTGGCCCATAGAAGGCATTTAATAAACTTACTCCAGTGATGAAGAACATAGCTCATCCTCTTACTGAGAAGTGGTGGGATTCAGAATGCAGAATGGGACATATTATGAGAGGTGGGAAAGGCAGGGAAGTATTTGTCCAATGCAGGGATTTGTTTTACTTGTCTGGGAATAGTAGTTACAGACAGGGGGTTGGATTTTGTTTTGTTTTTTTAATGGAGGGAGATGGAAAGGAGAAAAATAAGATTTTTATTCATCAAAAACAATACAATTAAGTTTTAGTTGTATGTAAGCAGGCTGTATGTAGCAAGCCAAGAGCAAGGATTTTGCATGAGAAGTAGCCTGCATGTTTGATGAGAAAGGAGGAAGGTTTGGCAAGCAGTGAGACTACAGTGAACAGACTGCCTAAGGGCTGCTCTGGGACCTAAGAACTAACCAATGAGTCTGAGGCTCCTAATGGATTGACTAAAGTCCCTGTGGAGGATTCTCAGAGAGGTGATTTCTTAGCATGAGATGTGAATGAATGAATTTGGACTGAGCCAATGGCCAGACTTTGGATCTCATGAACCCACAAAACAGGAAGATTGCAGTGAAGTTGTCAGCTAGTACAACACACTGTAACCTAATCCAATAAAACCAACCAACATTTATGTAGCACCTGTGACCCTCCAGGCACTATACTAAGTACTGGGAATACAGTTAATAAAAACAAAAATAGTTCTAGTCCTCCAAGGCACTTAAAATCTAAAGAGTAAGACAATAAATCCACAAAAGAAGGAGGCAGAAAATCTGGGGGAAGAAGAAAACCAGGGGATACCCTACCTGGAGACATCTTGTTCCATAGAATTGAAATCAGGTGGAGCAGTAGGTGCAAAGTGATTCAAGCTCACGTGCTCTTTCTGTCCTCTATAAAGGAAGGTATTGGGAGGAAATTAGTACTCTGCCCTCCAATCTTCCAAATGGAGGGGAAAGGAGACTGAGGGAGGTAGTGTCAGTCAAGGCTTGGATTAACAGCATAGTGGTTATAATAAAAATGATGCTAAGTGGTAATATTAAAAGTACCCTTCCCTCATCCTGAGAAGAGCATCTTCTTTTTGTGGAGCTGAAACCAAGCAGAACAGTAGATGCAAAATGGATGGTTCTATACCTGTGTTCAAAACAGTAACATCTAGCTACTATTTTAAGCATTGTGGAGAAGGAAGAGGGGAAGGATTGCCTCCAGCAATTGTCCATGCATAGATAATAACAGCTGATTTTTAAAGCTTGTAAAGTACTTTACAAAACACTTTATCATCTGAGCCACATCATGTAAAGTAGCTGAGTCAGTAATCATTATTTTTGCAAGTGAGAAAATCAGAATCAAGTTGAGATTTGCCAATGGTTATCCATCAATAAATGTCAAAGGGCAGAGTTGACCCCAAGCCTGTCTGACTCCAGCTCTATCAATCAGTCTGTGAAATTCACAATTAGATCCTTTCTAGTTAAATCACTTTGATAAATGTTTCTATGAATTTTATTCTGATGTCTTAAGATAGAGGTGAGCCCGGATTCTCAAAGACTCTGACCTAAAATTGTTGGAAGTCCTACCAAGCTAGAAAGGTTTCAAATATAGGCTGGAAATGGTGATAGCATCTCCTCTGAAAACCAGCTTAGCTATCTGGAAAAGCTTATCACCAGAACATTGACTGCCAGCCTGTAATTTTTTGGCTACAGCAACTCATGGGAACTGTCCACTCAAAGTGCTGATGAGGTGGGTCAGAGGGAGTAGAAAGGGGAGGGGAGTCATCACTGCATCTGTACCCTGTAAACAATGAAAGTATAGTGCTTTGGAAGTATTGAAATGAATGAGAAGAAATTAGTATATAACTTTAATAGGGAAGATAAATTATATTGTAATCAATTTTTAATTATTCATATGGTAATTTAGCTAGAAAAATCTTGCTGTCAGATTCTATGGGAATAATTAAACAGGTTAATATAGAAAGTCCTGAGTTTCTACAGTTTAATATCTTTCATTTACTTTTACTTTGTCATGCCCCCGGCATCATTTTGGGACTTCTTTAAGAAATGAAAATGTTTAATTAGCCCCAACCCAGAGGTGTGACAAATATTGCTGCTGAACTCAGAAGAAATGTCTGAGACAGTGGAGTTGAGGGCAGAATACTGAGCAGTGGCAAGAGGAAAGCAAGTCATTCTTCCCTAGTCAGCCTTTCATAATATGAGTTGAGATAGTCACTTTCCCAATGGTCACAGAAAAATTTGGTTGCACTTTCAAGTTGAAAAGGCTCAAAGCATAAATCCACGTTTTTGTATATTACCATTAAAACTCATCAAGTAGAGATAGAAAGAGAAATTCCATTTAAAATAACTGCAAACAAAATAACATTCTAAATTAAATGCTAAAATACTAAATACAAAAACCGCCTGCCAAGGCAGGAACTATATGAATACAAATACAAAATACTTTTCACACACATTAAAACATTTAAGCAATTGAAGAAATATTAATTGCTTATGGGTAAACCAAGCCAAAATAATAAAAATGACAATATTACCTGAATTAATTTATTTATTCACTGTGATACCCAACAAACTACAAAAGGATTATTTTATTTTATATAGTTAGAAAAAGAAATAACAAAATCAACCTGGAGGAATGAAAAGTTAAGAATATCAAAGGAATCAATGAAAAAAATTGAAGACAGTCTCATAATACCCAACCTCAAACTATATTACAAAGTGGTAATTATCCAAACAATTGCTATTAGATAAGAAATAGAGAGGTTGCTCAATGGAATAAATAGATTAGGTACACAATATATGGAAGTAAATGACCAGAGTAATGCAAAATATCCCAGTTATTGAGGTAAGAATTCACTATTTGATAAAACCTGTTGGGAAAACTGGAAAGTAGTATGGCAGAGATCAGACCATATACCATGCTAAGATCAAAATGTGTACATGATTTAGATGTAAAAAGTAAAATCACAAGAAAATTAAGAACAAAGAAAGATTGCTTATTGGATATATGGATAAGGGAAGAGTTCATGACCAAATTAAGAAATATGGAGGTTCATGATTTTGATTTCATTAAATTAAAAATATTTTACATGAACAAAAACAATGCAGCCAAAATTATAAGGAAAGCAGAAAACTAGGGGGAGATTCTTACAGTAAGTTTCTTTGATAAAGGTCTCATTTCTCAAATTTATAAGGAACTATGCCAAAGTTATAAAAGTAAAAGCCATTTCTCAATTGATAGTCAAAGGATATAAATGGGCATTTTCAGAAGCAGAAATCAAAATCATCAATATGGGAAAATGTTCTAAATCACTATTAAGTAAAGAAATGCAAACTCAACAATGTTTCATTTTCCTTTTCTACTGTGTTAGCAAATCTGATTAATAGGTATGAGATTTGCTAACACAATAGAAAAGGAAACTGATAAATGCTGGGAGGGAATGTGAAAAAAATGAAACATTTTTGATTGAGTTATGAACTAATCTAACCACTTTGGAGAAAAATTTGTAACTATGACCAAAAGGGTTATTGTGAGAATTAAAACTATCCCACATATAATAAGAGAGACCGAGACAGAGGCTTGAGCCAATGGCACTTTATTAAAGGGTCTGTGGTCCCCTCTAATGAAGTGGACCTCAGATCTTCATCATGACCTGAGATGTCATGTCCTTCCAGGGCCAGAATACAGAATACAGAATAATTCCATTGACTTGAATATAGTAAATAAGTTAAAGTTAACAATATATCAGCAGGATCACAAGGTGGGTGAAGCAAGGAATATATATTCCTTATATGTCATATATAACATATTCCATATATGTCATAAGATGGGCAGGGTTCTTAATTTGGGCAGGTGGAAATGGTACAAGCTATCACAGTTAGTGGCCTAAGGGATCATAAGATGATTATCTTCTCTATTAATTGGACAAGTAATTGGTCTGGAGATACAAAAATATTTTGGGGGACTGTCCATGTAGTTGTAATCTTTGCCATGCTGGGATTAGTCACTATGATAAGGCAAAAAAGGCTTTTAGTAAATTTCCTATAATTAAGCAAGTGAATTTAGAATCTGCAGCTCTTTGATATGATTCTAACATATTAGAACTTTGATATGATTCTATCAAATTGACTAATACTGATTAGAATAGAGTAGGGGTCCAAAATGAATTACTTCTCTCAATATAAAACTGAGTATACCTCTTGACCCAGCGATATCATTACTAGGTCTGTATACCAAAGAGATTTTTTTAAAAGGGGAAATAACCTGTATGTACTAAAATATTTATAGCAAATCGTTTTGTGATGGCAGAGAACTAGAAACTGAGAGCATGCCCATCAATTGGGGAACAACTGAACAAGTTATGGTATATGAATGCAATGGAAATGGTTTCAGAAAACTTGAGAAAATTTATGTGAATTGATGCAAAGTAAAGTGAGCAGAACTTGGAAAACATTGTATGCAATAGCAGCAATATTGTAACAACAATGAATTGTGAAAGACTTAGTCATTCTATTCAATAATAATGATCCATGATGATTTCAAAGGATTCATGATGAAAAAGGCTTTCTACTCTCAACAAGAGAACTGATAGATTCCCAGGGCAGATTGTTTTGTTTTGTTTTTTTTAATTTTATCCATCTTGCTTATTTTCACAACATGGGTAATGTATAAATATGTTTTGCATGACTTTACATGTATACTAATTATCTTATTTCTTGTTTTATCAATGGGTGGGGGAAGTTAGAAGGAAGGAGAAAATTTGGAACTCAAAATGAAAAATTGTTTAATGATCTCAAGTGACCAGAGCAAGAAATCACTGGAGCATCTGGCTCTGCTAATCCAGCAAGGGAAATTTGCAGAGTTTATGGATAGAAAGACATGGCAACTCTGTCCACTAGCTGTAAGTCCTTAGACAAGTGATTCCACTTTACTAGGCCCAAATTTCCCCATCTGTAAAACTGAGGAAGTTGATTAGAATGGCCTAGAAGGTACTTTCTAGATCAATTAACAGTAGTTATTTGCTAAAGTTGTTACTGAGCTTGCTAAGTAGCTCACTTAGTAATTCTTCCTGAAGTTCTGGGATGTAAAAAGGAATGGAGAGTACACTAGCAACTCTTATCTCCTTTCTTCTTTCTCCCATTCAATGTGGTTCCTGGGTCACAAAATACTGGAGATCCATCTGCTGTTTTAGGAGGAACAAAAAGGGGGAATTTTCCTGAAATAATTGCTTTGCAGAATCTGAGTCTAATCCTCTCCTTTGGAGAAGGAAAACACTGAGACCCAAAGAGATGAAAGCCACACAGCTACTAATATCTTTGAACTTTCTCTTCTGGAGATGAGGTTATGTCAACCTTAGTGTTCAGAACAGTATCTAGATCCCCGCTTTAAACATGCTTCCTTTTTCTATAAGTTTTTTTTTCTTTTTCTTTTTTTCTTCCTTCCTTTCTTTCATTTTATGGGACCCAAGATTTTATTGCTATGAGAAAATTCCCTCTACCAATCCAGACTGGCACCTGGGTTTTTGAGAGTTGCGTGGGGCAACGAGATGTTAAGGGTCACACAGCTCAGAGTCTCACATCTAGTGTCAGAAGCTGAACTGGAGACCAGAGCTTCTGGGCTTTGGAGACCAACATACTATCCATTACAAAAGTCTACTTCTCTAGAATTAACTCAAAAATTCTTCGCCACATTTAAACAAACAAACAAATGCAGAGATCTCTTCCACCTTTCCAAGAAGGAAGGGATGCCAACTCTTCCTGGGATCATAAGACAGGCAGAGTGGATTGTGGAGGAT
>JAJPUD010000520.1:315420-350042 GCA_023553655.1 Myrmecobius fasciatus
AAGGAAGGAAGCAAGGAAGGAAGCAAGGAAGGAAGCAAGGAAGGAAGGAATTTATGAGAATTATTTGAAGGATCTTCTTAACTAAGATTTGCTGGCCGAGGTGAGTTGGGAAGGAAAGAAGAAAAACGAACTAAACTGCTTAGCTTGGGAAAGAAGAGGGGACGGAGAGGGAAGCTCAGAGCTGAGCGGAGGGGAGCGCACAGTACGCAGAAAACAAAAAGGAAAAGGGGCGGTTTGCAGAGCCCCGGAGAAGCGGAGTGAAGGAGCCCGGAGCCCGGAGCCGAGAGCAGCCCAGAACGACTAGGAGAGCAGGACAAGAAGCCGCAGAATGCACCCGCTGGCCAGGACGAGAGGACCGTACCCCGGCTGCCTCGCGCCCCGGGGCGTGGGGAATGGGGTTGGTCGAGCCCCTCCTGCCCGCAGCAAGTCACTTTTCCCTCTTTCAATTAGTGGACCCCAATGCTGCGGGGGACGTCCCGCCTACTCCTGGCCTGTCCTAGAGCGAAAGAAATTAAGACGTCCTAGTTGATTCAGAACTCCGGGGACTCACCCCGGAGTCAGGGGAAAAAACGAAGGTTCGGGGCTACCCCGACTCTGGCGATTCTGCGCCTTCTAGTGGCCCCACTTTGTTTACCGGCTATGGCCAGCTGGACCATTGCCGGGGTTCGAACCTTCAGCGCTCGAGTGAAAGATAAAAAATGGGTTCAGTTTTTCTCGGCCTCCTCCAGGGGTTCAGAGCTGCCCTGATCTGTGACTCTCCTTGTTCTAGATGAAAAACCGCCCTTCCGAGTTGCAAGACATCCAGATACAATGGGATTGGAGGAACAGGAGCAGCTGCCAAATTCAGGTGATTGTTTGATCTCTTGATCCATTACTTGCAGTTATAGGGGTGTGTCTGGAAAACTGGAAATGGGTCCGGAGGAGAGGAGAGAGTTGGATCAAAGTTTTCCATGAACCTGCCCCACCTCCCCTCCCCTCCCCCATCCTCTCCCCATACACACAGTAACCAATAAATGGGTGCACCCCTCAAAGAGCCAAAACTGCTACCCAGATCTTAACTGTCGAACCTGGTACCTTGTATGTGGGAAGGGAGGCTGAGATAGCCCACACATGCTTCCAAGGATCTGCTTTCTGTACCTAATTCTACAAGTCATAACTCAAGACTTTCTTGACTGAATTGCAAAAGCCTCGGCCAGTACCTCCTCCACAGTACTTAAGCCACTCTATGGAGATAGGTGCCAGGCTCAGTCCTTCCTCAGATAGCCCTTTTAATGCAGGAGTAATGAAGCAGGGATACCTTAGGTGGGGAAGCGAGAGCCCACTGAGAAGGAAGAAGAGATCTAGCAAACTAAGGGGCTGGTCAGCTGACTGGGTAGATAGATATGGCAAAAAATGAGTTCCTGAATGAAGAAGGAAAATACACAGGATCCAAGAGCATCACCTCAAGTACCAGTAAGATGAAGGCTAGAAGTTGTAACATTGGCCAACGGGCCCATCCTTGGAATTATTGAAGGTACAGATTTAGAGCTAGACAGAACCTTATCATCCATATAATTCAACCTCCTTTCTTTTACAAATGAGGAAACAGAATCAGAAAAAAATTAAGTAATTTGCCCAGATTCACACAGGTAGTGTCAAAGTCAGGATTTGAATTGGAGTTCATTGCCTCGAAACCCCAATATTCAAGGAATGATTCTTCTGAGTTACCTGAATAAATTTTTTAAATGCAGTTATTAAATCATTACTTTAATTTAGAGTTGGAAGAGGCCTCAGAAGATCCAATCTAACTCCTTCATCTTTCAGTTGAGGAAACTGTAATGTAGAGAAGGTTAAGTGACTTGCCAACACAAGTTTTTATTCTTCAATCATGTCCAACTCTTTGTCACCCCATTTGGGGTTTTCTTGGCAGGGATACTGGACTGGTTTGCTATTTTCTTCTACAACTTTTACATTTTACAGATGAGGAAACTGAGACAAACAGGTGAAGGGACTTGCCAAGAGTCTAGTAAGTGTCTGTGGCTGGATTTGAACTCAGGAAAAGGAGTCTTCCCCACTTCCAAACCCAGCACTCTATGGGTAATGATGCCATCTAGCTGCCCTGTTGATAAAAGCATGATTTAATATTCAGACTTCTTATTTCAAATCAGATCTGCACTCTTTCCACTGTAGGTAGCATCCTTACTTGGTGGAAGGCCTAATCTTGCCCAAATAAACTATATATACCTCTGAATACATAACATCCATAAGGCAAATACTTTAAGTGTCAAGCAGGGTACTCTCTACAAACAACACAAAAGACACTTAAAATGATTTAATTATCCAGGTGAAGTAGGCATTTTTTATCTAGGCACATATTCCTTCCTTCCTTCCAGGACAATGTCTGCTCTTTGAAGTCTGGAACTGGTTGGTCTTTCTCTATAGATCGCTAATATCTTGTAGGTGTAAATGGCACACAAGCGGATATTTACTAAAGGCTTGAACTAAAAGAAAGAATAAATGGAAGAGTACCTGCCATAGGGAAGTGAACATAAGGCTCTCAATTCCTTGCTATCATAAAGATGGTGACTTGGAGACTAATAAAAACTAATTTTGTCTTCTTTATCCTAAGTTCATTTCTCTGAGGAAAGAAAAACCAAACATTATGAGTCCCATTTTATGTATGATGAAAATGAAACACAGGATAGGAATTGTATATAAAACACTTTTTAGTGATCCTGGTAAGCATCTGCAGATTCCTTCTCCTACAAATCATTACTTCAGTTCTTCTAGACAGCTGGGTAGCAAAGTGGGTAGAGCATTAGCCTTGGACTCAGAAAGACCTAAGGTCTAGTTTCAACTCAGACACTTGCTATGTGTGACTCTGGACAAATCCCAGTTTCCTCATCTGTAAAATGGAGATGATACTAGCACCCACCTCCCAGAATTATTATAAATTAATAAAGTGTGTTATCCCTCTCATAAAAATAAGCTAATTCAGAATTTCCTACCTTTAAAGCATGATAGTAACTTCTGTATTTGTTAAGTTAATAAGTAAATCTTAAAGTACTAAATAAATGCCAGCTATTATTATAACCTGGCCCTCAAATCTCCACCTTTATGAAGAAAGAACTTAAAAAAAGGTCTTTATTTTCTGGGACCATCTAGACACCCAAGAATGCCAAAGTCATCAAAGTCTAACACAAACTGAATCCTAACAAGGTTCAAAGAACAAGACTGCTTGACTAGGACTGGGGCCTTAAAATCCAACAAATGATTCTGAGCCCAAAATGCCCAATTTTCTGAAATTCACGCCCCACATTTCTCTTCCCAAAATTCAGTTGCATCCCCAACAGACTCATTACTGAAAATGGCTTATTTGTTTACAACAAAACACCTCTAAAATTTATTCACTAAAATCCAGCTGGCATTTATGGTCTCAATAGAAAAAGGAAGATGGGTGGAAGGCAAAGGGCACAATCAGAAACAAGAGAGAAAGAAAACAAAAAGACAAGGGAAAAATTCTGGCAGGAGAGGAGTTAACCAGTTCTTAGATGGAGTATACATTTTTTTTTCTGGTGGCCATTTTCCTCTGGGAGTTAAATTAATTTGTTCTGACCCTATAGCATCTCACTGAGCACGTGTTGATCCCCTATCTGCGTCAGCACTGTGTCAATAGATGACTACTACCCGCAGCAGGCTGGACTATTTAAGAGAGAGCTTTTCCAAACCATCATAACTTCTCAAACCTGGACACTCATCACATCTCTCTGAGTCGAAATAGGAAGCTACCATCATATTTTAAAGGTAGGAAATTCTGAATTAGCTCATTTTATGAGAGGGATCATATTGTCATTTACTACTATAGGAATGTTTGTTGTCATATATGTTGGTAACTTATTATTTTCCAAGTCCTGTGGTTTTAAATCTGTTTAGCTGCATTTTTAACTATACCTTTTTTTTCAGGCTTAGTCAAAGTGAGAACTTATGACATTATTTTAAAGAGCATTTTAGTGACAATTGCAAGTAAGGTATTAGTGGGGTCAAATTAACTTATGTTTTTGAAGAAAAAAAGTTTAACTTTCAAGGTATCTTCATCCTCTTCCCCCATAGGTATAATCAAATACTGCAAAAGCTGTCCTTTAAAACAGTACTGATATCTTTTAGAGAAATACATTGTAGGGTTGGGCAGGCTTTTAAAATCTTTCTAAATAAAATTGCTGAAAGATACCAAGGTTTAAAGTAAGTATGGGAATACTATTAAGCATTTTAATGCAGGAAAGTGAAAATTGCCTATTTGCCCAGGAACCAGTGTAGATCATTATGTTCTCTTGTATGTGCTCTCACCTCTCGTGAGAATCTCTAAGTCTTTCACATTTCTAAATGAAAATGTATGTGCTCTTATTATGATTACAATTCAATGCTAAACCATGTATATTACTTGTAAAAACTCTTATAAATGGAATTTTTGTGGTTCAAGGCTGCTTTTCAAAATATACATTTCCTCACAATTCAATCCAATATAATGATTTCTTAACTAAGGGGGGGGGGGACAAACTTTTTGTTTCAAAATCATCCAATGAATAGAATCATTTCAAAAAGAATTCTCCTTCCCTTCATTGAAGGTTCTGCTGTCCTGTCTTTGAGTCCCTGACTGACAACTAGTATAGTGCACCCAAGCCAGTTAAGGATGTTTCATTCAAATTAAATGTTTCCTCCTAAAGACAGAAAAAGATAAAAGGTTTTTTCAAGGGGGAAGGATTACGGGGAGCAGGGGGATTGCCCACCTTTTCATAAAATGTACTTTGTCAAAATGTCAAGAATGAGAAAATATGGGAGTATAGATAAAAGAATGCTAAAACTTTGAGCCAAGAAATCATAGACTTATAACATCACAGATCAAACTGAAATTCTAATTAATAAGGAATTTAAATAAGGAAATTAATTCAACTTCCTCATATAGGAAGAACTGAGACCCACAGAAGTCATGTGACTGAGCCAAGTAGTTAGCTACACAGATAACTCAGCAGTCCAGCTAAAATATAAACTCTCCTTCTGAGGCTTTAGACCCAATTTCAATCAGTTTTTAGCTGTGTAACATCTGGCAAGAAACTGAATCTTTCTGGACCTCAGTTTGTTCATCTAAGAAATGGGAGGTTGGTCTAGATTGAAGTTTTTAACCTGAGTTTTGTAGATCCCCAAAGAGTTCATGACCTTAGATGAGGGGGAAAAAACTTCTAACTGGAGTTCAGCATTTCCTTCAATTTTAAAAAATCCATATTATTTTGAGAAGGGACCTATGTGTTTTACTGAAGTGACAAAGGGATCCATGACATGCAAAAAAAGCTTCAGAACCCCTATTCTAGTTACTTTAGTCTGTCTCCTTATATTCCCTCAAGATATATATATATATATATATATATGTATATATGTATATATGTATGTATGTATGTATATTTCACTGAAGAAAGAAAAAGCAGAAAAGATAGTTTGATCTGAGATTCCTTCCACTTGGAAATCCAGTGATTCCACTCAAGGATCAATAGGCTCAATCAAACAATTTTTAAAAAGATGCTTTTATAGGTAAAGGATCTATCTCATAGCATGCCCTGAAAATGTCCCCAAATGCTTTTTGTGCTTGCCCCTGAGCTCCTCTAGAGTATAATCAGACATCATCATATCTCTTACCTGGGATAACCTCCCTCCAGCTTCCTCTGTTTTGTACTGCTCATCCAGCTTAGCAGCCTTCTCTCCCCTAACTGCCTCTGAATTCTTTCCCTCCTCCTGCAGCTATGTACAGTAGTCTCAGCATCTTCCTGCTTCTCGCTGTCCTGTCAGCAAGCTCCTTGGGACAGCAGCCAAAAGAATCCAGCCATGTCAACCTAGGGCTTCCTGAGTTTGAGCAGAGCCTGGCTGCCCAGCACCGGCATGCCCGTGCTCCTGCCTCCTCCAGCCAGCTGAAGCCTCTCAGAGCTGATGTAAATACGGACTCCAGGAACAGCTTTGGGGCTTTGCTGGCCAGGTACATCCAGCAAGCCAGGAAAGGTAACGGAACCCCTTGTCTCCCTCATCTCTTGCAAATGTTTCCACAAGGCAGTGTCCAGTAGGAAAACTCAGAAGTAAATACATTTATAGAAAGAAGTTCTTTTTTGTCTTTCCCTCAACACATATTTTGCAAACAACAAAACCTATAATCATTAATAGCATTCTAAGTGCTGAAATAATAATAATTAGGATTAATGAAAGCTGATGTTTTTGTAGTACTTTAAGGTTTCACAAAAATCATATGTGCCTTAACTTAAAGCTGAAAGACATTATAGAGGCTTGCGAGGTGAATCCAGTAAGTGAAGTCCTATTTATTATTCCCATATTACAGATGAAGAAATTGAGACTTGGAGTGCTACAAAAGTTTTGGTATTTTGGCAGTCAGTGGATACCTTGGGGGTTTGTGAATAAATTTCAAGTGGATCTGTGAACTTGGATGGGGGAAAATGACATCTTCACTTTTCATTAAGCTTTGGTTTCCTACTTATTTTATTTTATGTTTAAAACATTGTTCATTTCACAGACGGCTAAAGCCATCTGTGATATTTTTTAAAAAGTTAAGAAAATCCCTATTCTAATTGATATCATATTGCTTGTTTTCTCAATGGGTAGGGAAGGAGTGAAAGGGAAGGAAAAAATTTGGAACTCAAAAATTTTATTAAAATTTTTTTAAATTGAATTAATTAATTAATAAAAGGAGGGAAAGGAAATATAAAATAAACAATTTTTGAAACCCTGTTCTATATAATGGTCAGTGGCTATTAGCCATTTTAGAAGAGCCCATTTCAGAATCCACTAATTCCTTTTCTTATGTAGACAGTATTCATTGCTTGAGGCTTCAGATCTTTTTCTTAAGATATTAATATTTCCTCAGTAATTCACATCAAGCACTGAATTAATCAATTCAGCTAATTAAAAAAGGGTAGGATTATAAGGAAATTCCTAACCCAATTTTTTAAAGCAAATATGGTCAGTATGGTACAGTAGAAAGGATGCTAAAGCTGGAGTTCCTGCCTTGAATGTTGGGCTTACCTTTTTATAACCATAAAACAAGTCACTTTGTCTATCCTAGACCTCTGATTCCTCATATGTAAAATGAAGGATTCGATTTAGATGCCCTCCAAGGTCCCCTGATCATACAATCCCTATGCATTTTGACTTCAAATCATTGAGCAAGATGTGAACCATAATAAATTCACAAGATTTGATAGAAATAATGGCCTTTAAAACATTAAACTATTCTATGTCAGAGTTCACCAAAGCAAGAATTAGAAGTGAATGTTAAATGGATGTACCTCTGCCTCACTGAGAGACATCATCTGTGGATGAGAGGGATATTTGGATTTCTATGAATAATAAATCTTTAAAGAATATCACCATCATGAAATGATCTGATAATTTATTTCTTACTGTTGAATGGAGATCATTCACCAGTTTCCTAAGAGATGAATGAGCTATCATCTCTCCAGTAACTGATATTATTCCCCAGGAAGAAATTAGGTTCACAGAAAGAGTCAGGATGGGAATCCAGTAGTCTTAGTGCTATCTCTGTCCTTAGCTCAATGTGGAAAGAACAGAGGTTCTAGTACTTATGATCTACATGACCTTAGTCAAGTCAATTTCTTAACCTTTATGGTTCCCAATTCAATGCATTGATATTGCATTTTAAAATTAAGCTAATGTGCAGCCCGTAGGGATCCATATGTAATGTCTTTCATTTCTCTTTGAGTTTGACACCCTTGTAAGGGAACTCCCAAATGAGGAAACTTCCTCTACCAATGCAGATTGGCACCCTTGAGTTAGAGAGCAGACAAGTGAAAGATTAAGTGACTTGGACAAAGTCACACAACCAATATGCGTCGGAGGTAAGACTTGAATCCATATCTTCCTGGCTTCCATAGAGGCTTTCTATCCACTTCACCAATGCTATCTCAGGTCAGTAGTTTTAGTAATTGCTTTTATTCATATATACTTCCTATGTCATGGATTAAGTTGGAGACTTTTTTCATAGCCACAGTATATAAAGTAAAAAGTGATCTAAGTTCAGTCCTCTTAATTTATAGTCAAGGAAATTAAGGCAAAGAAATGTAGTGATTCACTCAGGGTCTCATAGATGGGAAGTAGAAATATAATGAATGATTCAAGCCTAGGACCCCTTCACTGGACAAACTGGGAAAGATGTGGCTAAACCATACTTCTCCTGATAAGGATCTGGGGGTTTTAGTGGATCACAAGCTCAACGTGAGTAGTGGCAGCAAAAGAGAAGGAAAAAAAGATGATGCAATTTGAGGCAAAATTCAGAAGGACATAAGAATAAGGAGGTGATCTGTCTGCTTAATTCTGCCCTGAATTGGAGTAACGTGTTCAGTTTGGGATACTGAATTTTAGGATAACCTAGGAAACATCCAGAGAAGGGAAACATAGATGGTAAAAAAAAGTCCTTGAGATAGTGCCACACAAGAATTAATTAGAGGAACATCAAATCTTACAATGAAGTGGAATTAGGGGATATGTCATCACTTTAAGTATAAAAAAAAGATGAGGTACTTTTCTTGGCCCCAGGGGGTAGAAGTGAGTCACTGCTAGAGGCTGTAAAAAAGCAAATTTAGGTTGAATACAAGAAAAAAAAATCCCAACAATAAAAACTATGGAAAAGTGGAATAGGCTGCCTCTGGAAGCAATTAATGACTTCCTCCTTATTGAAGATCTTCAAGTCAACATCAGGTGTTGGGTCTACAACTGGTCCCTTGTAGCTCGGATTCTGTGATTCAGAATCCAATGAGGAATCTCTCCCTACATCATAGCCATAACCCTATCATAGGACCCCCATTAGGTAAAAAAAAAACTAGAGAATTTGCTCTTCCCAGAATTTTCTTAATATTTCACATTAATTGCAGCCTTTTTAGCCAACTGTGAGTCAAAAGGTGAAGCTAGATTGCACTTTAGCAGATTTTCTTCCTCTTTCAGGAAATTGGTCATAGTGCTAATTTTCCTTTCCTACTAAGCCATTTAGAAAGTTAGAAATCAGAGGGCAAGGCTTGCATCAACTCTTTAATGATCTTCAAAGCTTCATTAATTAGCTATAACAAGTTTCTTGAGATGCTTCTTAGTTGTGTGACTATGAGCAAGTCATTCTGGTCCTCAGTTTCTCCATCTGTGAGATGAGAGGGTTAGACTAGAGATTTATCCAAAATTCTGTTCTTCTCTTAATCCTTTTCCCTTTATGTGGAACTTCATTCACAATTTCTTTTGACTTAAGGCTAGAAGCTCTTTTTGCAAATCATTTCTCCCATTTGCAGTAAGGGTAAGATTATTTTGCAAGACCAAATAAAATGTATAATGCCTTTGTTACACAAGCTGCCCATATTACTAGGGTAGCACTCAATAACAAATTTAGGCTTTCTTTCATAATTAATATGGAACATCAACATGTAACTCTCATTCAGTTCCTGTGAGTATTTCATATCTCCTGAGATGGTTCACATTTCAGGCTTTAAGTTACATGAAAAGTGAAATATGAGTTAAATATGTTAAGTTAAATGAGTTAAATATGAATTAAGCAGAGTATGTCTCTGGTAGTTATCAAATATCTCTCAGATAAAAGGCCTGGAAAGTATTGTCTTCCATCTGCATCTGCCTGGTCTGTGTGATAAAGTCTAGATGAATTGCACCTTTGGGAACTCCTCCATAACTCTTGCCACCAGGGCCAGGGAAATATCAAAATTCCCCTGCTGGCTTTCTTGACCTTCCCTAAAATCAATGAGCCCACTTTCCTATTATAAAGTATTTTCTTTGCTTAAATCAGCATCGATGTCTCTAAGGATGCTGTAATTTGCCAGCCTTCTATGGAGGGACATTCATCCTAAATATAAATACCATATTTGCAAAGCAAATCTCAAGCTCATATATGTTACAGCTAAATTCTGAAATTTGGCTAATAGTGACAGGGAGCTGCATATTTA
This sequence comes from Myrmecobius fasciatus, assembly GCA_023553655.1. Classification (NCBI taxonomy): domain Eukaryota; kingdom Metazoa; phylum Chordata; class Mammalia; order Dasyuromorphia; family Myrmecobiidae; genus Myrmecobius; species Myrmecobius fasciatus. The sequence goes on from JAJPUD010000520.1 coordinate 325,404, forward strand.
TAGATCTGACTGTGTTGACCATCTGTTCTCAACCTAGTGTTTTATTTATGGAACAAATAAACATTATGATCTGTTAGTATAGCTAAGAGAAACAGCAATGGCGTAGCTGATAAAAGGCTGACCTTAGGTCCAGGAACTCTGGGTTCAAATCTTGCCTCTGAAATGTGTGACCATGGACAAGCTGTTTTAAGTTCTCAGTGCCACGTTCCATCCTACCCCCCAGTCTACAAATAAAAGATTGCTGATCAGCATAGTGGAGGGCATATTTATTTCAGTTGTTTTCAGTCATGTTTGACCCCTTTGGGGGGTTTTCTTGGCAGAGATACTGGAGGGGGGTTGCCATTTCCTTCTCTAACTCATTTTACAGATGAGGAAATTGAGGTTAACTGACTTGCCCAGGATCATACGATTAAAGTGTCTGAGGCTGGATTTAAGAATCCAGGGGCTTCCTGACTCCAGGCTTTGTACTCTTTGCACTATGGTGCCATCTAGTTGCCCTTGGCACAGAGTAAATACTTAATAAATGATTATTAAACTGACTTAGATTGAGCTCCCCAAGGTCAGGGACTGTCCTTTGCCTTTCTTTGTCTCCCCAGCATTTAACACAGTGCCTGGGATATAGCAGGTGATTAGTTAATACTTATTGATTGACCCTCTGCCACAGATGAAATCATACAAACAACCAAAAAATTAGCATACTTAAATATGATGATAAATATGATGAAATGTGTTTGAATTTGCCTTTTTTTAACAAGACTAATTGGGAAGGAATTTGTGTGTTGACAGGTAGTAATATTGGAAAGATTATGTCACACACACACACACACACACTAAGATTAATAGCTTCTCAATTGAAGCACAAAAAGCTATTAGGCTGATTTATTCAGCTTGCATCCATTAATATTGATCAATAGGTGTAGTTACATCAAAACTGCTTTGATTAGAACATGGAAATTTTCAAATTCAAAATGATATCTTTAATCCTTTGAAGAAATAATCACTATGTGGTGTCAGTAAATGCACATTTACTATCTTCTGTGTCGAGTGTCTTCAATACTCTGTGTAATATTTACTAAAATTTAGAAAAATAATGCAATGAAATCATGGGCATTTTGATAAAATACAAAGCTATTGCATGGAACCATTATGGAGTGAACATGGAGTCAGGAAGATCTGAATTCAAATCGTGCATTTGATACTGACTGTGTGACCCTGATCAAATCTTTTTTCCTTCTGTCTGACTCAGTTTCTTCATCTATAAAATGGGAATTGTAATAGCACTTACTTCCCAGGACTGTTGTAAATAGCAGATGATTGATAACATATATAAGTCACTTTATAAAACGTAAAATGCTATATGAATGCAAATGATCATTCTTGTTTTATGCTCTTATCATAATTAAGAGCTCTCCAAAAATCACCGATCTGTTTGGAGCTTCTTAGTAATCTGCCGGTGAAAAAGTTAGAACCATCTTATTTACAATATTTTGCAGCAGAAAGAGCCTAGAATTAGAATAAGGAAAGCCATGATGTTCTGTCTGTAACACTTTACAAGTCATTTTAAAAAATATCAGTTCATTCCTCTGAGACTATTTCCTCGCCTGTAAGATGGAGCTAATAATGCTTGCTTTAAGAACTTTCTAAGGTTGCTCAGAGGAAAGCATTTTAGTAAGCATCCTATAAATGAGCGAAATTACATATTCTCTGGAGAAACCATATTTTCATCCACCCATTCAGTATTTTGAATTCTGTACTGGAATGTCTCAGCTCCTGTGAGTCTAACTCAGATCTTTGAAAGATTTTTTTTCCTGCCTTCCCCTTCCATTTTTACCATTTGGTGGAATTTAATGTCTAAAGTGGATTATTAAAAAAATTATAACCTCCCTATTGACTTTATTGTGAATGTTATTAGCATGATTGGGCTTTTCATCTTACATTATATTTTTAAGACCACTTTTTTCAGAAAAGAATTGCATCCATTATGATAAGGTGTTTTTAAATGGTGTTTATCCAGCTGAGGAGTTTAATTCCATTGGGAAGCAATCATCCCAATATCAGAATATTTAAAATGAATTAGCTTAATCATTATGGTTTTTAGGATTAGCCAAGCATGTTGAAGAATCTTAAGGGATAAAATTAAGGAATGCCTAATTACCAGCCAACTCATATTGAGTAGTCACTATGTTTGCTGTGCTTGTAAGGAGGGGGAAATTGAGAGTCATTATTCCTATGCTGGAGAATGAATGAGCAAAGAAACATAAACACTAATAGGGGAACATCACCTTATTTTGAATTGTGGGCCCTTTTGGCAGTCTAGTGAAGCCTGTGGTTCTCAGAATAATGTTTTTAAATGCATAAAATAAAATCCATAGGATTACAAGGAGAAAACTATAATGAAATAAAGTTATTCTTATTTTTAAGAAGCAAGTTTCTGGATCCCAGCTTACTAATGCCTGAAATAGAAAAACATATAAAAGCAAAGGCTAAGAGGACTTAACGACTATAATAATTATCATTTTTATGGTACTTTAAAGTTTGCAAAGTGCTTATTAAATATTATCTCATTTGTAAGCTCAGAACAATCCTGGAAAGCAAGGCTATTATTATTCCCATTTTACTGATAAGGAAACTGAGGCAGACTTGCCTGTGGTTACACAGCTAGTTAAGTGTTTGAGGCTGGATTTGAAATTAGGTGTTCCTGCTTCAGAGGGTGTAGAGTGGAGTACAGAGTGTTCTATCTACTGAGCCACTGAGGTACCTTATATATATCATGCATATATGTATATGCACATAAATATATGTATAAATAATGCATATATATAATGAGCAATTCTATAAGTGACTTAAAAATATCCAGAAATATTGCACAAATACAAGGGATAAAAAGCTAAAATCGTCGATCTAGATTTAAAATCTTTCTTCCTATACTTACTAGCTGCATGACCCTGGATAAATCACAACCAAATCCTAGAACAATCCTCAATACAAATACTGTTTAATTACTGTAATAATTAAACTTCCCCCTTCCCCCAACTTGCATTTGAATTAGATTGTGCCCTACTGGAGAGCCAAGGCTATCTCCAGCTAATATCATGTACTTACAAAGCATTTAATAATTATATTTAGTTAATAGGGTTGGGGTTTTTTTTTTTAAATCATAATAAGGATAGCCAGAATCTTATAAACTGCAATCTAGCACCAAAGATATTTAGATAAAGTGGGTTAAGTGAGGAAGAGAGTCTAACAGCCTCAAATTAGACTTTCTAATTTGTCCCTAAAGGCAACAAAGGAGTGTTTTGGATTTTGAGAAAAATGGAGTTTAAGGGACCTCCCAGAAATTGAAGTGATGCTTGCCTCTGTGTGGGAAGTGGATGAGAGAGATTATATCTACCAAGGCCAAAAAGAGATTGTTACAAGGGTTCCAGACAAGGAATGTCAAAACCCAGGACAGTACTAAACAAATTTGAGGGAAAAAAACCCTAAAAAATGAAATATCTATTTATTCTGCCTCTTTAAAACAATTTTATTTTGGTTTTTGAAAATCTGTAAAAAAAAAAAACCCACATACCCATACAGAAATAAGTTATAGGTCCTCTTCCTAACTCTGACAGTTTTAATTAATGATAATGAACCTGAAGACCAGTGTCTGGAGGCCTCGAAATGATGGGCTACTTTCATAGCAGGTGGTTAATTAATACTTATTGATTGACCCTCTGTCACAGATGAAATCAGATACAAACAACCAAAAATTAACATACTTAAATATGATGAAATGTGTTTGAATTTGCCTTTTTTTTAACAAGACTAATTGGGAAGGGATTTGTTTGTTGGCAGGTAGTAGTAGTATAAAGATTATCTGAAAACCTGCCTTAAAAACTCAGTGATGTCCATTCACTTAGACTGCCATGATTGGCTCCCAATAGACTTTAAGTCTTGCAATAGAGATCACTTTTGGGAAGACCCAGCTTAAAGACTTGAGCAATGAACATCTTCTAGGTTTTTTTCCCTGAGGCAATTGGGGTTAAGTGACTTGCCTAGGGTCACACAGCTAGGAAGTGTTAAGAGTCTGAGGCCAAATTTGAACTCAGGTCCTCCTGACTCCTGGGCTGGTACTCTACCCACTGCACCACCTAGCTGCCCCTCTAGGTATTTCTTATTTGAAGTAAGTATCCATGTTGCCATCCATGTCAGATTTTGGAAGCGCTGGGACCCCCAAACGTGGCTGTGTGCTAAGACCCCAAAGCTGACACAACTTATTTTACAGAGATGCACATAGAAAGTACAGAGATCTCAAAATATTTATAGAGACTTCCTCCAGTTCTAGAAGCTCAAAGCAACCTTCTTGCTGCTTCTCACATACAGTACATCACAATCTCCCATCTCTGTGCCTTTGCCCAGGCTCTCTCCATTGCCTCTCTCCTCACCTTCACTTCTTAGAATTCTTAGGTTTATTCAGAGTTCATCCTAAGAATCAACTCTAACATAAAATTCCTTCCTTGACTCCCCCCAGATGCTGTCTTCCCCTTTCCTATTACCTTTTATTTAGGATATAGATATATAGATATAGATACGGTTTAGATATCTTTATTTGTGTACAGATGATGACATTGGTTCTCTTTGAGAATGAAGGATGAATAATAACAGTCTTCCTCAGTAGAATGCAAACTCCTTGAGGGAAAGAATTATTTCATTTTGGCTTTGTATCTCCAATATTTTAGCATAATCCCTGACACACAACAGGTGCTTCCTAAATGTTTTTTGGATGATTGACTGACTGATTGAAAGTTGAGCCAAGGGACATGTAATCTTGCTGATAATTCAAAGTAAGTGTTTTATTATGATATATACAGGGTATTTTAAAAACCTAAGTAGAGTTTAATACTATGACAGATCCAATACTGGGTTTTTCTTTGTTTCTTTCTTTTGTAGTTCACAGTTTGTCTTTTTTTTAATACCTTAAATGTCTATGTGTTAAAAAGAGATGTAGTAGTTGACATTGTAGACATAAAGAGGTATGCATGTTCACCCTGATAGTTATGGTACACAAATACTCATCCATAACACATCACCAAGTTTCCAAGGTCCTCAGAACCTATTAAAAACTTAAGCAAGGAGGCAGCGAGGTGGTGCAATGGATAGAGTACAGCCCTGAAGTCAGGAGGACCTGAATTCAAATGTGACCTCAAACACTTAACACTTCCTGGCTGTGTGACCCTGCGCAAGTCATTTAACCCCAATTGTCTCAGCAAATATATATATATATATATATATATATATATATTAAGCAAGCTAAATTGTTACATTAAAGCATTGAGGTGACATTCCTGTTTCTCAATAAATTGCCTACTTCTCCAATCCAAGATTTTGCTACTAATAATTGGGCCATAGACTTTATAGAAAGCTGTGGGCTAGCTACAGATAGATGATAGAGTCCACAATGGCCCCACCAAGGATAATGACTTTGCAGTTCTCTATTTGACTGTTAGTCCTTCAATTAATTGAAGAATATAGAAATTTGTTATCTTTGGTTGGGAGCTAGAGAGTGGGAAGAATCTGTGCTGGATCTGGTGGATCTCTAATGATCAGCTCCCTGGAAACCCACAACACATCTTTAAATTTAACCTGCACTGTTTAAATTTTCTTCAAAACTTTCTTAAGTCTTGACAACGAACAAAACAATAACTCAAGTTCTGGTGTATAGCATTTCCTGATTTCAGAATGAAAATATAAGCTGATTAGAGCTGGTTCTAGCACACACCCCTTGGAAATATAGAAAAGTTTGCCTCTAGCTCGGGGCTTCTTGACCTAGAGTTATTTTTTTAATTATTGCTTCAGGTGTTTTTAATCATTGTATTTTAAGATAATTTTAATTCTAGTTTATTTTCTGCATTTAAAAACCAGACACTGTCAAAGGGGTCCATGACCCAGTAGAAGTTCAAAATCCCTAGTCCAATTTATGGACATTTATATAATATAGAGGCAAAATCAGATCCTTTTTTTAAGTGAGTAATTTCTGAAGTTGGAGGCTTGACACCTCATCAAGAGGATGCAGTTGGTGTTTTGGTGACATACAAAACTAGCTTGCTGGGAAATGATCGTTCTTTGCCATATGTGGTTTCTGAAACGGAGCCAAGAAGATGCTGCAATTCCTATAAATGGTGATCAAAAGAACTTCGTGTTTAGCAAACTTATGTTCATTTTAGATTGCTGATTTTTTTTTAAAAAATAACAAACTGTGACCTACAAAGAAAGAAACAAAGAAAGAAAAATCTAGTATTGGATCTGTAACCAAGGTGAGATGATCAGGGCTTTGTCACAAAGTATGGACTTTAGATGACACTGGATTTAAAGAATTTTTTAGCGGATTAATTTGCAATAATTAGTTAAATAGAAATAGAAATCTACCAAATATCTTCCTGATCACCTCTTATCAATGTTCTAGGTTCTCTATCTTCTATTACTCCCTACTCCTACTCAACTAAGGGAGTGCTTTTTGTCACTTGTCCTTTGTACAAAGGTTCTTATAAAAGGTCAATGCTTTCATTACTAGATTTATATTCTCAATCTGTTAGTGCATACCCACTTTAGTTTAGTACCAATGACTGGCCCCTAGAAAATAGTGATTGGTTGTTTATTAGAAAATTTAGAAGAAAGTTTATTAAGGTTGAAGACCCAGATACTCTCAGTTCTATTTCATATATTTTCAAACTGTTCTGAGTTTCTGTTATACATGTGGAATACAAGACTTTGATTCAGGAAAGAGTCTGAAGGAATATCAGGGATACTCATTCTGAGTACCAACCATAGCTAACCTGGTATTATTTAGAATTACCTCAGTGGGAGTGCAAGCTTTAGATGAAACCATGGACCACCAATTCCAAGTCTTGAGTCCTACAAAGATAATTTTTAATTTGCATTCACAGAGCTTCATATATAATATAAGTACTTAAAGGCAAGGACTATCTCATTTATGTCTCTGTATTCCCAGCACCTAATTTTGTTCACAGTACATAGTATTTACTTAATAAAATGCTTATTGATTGATGGATTGATTTGATTTTGCTTCTTTCCCTCTCCTCACTCTATTAGGTTCTTCTGCTCGAATGCCAGCCATCAAAAACCTCCAGAGCATTGACCCCAACCACAGGATAAATGACAGAGATTACATGGGCTGGATGGATTTTGGGCGCCGAAGTGCTGAGGAATATGAATATTCCTCCTAAAGAGGGTCAGAGTCTAAAGGAATCTAAACTCACCATTGTCCATAGAAAAATAATATTAACAAGACTAATCATTTGTCATCTCTACAAATTCTTGTTTTAAATATACATCATATATATTTAAGTATTTGATGTAAAAAAAAAAGAAAATCTGCCTGTAAAACTGTATGATGTAATATACATATATACAGAATTTTCCAAAATAGAGGGAAAAAAATCACGATTCCTTTCTCTATGATTTCTGGTCCTACACAGTTGATATGATATTAAATCTCATTCACTCCTCTCAGTCTGGTGCTGTCGGTTATTTGGCAATGAACTACATCAAATTGTGGGTTAAGAAAGATCAATGTCCAAGCCTAAAGACTGTATGTTAAGGTCCTCTATGATCATTTAAGTGATCCAGGGTATGGGGGAGCCCAGTCCAAATCCAGGTTAAAGTGGTTGTCCTTTACCATGGCTGTGTTGTCCTAGAATCAGTAATCAATAAGATTCAGCTCTACCTAGAATCACATATTCTTAGCCTACAGCTTTTGGCAACCCCTGCCATTCTTGGATCTCCTTTCTCTTTTCCTTTCCAATTGCAAGTTGACCCATGAGATATCTGCTAAATGCTACAATTCATGGAATAAATTGAATATTCTCTGGCTTATGATGAGTTATGCCTTTGTCTTATGAACTAATCATGAGGAATGACCACCTATGGGAGATGTATGGTAACAAACCAAAGAACAGTTCATCTAAATTGTCCTTGAAGGAAAGGACCCAGAATTTATTAAAACACCCACAAATTATTTATGTTTCTAGCTCATTTTCCTTCAAGTTATTTCTTAGCCTTTTTAATATAAGAAGTAACCCAAATGAAGCTCTGGACCTATTGGTCATGCCTGATTTATTGGAAACAGAGGATATGTTATTCTCTAAGGATTAACCTGGGCAACAATCTCCCAGGATTCTAGATTGGAACCTTTTGCTCTATTAGAGTTAATCCTTCTCTTGAGTATGCAGAATGGAGCAACAATAATAACATATTTTACAAATACATAACATATATATACTTATATACATACATAACATATACATAGCCCTTAAAGATTTGCAAAACCTTGAAATATATTATCTTATTTAATCATCACAACAACCTTGAAAACTGGATGCTATTATTATCCCTGCTTGATAGATGAGGAAACTGAGGCAGGGAGAAGTTAAGTGACCTGCCTAGGATCTCACAGTTGGTATCTAAGGCCAAATTCAAATTCCATTGTGCCTCTCAGTGGCCTGTATATGGTGAAATGAAGTGGGTTTATCATAGTTTGTTCCTCCTCAAAGAGGAGAAACAATTGCTACTTACAGTGATTTGGAGACATCAAAACTCAAACAATGAAGAAGTGCAGCTTTGGCTGGGTTATATTATTGGCCAATCAATGAAAGCCAAAGTGATTTGGGTTTAAAGGCATAATCAAGTAGCTCTATCTGAATTCCAATGGACTTTATCCATATCTGGCTGACCAGAGCTATATTTCAAGAAAGCATGAATAAAAAACTACATGAACCAAAAGAGTTAATTGTCCCAGTTTTTTTTTTTCAAAAACAAGCAAACAAAAAAACCCAATGATAAATAAATAGGACAGGGAAAGAATTTCTAATTCCCATACCCCAAGATATATTGTGAAGTATAGGTGATCAAAACCATATATATGTAAGAATGACTCCCCTTGTGAACAGAGGGAAGAGGAAAAGCTTCCAACTCTGATTCTTTCTCCCTCTGTCAGTTCAGTGAGTACAAGCAAAGAAATCAGGTTTTAAGGCAACATGGAATCCAGTTTCTAATAAGGAGGACTAGCTGTGGATTTGAGGGTCAATAACCACAGCCAAGGGAGCTGACCAGCATTCAGCAATGATCACATGCTTTATCTAGCAGAGAATTCAGGTCAACTGCAGAGCAAATGGTGACAGACAATAGCATTCCTGCTGGTGTGCATTTCCTTGGGCTCACTTGACCATAGCCATCACTGACTGAAGTGCTTTCCTCCACTATGGAGGCTAAAGAGGAAAGATAGAAATCTCATCCTTAGAAAAATTGGAAGGAAGAGGAAAGAGTAATCCAGGACTTCCATTTTTTCTTTTATTATAGCTTCAGCTATCAGCAACTCTGATTTTATAATGGGAGATGGTTTATTATGATCATTTCTCATCTCTATTTCAGAACTTAAGCTATGATAATAGGGAATTCCTGAGTGAGCAAACTGCCATTGTTATTGGAGGTAGGAACCTTCTCTGCAACTTAGATCTTAGACTTGCTGAGTACCCAGAATCACACAGCCAGTAAATGTCTTAGTTGAGACTTGAATCTGAATTTTTCTATCTTCAAGACTGACTTTCAATCTACTGTATCGAGCTGCCTCTCCTTGAAATCTTTATCCAGTTTAATTCCTATAATTATGTAATGTGTCTTAACATCAACATTGAATCCCTATTTTTGTTTTGTTTTGTTTATAAGTCCAGTTTGATGCTTTTTGGAATCCTTTACTCAAAAAGCTCTTTTTCTTTTATTGGAAAAGACATTTTGATGGTCAATGAATTGGTTAAGGTCTTTCAAACCACGTGGGGTCCAAGGGCTAGAAATTAAAATTTCGGAAACTTCACTCTTGGTCTGAATGCATGAGTTATAACTTTTAAAAATAAATAGTTGCATGTTATTTTAAATATTTGAGCTGCCTGAGATTTAATCTCTGAGATACAGACCCCAGATTCCAATTTAAGCTCCAGGCTTTTTAACTGCTTCAGAATTCTGCACATAGCTTTCCATTGAACCTGTGGCAAAACATCAGTTTCTTATTCTTTACTGACATATCCCACTCCAGGTGGAGTTTGAACAGAGCCCCACAAGTCTATCACCTCTGTCTTTCTGAAAGGTATTCCTATCTTAATATACATATTATTGTTGAGTCATTTTTCTGTTGTGTCACATAGTACATGAACCCATTAGACAAACATACTTGAGTAGTTTGCCATTTTCTTCTCCAGCTTATTTTAAAGTTGAGGAAACTGAGGCACACAGGGTTAATTGACTTGCCTACGGTCACCCAGCTAGTAAATGTCTGAGGCTGCATTTGAGCTCAGGAAAATAAAGCTTCTTGACTCCAGATCTGGGATTCTATTCAACTAACAGCCTCTATATAATATACACACACACATATATATACACAAACACACACACATATATGTATATATGTATGTATATATATAAAATCTAGTGGACAGAGACAGTTCCACTTTTGAAATATACCAATTGTGTGACTCTGGACACAAGATCCAGAACCCTCCCAGTGCTCCAGGAAAGTCACCATGATCATAAATTGCAGAGAAAGTGCCACCTTGGTGTTTGCACAGAGAGTTTCCTATACCAGCAAAATCAGAGCTGACTAGTTGAAGGCAGATGAGTTACAGAAAAGACAATCATCAAGCTAACCACATTTATCTCTTCCTTGATCCATAGACTTTTTCTTATCTTAAGTTTGTGCCTTAACCTATGTCAGTTTTCTCTCCAATCCCACATCTCTTCCTAAGGATAAGAAAATATAAATAAATTACATCTGATATAGAACACATTAACAGCTGTAATAGACATGTTGCCTAGAGGGTTGGGATTCCCAAATACACTAAAGAATCCTAGATTTTGGCTCATATGAACTAAATCCTATCCTAGGGGATCCTGTCAATCTTTTTTTTCCCTCATTGTCTCTGTTTAATTAACTCATAATCTCTTAAACAAAGCTTAAGCTTGACTCATGCTTAGACCTGGTTAACTTCCAGCATGGTCTTTAATAACAAAGTAGATTAAGTATAGAACAGCTATTTATTTCTTCCACTGCAAAAGCAATGCTTAAATACAAAGATTCAAAACCATGTCCATTTAAGGTACAATACAAATTCTTAAACCATAAACAGACATGACACTTTTACTTCAGATCTGTTACATGACCAACTCATTGATACAGCCCTATTTTTTTTCTGGGAAAGGTGGAAGGAGAGAGGATTTAAAAAGGAAGCTCATATGGGAACCAACCAGAATCTTCTAGTTAGCAAGGGGCCCAGCTCATGCTCAGTTTCAGGGGAAATGCTTTAAGTCAAACAGATTGGGAAGGATAAAAGTTCCCTAAGTATACTTGCTACATATACATCTCATTTAAACATAAACTCAGTAGATAGTATTGAAATTCATGAAGAAATTTTGACTATTTTATTTATTTTTGATAGTATTTTATTTTTCAAATACATATATAGTTTTTAATATTCATTTTTATAAAGCAATGTGCTCTATTTTTTCCCTTCCTTCCTTCCTTCCTTCTCCCCTTCCCAAGACAGTAAGCAATCTTATAGGTTAAATATATGCAATCATTTTAAACATATTTCTATATTTGTCATGTTATGCAAAAAAAAGAAACACCATGAGAAAGAAAAACAAACAAAAAAGTGAAAGCCCTATGCTTTGACCCATATTCAGTTTCCTTTAAACATATTTCCATATTTGTCATGTTGACAAAAAAAAAATCAGACCAAAAGAAAAAAGAAACACCATGAGAAAGAAAAACAAACAAAAAAGTGAAAACCCTCTACTTTGATCCACATTCAGTCTTCATTAAACGTATTTCCATATTTGTCATGTTGTGCAAGAAAAATCAGACCAAAAGAAAAACACCATGAGAAAGAAAAACAAACAAAAAGGTAAAAACACTATGTTTTGATCCACATTCAGTCTCCACAGTTCTCTCTCTGAATGTGATTAGCATTTTCCATCAGATTTAGTCTGTTTTAACTCGAAGCAGAGGCAACCTTAAAACACAGTAGAGAACCTAGTTCTTCTGACTCCAAATCAACTTTAGTAAATTAGGGCAACTGCTCCATTCCCTGGGCTTTAAGGATGAACCTGAGTTGCTATGGAGATCAGGAGCTGAATTGTGCAGTGATGTAGACATGCAGAAAGCCAAAAATTGGGAAGGTGTTATTTCTAAGAGCTAGTGTCACTTAGTACCAATGATCTAGAAATATAGAATATAGAGTGAGAAAGAATCTTGGTAGCCATCTAATCTAATCAATTCATGTCTAAAAATCCATACTACTACAACATGCCCAAGATATGACTACCTTTAGTGAGAGTAAACCCAATGATTTGCAAAAAATCATTGTGAGCAGCAAAAATAGCATAAAGAACCAGGTCTCCTAACTTTCTAATCATTGTTAAATACTCTCATTTTCTGGCCTGTGATAATTTTGACTTCTTATACCTAGGACCTAGCAAGAAGAGACCTTAGAGATCATCTAATCTGACTCCACTCATTTTACAGGAAAGGAAACCAAATCCCAAGTAGAGAGAAATGATTTGCCTACACAGGTAGTGAATGATGGTTTGAAATCCAGGACTAACCCTACAATCAATATTCTTTCCCCTTGTGATATACAAGGTCTATCAACCCTGGTGTCTTCAGGGTGTTCCAGAAGGACTAGAACCTCTGGTGTAAATGCTTGCTGAGCCCTTTTGGGGATTGCTGATGCACTTTCAGTATCCCCCTGTCACCCAGCTCTCACCTGTGGCTCCAAGAAGTTGTAGCATGTACAGCAGCCAAATTCTGGTAAACAATCTTGGCAGATCAACTAAACCAGATTGAAAGTAACCAAGAAGCCTCAAATCCATCAATGAGTTGGGGGATGTCTGCCCAAAACATGTGAAGACTTCCCCCTGTGGAATGGACCAATGAGAATAAGTTACCCCAATGGCCATGAAGGCGGCTCAAGCGGGCACTGTGGAGCACTTAGAGCTTGGTCAGACACTGAAGATGCCAGAGTCACTCACTGCATCCTAATTTTTGTTTTGCTACTGGATTTCAATGATTCAGGAAGAAAGAGTGAGGTTGATGATTCTGTGCAACTCTACTTCAGTTAAATGCAAGACCCAAGATATTGTCCTTGAAACCAAGGACAAACAATAACAATTAGCCCTACTGCTTATGTAGTCAAATTCTCAGTCCTGACTCCTTCTGTCCAACCCTGTTCTGCTGCTCCTCATCAACCCAAATACTAACAAGCCAATTAAAAAAAAACAATTTTGCTGATTTGCAGCAACTCCCTAAAGCAAAGAGTATCTATAATCTCATTGAATTGCTCTTAATCTATTTGTTGTGTGGATCAAACTACTGAGTCAGTCATCAAGCATTTATTCAGTGGCTATTATGTCCCAGATTCTGGAGATACAAAAAGAAAAAGACAAAAAACAGATCCGGTTCTTATGGAATTCATAAAATTAATGGGTTAAAGTATTCTTTGCAAACTTTAAAGCTACTGTATACTAATGCCAACCATTTTATTATTCATTAATCAATTTACAAGATTTCTACTGATGTGAATGACCACTGGTTTCGGTGATGAGTTTTTACCAACTATACAGAGAAAGCAAAACCAACTGACCAAAAATAAAAACATGGACATCTAAATGTATTTCCTCTCAAGTATCACCCCATCTACTTCAGATTTTAAGGGCAGAAATTAATTCTTTTGACATTGCTTACTTAGGTATGTTTTTAATTTCCCCTAGCCCTTCTGCTACCCAGAAAACTATTCCTAGCCATAGAAGCAAAAAGTAAAGAACTATTACTTTAGATGTTTGATATCATGGAAAAACCATTGGATGTGGGTTCAAATTTCAACTTTGACAATTAATATCCATGTGAGCCTGGACAAGTCATTGGTAAGATGGGTAGGTTACACTAGATGACCTCCAAGGACTCTTCCAATCCCAAATCTAGGATTTGCTAAAATAGTAGCTTCCTTTCCCCTTGCTTTCTAGATTCTGAAATGTAGATGTATTGCAAATATGACAGAAAGGATATTTACAATATGAAAAGAAATCCTTCTCCCCTTCCCACTCCACTCCCAAAGCAACTTTTTTTTACTTCTGTAGAAGAAAAAATAAACCTCAATTCCATTATTACATTAGGCACCCACCCTTAAATTTCCAGGTGGGGACCAAAGGTCCATGGTGATGGTTAAGAGCACTGATAAATTCAGCAAAAACACAACCACCTATGTGACCAGTGACAGTGTTGTCACCCTGAATCTCTCCAAGAAAATGATAAAAACAAAGATGGAGAAATCAATCAGCCTGTATGTGGACAGCTTGTGCCAAAATGCCTTTCAATTCCATTAAAACCTAGAACAGTCAGCCTACTGTTCTCCTTTACAACAACAATATGGAATGTATACTGAGTATCTCATTCATAGCCCTATAGAGAGAATTCAGCACTGGGGAGAGTGTGCTCTCCCAAGTTAAGCAAGCCATGTTTAAAATTTAATCTGTATTCTTAACATTCTTTTTTCCATTGCTTTCTTAAGTCTTAAATCAACAAAGCAATAAAACAGTTCTTGACTTGTAGCATTTGCTGATTTCTAAAGTATGACTGTTCACACTGCTAATTTAACAATAGGCTGTTCTGATCCACTTTTGAGCTGGCTCCAGCAACCCCTGAAAATGAGACTATCTTCATGATCTAGAGAGCTAGAGCATTCAATATAACCAAATAGGGTCATTAAAGAGCAACAAAATAGTTATGTGAGGACCACTTAATACATTCTCTCTCTCTCTCTCTCTCTCTCTCTCTCTCTCTCTTTCTCTGTTTGTGTGTATCTCTCTGTCTCTGTCTCTCTGTCTGACTGTCTCTGTCTGTCTCTCTGTGTCTCTGTCTCTGTCAGTCTCTCTGTCTCTCTGTTTCTCTCTCTGTCTCTGTCTCTATCTCTATTTCTCTGTGTGTCTCTATCTCTGTCTTTCTCTGCCTTTTCTCTGGCTTTCTCTGTCTCTTTCTCTGTCTCTCTTTCTCTCTGTGTGTATCTCTCTGACTCTTCTCTTTCTCTGTCTCATTTCTCTGTCTATCTCTTTGTATATGTCTGTTTCTGTCTCTGTGTGTCTCTATTGATTTTTCACTCTGTCTCTGTCTCTGTCATTTCTGTCTTTGTGTCTCTCTGATTCTGTCTTTGTCTTTCTGTATGTATCTGTCTCTCTTTCTCTTTCATTTCTTCCTTCTCTTCTATTGGACTTGAATGCCATTCTTTTAATAGAGTAGTCTGAGAACTAGTTTAGTTAAGCCATGCTTTAAAAAAGCAGAAACATTATATGAACACCATGGAAGTGGTATTTTCTTACAATACACCAAAAAAATGGGGAAATTGAGGTCACTAAGATTGCTGATGTGCAGAGAGTAAATACTTAATAAAGATTGATGAGTTATGATTGCACATATTCAATATTTTTGGAGAAATTTCTGTGTGTTCTGGGGCTTGATGCTAATATGAAGTGAACTTAGCATAAATGCAATATTAAATCTGTAGTAATAGCCTGTGAGGAGAAATTATCAACCAACAAGTATTTGAGTTTTAATCTGTATTTGTGTCATGTTTTACAGGTATGAAACATGCTCATGGACATGATTTCATTTGATCCTCACAATCTCAGTGTGAGGCACAAGGTAAATAGAATAAATACCCAAGTCACTTAACTCCAAATTCAATTCCATTGGACCACATAATCCTAGTTGTTTTGCCTCTTTCTAGTGTCCTTTATGTTATATTTATCTCTCCTAGTATTATATAAGTTGTATTTGTGTATTTGTTATATTTATCTCCCTAGTATGAACTAAGTCCCTCAATTGTGTCATTATTTTTGTAGCCTCAACCCATTCCAGGGTTCAATGCACAAGGGAGACATGAGCCAAATTGAGAAGCACAAAGATTAATGAATAAATGAATGCAGGTATTATCCTCATCTGACAGATGAGGAAAGGAACATAGGAGTGCTGGACTTGGAATTAGAAAGATTTAAATGTTCAAACACACTCTTTGAGACATTTATTACCTTCCTTTTATAGAGGAATCAGAACTTTCCAGGAAACCTTATTTTCCATCAGCAGCTCTGCTTGGTTTCCAATCTATAGAACATCAGGCCCCTTGGAGCAACATGACCTCCTTCCAGCTTCCTTTTGTATATCATCTTCCTCCAGTTTGACTGATAATAACTTACATCAAATTATGTATTTTCATTTTAAAATAATCCTTCAAAGACTTATGCCAAAGTAAGGACACTTTGGAGATGGGATTTTAGAACTAGAAATTTACTTCAAGGGCCATAGAGTTCAACTTCTTCAATCAATATTTATTAAGCAAAAGTAGTTGCTTATGCTATATGGCACAAATAGCTATATTCCAAATGCTGTGCTAAGAAGTGGGGATACAAAAAGAGGCAAAAGATAGTCCCTGCCCTCAAGGAGATTGCAGTCTGATGAGGGAGACAATATGCAAATAAATATCTACTGAGTAAATTACATACAAGATAGATAGAAGATAATTAAGAGAGGGAAGGTACTGGGATTAAGAAAAGTTGGGAAAGACTTCCTGTAGCATTTAGGATTTTAGTTGGGATGGGACCTATTGAAAGCCAGGGGGGTTAGCAGTCACAACAAGGGATGGAGATCCCTTCTAGGGATGGAGACAATGAGAGAACACATCTGGAGCTTAGAGATGAAGTGTCTTATTTGTGGAATAACCAGGAGGCTGATGTCACTGGATCAAAGAATATGTGTCAGGGAGGAAAGGTTAAGACTTGAGTGGTAGGAGAGAGCTAGTATATGAAGAGAACCCTTGGAATTTATTGAGTAAGCGAATGACATGATCATATATGCTCTTTAGGAAAATCACTTTAGTGATTGAATCTCCCATCTTCAAATGTCTTTCATGTATCTTTAAGCATCCAGTAAACATCTTAAACTCAATATGTTCAAAACAGACCTCAGAATCTTTCCCCCTAAAACTTTCCCTGTGACTGGTGAGGACATCCTGCTAGATCATCAGGTTCACAACCTCGGGGTCATCCTGGATTCCTCGCCCTCTCTCACCATCCCTCCCGACTTCCACATCCAAGCTGTTGCCAAAGACTGTTCACATCACCTAGTAAAAGGTAAATCTCCCGAATACCTCCTCTCTTTTCTCTTATGATCCCATCATTACTCACATTTAGATTATCACTGATGGACCTTTCTGCCTCAAGTCTCTCCCCACTCCAAATCATCTTCCATTATACCACAAAGAATGAGAAAATTATAACAATGGTTAGAATTTGGCATAAACCCAGGGTTCTTTCTGCTAAATCTTGTAATAATCTAAATAGCTATTTGCTAGCAAGAAAAAAAATTAAGGAAATTAAAAATGTTCCTGCCCTTGGGTGTGTCTGTGTGGGTTGTTCTTAGAATAGCATAAGGACACAGACATCACCTTCCCTTGTTCTATACAACAGTGGTCCTCACATTGCCCCTATCTCTCTGCCAACCTTCCCATACATTTGCCAGCTTTTTCCATTATTCACTCGTTCTTCTGCCTGTCTCATCTCACCTCTTTGAGATTGCTGAAATCATTTAGACTTGGTGATAGATGAATGGAAGGGATTCCCAGAGGGTGTACAATGATTCATCTGTGGTTTAAATGAGGTTTCAAGAACATATTACTCACATATTACTCCTATTAACTTACCCCTTATTAAAGTGCCCTCCAGGAGCTGGTACTGAATCAGACTCTTATCACTTGTTTTCTGAATTACTCAGCCCAGATCTCTGAGTGGAGGAGAAGCTTTGGAATGCTGCTCCTTGCACCCAGGAGGCAGCATGGGTGAGCCCTCCATCTATCAGTGAGTAGGGGTCTTTATAAAACTTTTATGAGAGTAATCTTCATGTATGTTGAAGATGTCTTTGGCACAAACACAGGGGGAGAAAAGACAGGTTTTCTCAGTAGCATACCATATCTTTGGTTCAATCAATCAAAAGATACAGAGAATTAACAGCCAGCTGTGTTGATGTTTCATTTCATTTTTTTAATGAACATGCATTTGTTTTCTGCCCCTCCATACTCCCAAAGAAAAACCTTTGTAACAAATATGTATAGTCTGATTTCTATATTGAGGATAGGAAAACTAATTCTTCATTGTCCAGATCTGTTTATCTCATTCTGCAACATGAATCCACCATCCACCAGAGAATCAAAAATCATCAGTCCTGGGGCAACCAGGTGGGACAATGATTAGATCTTTGACCCTGGAGTTAGGAAGACTTGAGTTCAAATCCAACTCAGACTCTTACTAGCTATATGATCCTAGACAAATAAGTTAACCCTAATTGTCTCCTCCCCAAAAAAATCAGTCTTCTGGAATAATGATTGGTCATTGTGTTGCCTGGAGATCTTAAAGTTTTCAGAGTTGCTTTAAAAAAAAACTTGCTGTTGTTATCTAAATTGTCTTGATCTGCTCACTTCACTCTGCATCAGTTCATATAGGGACCATCCCTTTCATCATTTCTTATGACACAATAACCTTTTTTGATTTAAAAAAAACTGGCTTCCAAGAGCAAAATATAGCTCTAAATATTATCCTCTAATGAGGAATCTCTCCTGTACACATTAAAATCATGTAAGTTTGTTTGGTAAATGCAATCATAAAGATCATTCTATTCTATCAACTTCTGATTATTAACATAACATCAAGCAAGGCATAAAGCAGAAAAGTGTATGTTCTTCAAAGTTGCTTGTGATGATGGAAGATGTCTTTAGCTCAATTTGTGTGTGTTTTTTTTCTTTTTTTTATGATAACTTTTTTTTTGGCCGAGACAATTGGGGTTAAATGACTTGTCCAGGGTCACACAACTAGGAAATATTATATGTCTGACACCAGATTTGAACTCAGGTCCTCCTGACTTCAGGGCTGGTGCTCTATCCACTATACCACCTAGCTACCCCTTTAGTTCAATTCAATAAGTATTTTTTAATCACCATTACTACACCACTAATTACATTCCTATTTTTTATAATCATTTTAGTATCCAATAGCAACCTCTTCCAACTAACTATTCATCAGGTGGGGGAGGATGTCTTTTAGTCAAGCAAATATAAAACACAAAACAAGTATATATTATGTGCCATGCATTGGGGATCCAAAAAGAAGCAAAAGACAGTTCTCCTTCTTTAGGTAGTTTATAATCTAATAAAGGAAATAACATGCAAACAAATATTTATAAAGAAAACTATATAAAAATGAATAGGAAATAATTATCATAGGGAAGGTACTAGAATTAATAGGTTGGGGAAGTCTTCCAATAAAACAGTGATTCTCAAACTTTTATTTTCAGCATCTTTTATACTATTATAAAATTTTGAGGATCTGTCCAAAGAGTTTTTGTTTTATTTTAGTTATGTTTATAGATAATTACCATATTAGAAAAAAGAACTAATTTTGAATTTTGAACTAATTTTGAAAGGATTTCAGAGACCTCCAGTAAGAACCACTGCAATAAAAGATGGAATTTTAGTTGAGAGGTCAGTAGTCTGAATGGAGAAGGGAGAGTCTTCCAACCAGGGGACAACCAGAGAAAATGCCCAGAGCTGAGATTTGGAATGTCTTAGAACAGCTAGGAGGCCCATATCAGTGGATCAGAAGATTCAGGCTCAAAGATGGTGGAGTGGAGATACAACTCTCTGTGTCCTCCTCTGACCTTCTCTTAAACCAACAGCAGATCAAGCCTCTAAACTGATTTTTAAGTCAAAGAGCCCACAGATAATTTGACTATAACACATTCCTAGAAGTTACCTTGGAAAAGCTCTGTACCAAGTCTATTTCAGTTGGTCAGGGAGTCAGGCAGTTTGCAGAGCTCAGACAGCAGCACAGACAGGGCAGGAAGCCAGGCAGGACTCCAGGCAGGACTCAGCATGGCAGATTCTAAGCACCTGGGAATTCCCTGTGAGACTCTTGGGAAACTCTGCCCTGATTGTGGGCAGATGCTTTGGCAGACAGATCTGCCTTTTGTAAAAGGTAGATTGTAACCCACTGAAAACACCGGACATAGCCCTGATTGCCCAGCACCAGAAGTCAATTAGCCAAACTGCCCCAGGGCAAATTAAAGCAGCTGCCGCTCCTCTGCTTTAAACAGACCTCAAGCTTTTTAAAAAATTGAATAAAAAATAGAAAAGAATATAAAGAATATAGCTAGAATGAGCATTATCTTCCAGGGAAGAATATGGACATAATGATATAGATGAATTTCACCTATTTCTAATGAAAAGACCAGATCTGAACAAACAAATTAACCTCTAAACACAGAACTCAAGAGAAGCATAAAAAGGTAAAAAGGAAAGAACTCTTGAGAACGCTATTTCTACTATGGGTATACTTAAAGAATGTGGGTATAATTTAATTTTACTTTGATAGTATGAAAAAGAATCAAAAGGTGGAAGGGGTATCATACTGGAAAAAGAGGGGAAAGGAGGTAAAATAAGGTAAGAAAAAAAAAGGAGATAAAAATAAGGTAAAATCTCATGAAGAGGCAAAGAAAACCTAATATAATTGAAGGAAAGAAGGGAGGGGGATGAGCATTGTGTGAGTCTTATTCTCATCAGACTGGGCTCTAAAAGAGTATATCAGACACATTCGGTTTCACAGAGAAACTTGTCCCTCCATATAGGGAAGTGGAAGGGAAAAGAGGAAAAGAAAGGGTAAAGACTAATAGAAGGTAAAACAGAAGAATTAGGGAAAAGATATAAAAAGGGGGAGGGGCTCTAAAGGAGGGAGGGCTGTTTGAAGTAATCAAAAGCAAAATACAGGGGAGGAGGGAAGGGAGAAAGGGGAAAGGAAAGGGGAAAAACATAACTTTGGGTAAATAAGATGGCGGGAAAGGGGCAGCTAGTGGTGCAGTGGATAGAGCACCAGCCCTGAAGTCAGGAGGTCCTGAATTCAAATCTGATCTCAGACACTTTACATTCCCTAGCTGTGTGACCTTGGGCAAGTCACTTAACCTCAATTGCCTCAGCAAAAAAAGCAAAAAAGAAAAATTTTAAATAAGATGGCAGGAAATACAGATTTAGTTACTTTAACTGTGAATATGAATGGTATAAACTCTCCATTAAAATGGAAGAGAATAGCAGACTGGATTAAAAGCCAGAATCCTACAATATGTTGTTTACAAGAAACAAATCTAAAGCATAGAGATACATATAGAGTGAAGGTAAAGGGCTGGAGCAGAATCATGAATTTGGGTCTTCTGAATCCAAATCTAGCCCTCTTTCTATTGTTACAAAGTTAGTGACAAAAGATGTCAATATCACAGAATTTCACAGTTGAAAAGGACTTTAGAAATTTTCTTTTTTTTTACTTTAAAAAAAAGCAGAAAAAGAATACAAAACAAAACAGAACATTGTCATGTGCCCAGCAGAACATCAGGGAGAATTCACAATATGTAACAACAAATTACTAGTTCAAGAATATATATATTAGTAGAAGAAATGATATTCATGAGTTTCCATCTTTTCTTTACTTCTTTGTACATTGGTCTTTTGTTCTCTGCTACACACCTTTTTTACTTTATTATTTTTCCCTTCTTTCATCCACCCCACTCCCAAGCAGGCTATAGTTAAGAAAAGATATATTTATGTAAACATATGTAGATATTTACATACACATACACACACAACACCAGCCCCATCCCTTACACACACACACACACACACACACACACATACACATACACACACATACACACACATCTTTCCTATCCCTGCTGTTTCTTGCAAAATTTTCTCTTTGATCTGGGGGTTTCAAAATTTGGTAATAATGTTCCTATATGCTTTCTACAAATGCTCTTTTTAAGGCAGTGATAGGCAGATTTTTATATTTCTACTTCCCCCCCCCATGTTCTATCACTCCAGGACAATTTTCTTGGATTATTTCTTGCATTACTGTATCAATGTCCTTTTTCTGGCATCCCAATTATTCTTATATTTGTTTTTTCTTGATCTACTCTCCATATCTGTCATTTTCTTATTAAGATGTTTCACATTCTGTTCTATTTTTCATTCTTTATAGTTTTGTTATTTCTTAGTCTCTCATAGCT
Source organism: Myrmecobius fasciatus (assembly GCA_023553655.1). Lineage (NCBI taxonomy): Eukaryota > Metazoa > Chordata > Mammalia > Dasyuromorphia > Myrmecobiidae > Myrmecobius > Myrmecobius fasciatus. The sequence goes on from JAJPUD010000520.1 coordinate 347,590, forward strand.
TAACTGGCTTCCTCTTGCCCATTTTAAATTTTCAAAGAACTATGTTCATCTTTAAGATTGTACCTTCTTTTCTAGTTGGTTAATTTTTTTCACAATCTTGTTTTCCTTAGATAATTCTTATTTTTTTTTAGTTTTTCCTCTATGTCTCTAATTTGATTTTTAAATTCTTTTTTGAGTTCTTTTATAAATTCTCCCTGGGCAGGGAGTCATTTCACGTTACTCTTTGGTGTAGAAGCTTTTTTTTTCACTTCAGTGTCCTCTCCTCAAGATGAACTCTGGTGTTTTCTGCTCTCATTGTTTGTTTCTATGTTGAGGTTCTTTCTTCTTTGCTGGTTGATTTTTTTTTAATAAGAGGTATCAGTATAAGCATCTCTAATCCTGGGGTTGGGGGATGGTGCCTCTAGCTTCACTTCAGCTCTCCCCTCTGACCAACCCCAAACCAAAAGCCCCTCCCTCCTGCAAATGCCCACATCCATCAGCATCCCTGCCCTACTGCCTCTGCACACCCAGTTGCTGGTTCCTTCTCGTCCAGGGCCACATCCCTGCAGCACAGGTAGGCCTGACATTCCCAATCAGCCAAAGTTCCCTCAGTCTTCCCAGACTCATATCTCGACTCTGTACACTGTCCAGGAGAAGAAAGTTTCTGTGGTTCTTGCTGAAGATCCAGCTATAACCAAATAGCTGGAGAGATCTCCACTTTGTATTTCTGTAGAACTAGACCAGAGATATTTGCACTTCACAGAGTCTTTCTTCAGATCTTCTCAGATAGTACTGGAGGATCCTTGTTTTCCCAAGACTTCTTGCTTTTTCACCTATGTCCACCCTGAGGCGCAAGTTTGTTCTATTTGTGGGAAATCTGGAGTGCTTGAAATTCACCAACCTATCTGCCATCTTCCCAGAATCCTCCCCATTCAGAGGTTTTCTAAGTGAATCCATAAATAAACACAATTTCCAATAATAATAATAATAATAATCCCCCAAATATCTTCTACCTTTTGTAGCTAACCTTGAAAGCTAACTATGATAGGTACCTCCACTTTCTCTTCTCTATCTCTCTTCTCAACCTCTTGTAATCCAGTTTCCAATTTTAATATTTAATACCTGAAACACTTTCTCTCCTCTGTTATAGCTACTGACCTGTCTGGTTTCTATTATGTCTCATTTAAAATCCTTCTTTCTACAGGAAACCTTCCCTACTTCTCTAAATCCTAGTTCCTTTTTTCTATTAACTATTTTCAATTTATCCCATATATAGCTTACTTTGTACCTAATTGTTTATATATTGTCCCTTTCCCCACCACCACCACCATTTGATTGTGAGCTCCTTGAGCAAAGACTGCCTTTTTTATCTCTTTATCCTCGGTGCTTAACAGTATGTCTAGAACATAATAGGCACTTAATAATTGTTTATTGACTGACTGATTAATCACACTTACTATACGGACACTGTGCTAAGCATTTTATAAATATCATTTCATTCTATCATCACAACAATTCTGGGAAGTAAGTGTTATTTTATCTCTTTTTTTACAGCTGAGGAAACTGAGGTAGATAGAGGTTAAAGTCACAAAAAGAATAAGTATCCAGAGGCTGAATTTTAACTCAGGTCTATCTGATTCCAAACCCAGCCCTCAATTCACTGTGCCATCTAGCTGTCCACCTACTATATAACCTATCCTCTATTTGGAGATCTACAGTGGGAGGAAAGCTAATACACCACCCACTAAACAAGGATATTCCACATTGATGGCGGGTTAATTGTGACATTACATAAGTACTACATGCTAAAAATCAGATCGCCTATAATCAAGTGATATATCTCCAAGACAGAGAGTTTAGGAGCATCAGGAAGATGGAGAGACCCAAAAACCAGTCAAGAGGACGCCAATAAAATACAGACAGATAAGGGCCTGAACCATGGGGATGACAGTGGAGAAAAAGAGAACAGATATTGTGCAGGAACAATTAATAAGATGCAATTTCCTAAGACACAGTCAATTAAATGTGAGATGAAGGAAAATCAGTTACAGTAATGCCTCACTTAACCAAAACTCAGCTATACAAAAATTTTCCTATTCAGGAAAAGATCAAGTACCAAAGATAAGAAATTAAAAACTCCTGAGCAACAAAAATAGATGTCATGAAGTCATTGCACTAAAAATCAACATCTCTGTGTCTATTCATTTTTACTTTAAATACAGCTCTAACACCCAGATCCACAATAGAAAATATTATACAATAAAGTGCAACTGGGCAGAAGGACTACACACAAATAAGTGAGAATAGGAAAATTGACAGAAGTCTGACAATGATAAAGGAAAAAAGAAAAAAAACTATTTGAAAAACAGATACAGAAACTCTGTCTGTCTCTCTGTATCTGTCTTTGTCTCTGTCTTTATATCTGTTTCTCTCTCTCTCTCTCTCTCTCTCTCTCTCTCTCTCTCTCTCTCTCT